>CM071571.1:115624080-115666580 GCA_036426205.1 Ascaphus truei
GTGTGTGTGTATCTATGTGTGTGTGTGTGTGTGTATCTAATGGGGAGTGTTGTATGTGTATATCTGGTGGGTGTGTGTGTATCTATGGTGTGTGTGTGTGTGTGTGTGTATACCTCTGGTGTATGTTGTGGATGTGTGTGTATATACTGGTATGTGTGTGTGTTGTCTAATGTGTGTGTGTGTATATCGAGTGTGTGTGTGGTCTATAACATGTGTAGTAGTGTGTATATCATTAGTGGTTGTATTTCGTGTCTGTATGTGTTGGTGTATCAGTATGTGTGTTGTATCAGTTGTTTGGATCAGTGTGTGTGTATGTGAATGGGTTTGCTGTGTGACCCCAAGGTACCCCCCCCCAGCTCCGTCAACCCCCCCACCATCAGTCAACCCCCACTCCATCATCACCCCCCCAGTCAGTCATATCATCCCCCAGTCATTGCACATGCCCACCATGCAGTCATTTACCCCCCCACTCAGTCAGGGGCTCCACCTTCCCCCCAGTCAGTCACCCCCCGCAGTCTCAGTCACCCCTCCCCCCTCTCAGTCAGTCGACCCCCCCCAGTCAGTCAAGCCATTTCACCTCCCACCCCGCCAGTTGACATCAGGGCCCTTCACCCCACCGCGCGCCATATCCCTCCACACGCCCAAGGTCCTTCCCCCACCCAGCCCGCCATTCACCCAGACCCTTCACCTCCCCCCACCGTCCCCCCCCCATTCTGCTCCCGCCCGCCCGTCCCACCCAACCGAGAGCCTCCCTCCCTTCCCCCCCGACCTGCCATCGTCGTCCCCTCCCTTACCTCATCTGTGATCTACCCACTCCTCTGTTAGTTCACACCGTTTCCCCACTCTTTGTGTCACCCCCGCCTTGTGCTCTCCCCCCCCACTCTCTCCTCTCTCCCCCCCACACTCTCTCTACCTCCCCCCACCTCTCTTCTCTCCCCCACCACAAACTCTCCTCTCTCACCCCTCTACTTCTCTCCCTCCACGTCCTCCCCCCTCACCCTCCATGCTTCCTCTCTCCCTCCTCAACACTCTCCCTCCTCTCTCTCCCCCCCACTCTACTCTTCCTCCTCTTCCCACATCGACACACTCTCCTCTCTCTCTCTCCATCACACACACCTCTCATCTCTCATGTCCCGCACAACACTCTTCTCAGCTCTGCGTCGCCCTACATGACACTCTCTCCTCTCCGCCCCACAAACTTCTCCATCCTCTCTCGTCTTTTCATCTACCCCACACGAACTCTCTCTCTCTCCGACTATCTCCTCTCACACACACCTCTCTCTCTCTCTCTTCCCCACACACTCTCTTCCCTTCCCCACCACGACACTCTCATCTCTCTTTCCCACCACCTCTCTCTCTCTCTCCCCACACACTCTCTCTCCTCCCAGCGACACCCTCTCTCTCTCTCTTTTCCCCCACACTCTCTCTCTCTTTCCCCAACAAGCCTCTCTTCTCTTTACCCCACAACACTCTCCGGTCTCTTCCTTCTTCCCCTCCATGCACCTCTCACACACTCTCTCCTCCACCTCTCTCTCTCTGCATCTCATCACCTCCACACTCTCACACTACTGGATCTCTTATTACCTATCATATATCTTCAAACTGCCCTAATAACGAGTACAACCGAATAAACCTATCCTCTTTTCGCAGATCTGAACTCAAGCTTCACACGAAGACACGTGCAACAGACTCGCAACCCCCCCTAACACAGAAGACGGTCAGACACACCTGCCCTCCAATGTATAGTCTACATGCGGTGTATGTAGGTACCCTGCGTAATGGGTATGGACACAGCGGTCAGGTAGATCCCATGCTTGAGGACTTGCGTCGTTTAGGTATTAGATCTGTACTGCTGGAGTCGACACTCCGACACTGGCTTAATGGGGATTCAGGAAACTGTCATTCACACTAGCTCTTTTATTTCTGAAGTTCCTACCATTTAGCACATCACTCACGTAACCAGGACGAATTGGTAGATATAAATCGTACTTACAATAATACACATTATATGTCAAAACACGAATGGTCTTTTCGACTAGGAGTTGTTAAACTGCTATTTTGATTTGCATATACTTTAAATTGTTTAAAGTGCCGAGGTTAGGGGGTGCGGTGACCGTAGGGTAGTGGGGGTGGACTGAGGGCGCCGGGTTGGGGGCGGGACAAGGTGGCGACGTCAGATTTTTTGGTTGAGGAACGAGTAGAATTTTTGGGTGATTTGTCGAACCTGTATATTTTTCACCCTTGAGCTTTATTTTGGAACAGACTCCTGATTCCTGTGTTGGTTTTAAAGGTTTTTTAGGTTCAGATGCATCTTGTTTTTTAATTTCATTCACTTTTATAATAGTTTTTTTTCTTATACTTAGTTTATAGGTATTTTATTAGTATTAATAAAGTATTAGTGTTATTGATATTGAACACTTTTACATATATTAATATATAAACGTAATCCTTGGTTAATACTGGTTTTTTTTTTTTTGTAATATAATATGACCCCTTTTGCCACCCATTTGGATGCATTTCATAGTTGGTTCCACTATCACAGTTTTGTTAAGGTTAAATAGAGGCGCTACTGATTCTCTCGTTTTTTTTTCTTTTGTTTTGCTATATACTCACATAGAAGTTACTGCCATTTTATACCCTTGAAACTAATAGTCTTTGCAAATATGATATTTCTTACAGTGTATGGTATTTTATTTAATTTCTTTTAGTTGATTTGTGAGCTAGTTGTCAATTGATATATTGTGTTAATAGAAGTGCTTTTACAAACACTTACTAAATGATGCCAAGCTGTGGGAACGTTTAGCCAGAAGGAATAATTTTGCAAACTATTGTAATGAGGACCCCACTGAAGTCATAAGAAAATGTGATCTTAAAAATAATTTTCAAGAATTGAAATTATACAAAAGATGAAACGAGAAACTTGTTATTTAGACTTACTCTCCCGCCAGAACTATTAGATATTAATTAGTATCGCAAGAGGTTTAAAATAACAAAAATAACAAACGCACATTTGAGGCACCTGAAACATTTACAAATAAGTGTGAATGCGATTTTGGAATGCATGTTCGGTGTCCCCTCATTTACCCGTGATTTGCCTATAGACAAGAAAGACTGAGATATTAGGGAGAGAGATTGCTGCAGGACAAGAGATTAGTAAACCATTTGAAGATACAGAGGAATTTAATCCTACTTATGAAATGAGGTACATAAAAGAGTAGTTTCGTTTGAGAAAGAAATCATTGATAGAAAAAAAAACAAACTCAAACGTGACAAAGATGATTATGCCCATGATAGAGTAAGGAATTGGAGAAGAACAGGGCTTCTTTTCAATACCGTAGATATTGTAGATCCATTCAGGCTATAGCTGAGAACAGAGATAACAAATTTAAAAAAAAAAACCTATATCAATGAGAAGGGAAAAAGAGAATGAGTAACCTAATAAAAGAAGCTAGGATGGATAGGAACGAAAAAGAAATCACAAAGGTCACTCATAGCCCACTCCTGTGCAATTGCCTAGCCTCCAATCGTTACTACAGTCAATTTTTGAGGGACGAGTGTGACGGATAATGGGGATACTCAAGAAGCAAAGTGGCAGGGGGAATTAAGGGAAGGAGCTAGATCTAAAATGAACCTCCAATGGTTTCTAATTCAAAAAAAAAGGTTTTCACTAACAAAACACGTAAATCCCCCAACCTCTTTTTTAGAACAGATAGAAAAGGAAAGAGATATCCACTCTGGGAGAAACAAATCAAGACAACAACACCCGAGAAAACGAGATTCGGGAGTCGAGGAGGAGCAAAGAAGCAGGACAGATAAAATGGAAGATGATGATATATACACCACCACACGGTATTTACAATCTTTCTTCACATACCACTTACTCCACATCACATATCACTATGACTAAAGGATTACTTATTTCACCTAACAGTTTACCAATAGTTTTGACCTATTTGTGACCTGAACAGATACGTCCGCAAGTTAACATTGATTCGACTTACTTCCCTTAAAGGGAACAAAATCTAGAATCACATTTTAATGACACAAGAAATAGATTGCATAATGTCCTAACCTTTTCTGGTGGAATCAGATATTGTTCGGAAACAGTTTCAAGGTAGTAACACAAATCTCAGTGTTTACTGACGATTATATGGGCCTCATCCCTCAAAAGAACAACACTTGGTAACCAGGAACTAAATGTAATTCGTTGGCTAGGACTCTTACCGAACACATGATGAAGAAGTCATACAACGATAGATCCAACTCCGGTCCAATTACAATAGATCATGATAACATTTTGAAATACAACCATGCTCCTTTGTCCCCTAAATCGACCATACTTTCCTCCCTTATCAATCAAAGGGAAACTTTTGAAACATTCTACCAGTAGTCGCTTAGGGACTTGGAACATGTGGTCTTAACAATGTAGATTGAAAACAAAAACTTAACTAAAGACGAAAATCACGCATTGTCAAATATAAAACATAACATTGATTTATTGTTCGTCAAGAAGAGCGGTATAAATGGGGGCATTGTCTACAAGATCGGCGATTATTTACAGTGACCTATTCGCCTCCTATGTAGACAACCACCTCCCTATCAGACTTTAATTGAAGACCCCCTCTGAGGTGGTATCAGTTGTTGCTGAGTTTCCGAGTCCCTCCAGGATGTTTCACAGAAGGGATTATTTTATAAAATTAGAGCACAGTTTTGTATTTATTAAACACCCTAGAACACCCCATTTTTTATCATATTCCAAACTGCACAAATGACACCCACGTGATTCTTGAATCCACCAGGGTGCCTATAATATCGGGGATAGGTTCGATGACATCCAAAGTGTCCCAATATGTTGATGATTATTTACAACAACCCTATGTCATCAAATTACACGTTCATTATACGGGAACCCTGCATGTCTCGTTCGCATCTCCGGTCTTATATGGAAGGATACCTTTTCACTGTTATTGGGATGTTCTTCACCTTTTACACTTGTATTGATCACATCAATGTATCCATTCTACGAATCACATTTCTAAATTAGATTTACAATTTGCACACTTTCACCAAGTTTGTTTCTTTTAGCATGTATTGACATTCATTTTAAGTCACAATTACTTTATTTATTTGAAAAACACTTTTATTTCAATCTGTGAACGGCTATGGGGAGCCAATTTGCTTGCTCCCAGTTATGCTAACCTCTACATGGGATGTGGTGAGAGTATCCATGTGTGGGGGGATGCTATACTGGGGGCGCGTTTTGGTTGTCTATTGCCGTTTTCATAGATGATAGTCCTTATAAATTTGCGGATGGTGAGAGGGAACTCCTGGAGGATATCTTAAGTCTTATGATATAACCAGATGGTCCTGAAATTTACATATAGTATACATCCTGATACTATAGTACTGTTTTAGCAATCTGGAGCTTTTTGGGTACTCAACATAATTCAAACAATACATACGTTAAAACTGTAGCAACGAACAGTTTACGTTGCAATCTGGTCGCAACATTATACAAGAAAAATGGTTGTGAAATGTTACCTAATCAATTTCACAGGATAAGACGCAAACTGTTTCGATGGATACTGATTTCCTTATTCAGGTAAGATCTGTCAGTAAAATTTCAGGAAAAAGGTTATGATATGCTATTGTTAATAAGCATTTGTAGATGCTAGTCTTTTAATCGTGACCACTAGTGGAAAAATCAAAATCAAAACATTTGCAACCACTATAATTAGGACAAAACAAGGGTCCCCAACCAAAATTTATTAACGCAATATAACCAATCTGCAAAACAAATGCAACAAATATCTGAACTTCATTGGAACATTTTGTGAAGCGATCCTGAAATCAATCGTCATCTATTGCCAAAACATGCTCCTGTGATTTTCCAGAAAGCTAGAGTATCCAAACAATGATAGCTCCAAGCAAATGAAAAACAATCAACAGTAATAATACAAACAGATTGGACAGTTCCGCTTACACACATCAGAGAAAGGGGAAACTTTGGATGTGGGAGAGGGCGGTGTCTAACATGTAAACATCTGTTAAAACAACTAAAGTTACATCGCAATAAATGCATTTCGATGACATAACAGATTATATTAACCTGTCTCAGGAGTATGTTTGTATATCTGATATCTGCGAGTGCTGCTTACAGTATGTAGGCCGCACTTCAAGAGCTCTAAGTACAAGTTCTAAGCCTCGAAGAAATATTATCCATGGATGCCAAACACACATCTCTCCCGCTCTCCCCGCCACTATGTACTAAAACATCTTAAGATCGCAATCCCACGGGTTAGGGGGGCATTGAGTATCATTCCCCCTCGTATATGGGGCAGGAGACTCGTTTTAAAAATTATGTATGAGGGAGACATCTGATGTATATTTTCTAGACCACTATGTCCCACTAATCGGGACTACAATGACCTATTTACATAGTACCACATAGTGTGCACCCATAGAGGGTGATCCTTCGGAGTTCTGGCGTTGAATTGCTGTATTGCATTATTCCCTCCGACTTATGGTCCTCTTTTTGTCAGGTCTTAAAATACACTCTCCCCTCACTTAAACCTTTAACACTACTATCCTCCAATTGTGGGAATACAATTATAGTTATATCCAATAGCCCCATTGGCGGTTGATCTAATCAGTGATTACACCTTATTGCGGATGTTCTGTTTTTTGGTTCACGAATTTGTGCTTCTACCTCTTCATCCTCACATTTCCAGTCCCAATCACATATAGTTTTAGTATATATTTTACACAATAATTCAAATGTCACGACCTACACAACATTTATTCACAGTAGAATGTCCACGTTATACAATATACAATGACATATGCTTTATTCACATAAATAAATAACATACACGATATTCACATTTTTAGTTTATACATTTTTAAATTCATAAACAGTTAGATTCACTCAAAAACACACAGGATTACTCAGTCATTGTTTATGCTACTCCACACAGTACACACACACACACAACATTTATATGATTCATAACTGACAGATTTCTTCTGTCTTGCTTAAAAATAATCCTTTGCTGCACCAACGGCTCCAACTGTAATCCATATACCTGAAAATTAAATATGGATACATTAGGTATATATTCTAAATACTGGGTAAGTGGGCCTCTAGTCCACATAATATTCTAACAATCAGCTTACTGCCATTTGTGTTGATACTTCTGGTAATTTCAAGGTCTTCCTAAAAGGACACAACTGATTGGGTTAAATTGGTTGGATTTACATTAACCTCTAGCCCTTCGAGAATCTTCCATTCTCTTCATACATTATTTCTAATATATATATTTTTTTTTTTTTTTTTGTTTTTTTTTACTTTATATATAAAATATGTTCTTTGTTACCATTCTTGTAATATGTACAATTTTTCCAATTCTCCATTTGGTTCCTATAACCTAAATCCAACTCTACTATCCGAAAACCAGAGATTATGTAACGTACTTCAATTTCATAATTCAGACTTAAATTCCTAAACCAAAATTACTCACTCATATGTATTACGATTATGTATACTACCTTATTGTTACAATTTCAAACAATATTTTTGTGAAATTACGAGCTATTTAAGCAGCAATTTATATATTTTTTGAAAGTTTAGTGCAGGCCTCATAATCAGCCTATTGTGATTGTTCTTAAAGGTAATAGACTGGTTGAACCTTTTGTTTATCCCCTCCTTAATTGTTGTCATTAATATATAGTGCAAAATTTCTTGTTATCAATACTGGTGGCTGGCATCATTGTACCGCGCCTGATGAAGTCATGCATAGCATTGACGAAACGCGTAGGGCCCCCGGGTTTGCTACAGACTGAGGTGTCACTTTCCCACGGGAGTACATTCCCTCACTTGCTGTTTTTGAGAGACCATTGCAGCTGTGTGCGGCAAAGAATAAGTTTGGCCATCCTTTTCCCCGGTGGCGCACTCGACGATCCAAGCAGGGACTGAAGGTGCTGGTTCCCGGTGGGTCTTCCCTGTGCTGGTCACCCGCCGTGCCGAGGGACGCCACTCTTCTCTCGGTTTTTTTCCGTGACCACTATGGAAGAACAAACGGAGAAGGACAAACATTTCTGATATCCTGACGGCAGTAACTGGCTTATGAAGAAGCCTATCTCATACTCTTTTAAACCGTTTATCCTTTTTGATGTGGGCAATTTGACTGTTTTTTATCTGTTCTATCCTTTCCATCTATAAACTAAGATTGTTATACTTTAAGCACTAAGGTTTTGTGCGCCGTTTCTTTTTTCCTCTTTTCTTTGTTCATATATAATATACGATATATAGATATATATATATTATAGATACAACTGTATGCTCATCGCATATCTTAGGCAGGTCTGCACGCCGCCTTTCACCATCTCACCCAGCGCACAGCACTTCCACTGCAGCAAGGGATTCTGGAGAAATGACACACTCCAATGTGCCTACTTGTTTTTGCGCTTTCTTTCTCAAAACTCCCCACATTTTTAATCACATGGTTTTTCACCCCCCTCATATTTAGTGCCTTAAGCTTGCGCTGCCATGGTCATTCTTCGAGCCCGCCAGGGTTAAGGTGCTCCCGAAAACCACCCACATACATGCTGTTTGAAGTCAAAAACAAAAGGTGGGCACTGTGTTGCTCATATTGCATGCCATTTCCAGAATCCTTTGCTGCAGTGGAAGTGCTGTGTGCTGGGTGATTAATGGTGAAAGGCAGGGTTTCCGCCCCTGCCTAATACATGCAGATAAGCATACAGTTGTATTTACATTTGCATATGTGCTTTGGCTGTGGAGGGTTTTGTCACTGTTGTTTCAACTCCAAACATAACTTATCTCAATATCCTATATTAGATTTAGCGAGTATAGGTCATGGGCCCTATCTAGTAGCTCCGCATTGTGGTGATACAACTCACTTCTAAATTACAATTTTACGGTGCAGCGAATTTGTACGTTTTTGTGCTATTCTTAAGAGCTTTTCACATGTACAAAACCGTGCGAAAAATGCCTGTTTTTCTAGAAGCGTTCTCCTTCTGCACACGTGCTCTAACCACACCAGATAGTAAAAATTAACTCTTAGCAAATCCGCAAAAAAGTGTACAACAACACAAAAAAAATGCAAATAAAAAAATAGGAGTATGGCAAGTTATCTACCTACTCTTTGGGGGTATAAATACGTCCCCATTGACAATCAGTGCCATTATTTGGTTAATTGTGTGCCCTTTTTACATCCTTGTTAGTATTTTGTGGATGTTTGTTTAAAGGCTGCCCTACCCCTTGCCTATTGTTGTAATCCTTGCCCCCCTTGGGAGTCAAGTTTTACCCAGTCGAAATCAATGGGTAGTATCTAATCTTGTTTTTTTATTTAATTGTAATTTACAGTATTAATTTTTTTGGATTTTTTTTTAGGTTTCTCATTAATTTCCATATGGTCTGGTAACAAAGATTAGCTAATAAACTCCATTGATTGTCATTGTGGTAACCTAAGCCCACAATCAATGTTTTTTTTGCTACTTGTTTGTTTTTAAGAATTAATTGGCAAGTATTTGGGAGTTTTTTTTTGGGGATGGGTGCCCATTATTCGTCTAGCGTAATCCCTTGCCCCATTGTGGAATAGAGGTTTATCGGTTTCACAGTGACATCAATGGGTTTATTGGCTAATGTTTATTTTTTAATTTAATTTGTAAATATATTGTGATTTTGATTTTGTGGGGAATTTTTTTTTTAGGTTTCCTCATCTCATTTCCTTGTGTTAATCCTTGCCGCTTAGTTGTAGGCATCAATTTACCATTGACAACAATGGGTTTTTTAACTACTGATGTTTGGTTTGTATGTAACAGACCTCGCTAAGTCAATTTATTATATTGGGTATTTCTTTATATTAACACTCTTTTTATAAACAAACTGGTGCCAAATACTCCGCTATTCCTCTTAGTCTACACTATTTGACCTACTATAGGTCGCTTTGCTCATTGTATGTGTTTTTGTGTGGGGTATAGGGGGTGGGGACTGTAGTAGTGCCCAGGGCGTCACTTTTTTGGCGCTTTAGGCCTCCCTTTTGGGTACTGCAACGGTGATTAAAGTGGCGCGGTTACCATTGGCGCCAGTATTACGCCTTTTTTTTCTTTACTGTCCAGTGTCTCACGCCCGAGGTCACGAAGAATGAGAAGAATCAGGAATGATACAGGCTGACCTTCATCCTGTGACAACCCAGAAGAACTCTTCTTCTGCCAGTTCGGCTCATGGGGCGCGTGGTCTCCAACAAGGCGTATGAATTCTTTTCTTAAGGTCATATGACAATATCTGGCAGCATATGAGTACACACTCTAATCCCCGCCACATGGAGCCTAGTCCGCTTTTAAATTCTGGTTCCCAGTGAGCAGGCATGGGGTTGGTGTGTAGACAGGTATGTCTCTGTGACCGGCCGCTTCGAACTAAGAGCTTCGCCCTCGTACTCATCCCTAAAGAAAGCCAGCCTGACGCTAAAGTCCACACTCCACCATCCACTCTGCCATGAAGATACTGCTGTCCACGCTGCATGATTCCGGTGTAACCGAAGAGATGAAGGTGAACACGGTGGAGTGGAATGCTGCCCTTCTGCGCCCAACGACTACTGCAACGTGACTGCATTCCTGGGATCGCCGTGGCACCCAGCAATAGTACCGGAACATAGTGTTCTACACTTGTATTCTACCTAACACGTTGGTTGGCCGTCTACGCATTCTGTCCAGTACAAAGTTGTTCTCTTGCAGAGGGTGATGCTATAAAAAGTCACAAAAAGCTAAGCGTGAGTGAAAGACACTAATACCGTATTTGCAGAATCGTGGATGATATCAAACAGTCAACGGTCAGTTGCTCCAAGCGGTTTCCGCACTCTGCCAGCGACCTCTTTATCAATATTTTCACATTTTTTGGAATTATAACAATACAAGAGAGCCGGCATATGCCCTTTTTTACAGTTCAGTATGAACAAATGATTTAGTTCATTACTACATCCCTACTTTTACTTTCTTTCTCTGCGTGTTCTTCCATATATATGGATTCATTTAGTTACTAATGCAATTCGCTCAGCTTACTGAGTATTCTAACACTCTGTGCTTGGAAAAATCTGGGGCATTCTCCCAGTAATGCTACAAAACATTTTCCATTCCTCTGACATGTTCTCCAGAAAGACTAATGGCCCTCGATTCAACACAGCTGTACATCCCTTTCGTTGCCCGTCATTTAAGTGGGTATGCTCTCACCGCTTATGCGCGATCCTGTTCTTGTTGTCGGTACGCCTGGCTTGCATTGAGTCGTCCCCTTCTTCACCCTCTTGGTCGCCGCCGGCCCGGGCTCCTCTGTACTCTCTTTATCGTTCCGTCACGTTTTCACTGTCGTCCGCCCCTCCCTCCCTGTCTTATCTGCCCTGTCTATATCACTGTTTCTCCGTTCCCCTATTTCCCTTCTTCTCGTGTTACTCGATTTCTAGTCCGTCCAGCCTCCTGGCAGATCCGTTGGCCTTTCCTCCCCGGCTCTAGTGCCTGGTGCCCCTCATGTTGACCCCTCCGCTGTGTTAATCCGATGGCCTTTATCGAGCTCGTATTGAACCCACGTGTGTCGGGCGTTGAAGCGCAAGTCCTCCACGGCAGCATACCAACCACGTGGTAGATTCGAAACCAAAACCAAATATTACACACACGCGCAAAAAAAAAAATATACCACTAATCAATCAATTGCTGCCACCCTGTACACAGTATGTTTTTATGACCAACATTCAGAACTGTGTCGCACCTTGACTCCTCTCCCGTCATCTGGCGAGCCACTTCTGCTACCCACTACATGGGTGTTCCCACCGTGCTGTGAGATCACCTGAGGGCTTACCTAAGGCTCAGGCACCTCCATCCTCCACTGAGGATCCCTGGCAGGCAGATCTGTGTCCCATAGGCAAACTCTTTCTCATCCAAAGACACACTGTATAGTTGTATAGACTCACTTGAGTCTATATGGAAACATCGCCCACTCTCTGACGAGATACACACACCAACCGACACACATCAGTTTGTGGTGTACAGCTTTTATAACACCTGGGGGTAGGTGGCTTGAACCCTGCCCTCCATAAACAGTGAGGTTCATGATATGCATACATCAACACCATTCTGCATGGACCTAGTCATATACCATCCCCAGGTATACACTAAAAATTTGCTATAAGGCCTGCCCTGGATATGCAAACACATACCATCCAGGTCTGCAACTGCGCTACACCTGCGCAGGGAGTTTTTATCACAACATGCATGTTCCTATCAGGACTTATAGTTTTGTAGACCAGTGGAAGGCATATAGACCAAGGCGGCATAGGCGCTACACTGGTATTGAATTCTGCACTATTACTACAAAGACAAACATGTTGTTATTATAACCCAACTGATATAAAAAATTAGATTTTATGAAGTCCTATCTGATTGATTGTCATTATCAAAGATAGACCAGCGTGGCGCAAAAATGGGGGCACGGCCTCCAGGCTCGGGTGCGCATAGATTGTTCAGGTGGGGGGGTCACGCGTTTGCCCAATATGCATTATAAATGAGCCGGTGGAGCGCATGAGGCTTCTGCAACTTCACTTACCTTCTCTTTCGGCGATCGCATTGCCTATGGCAACGAGCATCCAATGATGCGCGCGGGGTCAATGTGATTGCTCATGTTTGACATGGCAATGTGAGGTAATGACCCCTGCGCATCATTTGACGCCGAGAGAAGGTAGGGGGGGGGGGGCTGCACGAGCAGGGAAGGTACGCAGGTTATGGCCAAGAGTTGGCACTAAGGGATTCACGAAACAAAACAAAAAACAGATATCGTTTTTTATTTACAAGTAGCACACTCTATACATGCATTTATAGTATATAGAAATATACTGCATTGGGGTGTTTTATATGTTTTGTTTTTTTATTTGCCTTTTTTTTATATGCTATGGGGTTTTTATATGTATTTTGCGTTTAGATGTATTTCGCTTTTTTACAAATGTATGTGGGGGCTGGTTTATGTATTATATTATCTATATCATACTATATATACTATTATACTATTAACATAATATGTCTCATATAGAATATATGATATATATAGTTTATTTTTAAGGACCGTGGGGGGTGTTCAAATGTGATTCGGTAGATGTGTTTTTTTCATATATGTATTTGGGATGTTTGTTATTTTTGGTGGAGGGGACGGTTGTATATATTGAGCGGGGTTGCATTCTGTGGGTGGGATTTTTTTAGAAATGTATCTTGGAGGTGGGAAGTTTTTTGGCATTGGGTGGTAGTGGTTTTTCGTTTCGTATCATATTTTTTGTTATGGGGAAATTGTTGTGAGGGGAGGGAATGAGTGTGAGAGGGAGGGGATTGAATGAGAGTGGAGAATGGGTAATTGATTCAGGGTGCAGGTTGAGTGAGAGGAGAGATGGGTGTAGGCGAAACCCAATAGGGGAGTAAGAGTGGAATGCAGGGCAGGGGAGAGAAATCATGTGCGAACGGCGGGGGGGGCGGGATGTAAGGAGTGGTAATTTATAGAAGGGGAGAGAGTGAAGGTGAGACAGAGAGGGAGTCAGCAGGCACTTGAAACTGTAACACTATCAGCTTGAATAAATCTAAGATTTTTTGAATATATTTAGGGAATTAATCTAATTAGAGATTATCAGTTCACTCTACCAAATATAGATTGATGCAAAATTCAGAGAAAGATTTACGGTGTGGAAATGTTAAAACCCATATTCTGGTAGGGCGCATAAAACAGCAGTCAAATTGACTATATTATGTCAAGGCTCCTTTACATGTCCAGACATTTCCAATCCCTTCAAACAGGACATGCCAATTCTGCCTGAAAAGAAGCAGAACCATGATAGCTAAAAATCAATCATGTCTTATTTACTAGGGAAGGTGGGTTTGGGAGGGGATCTGGTGGTCACCAATTTCCTAACATACTGACTTAGCCATGCAATTGAAAGAATAATATACATGGCATTCACTGAGCAAAACTACCACCGTTGGTGGAGTCTGAGTAAAGCACATTTTTTACTGTCCTACATGGTCAGGAGATAGGTCCAGGCACAAGGACATACAAATTGGATTTCATTGCGGCTATAGTGTTTTCTCAGTGCAACATATGCAATTATATAAGAAGGTAATCAGGTGCTGACAAAACCTCTAATGCTCTCCTTGCCGTAAACCAAAGCTATCTCCAGGGATATAGGTGTGGGGGTTTTGTCTTGGGAAATAAACGGGGATCTTAGATGTGGGAACCTACCAAGAGAGACAAAACAATGCAGTTTGGAATGGAAATGAGAGAGAAATAACCCTTCCATACTGAGTTTGTTTAAATACTATCAACTTGGCTTTCATAAAGCAAAATCTCCCGAGGGAGGAACTCCCAGATCCCACACTATTTGGAAGATGTAAGCAGAGTAAGGAAGATGTCTCACTGAGGAGTGGTCCCTGGGTTAAATACAAATTACTACATGATTGTGCGGTATTAATTAACCTGACTTTATGAACATTTTCCGTACAAGATGTTGTTCCCACCCCTCTCCTTTCTTATGTTTTACCACCCCCCCTCCTCCCCATTTATTTTTTGTGGAAAAAATACAAGTTATTATTTTTTTGTTTTTTAAATGAGTGATCTGCCTTGTATTGGGTAAATGTGTCAAGTTTGTCTGTGAGCATTTTTGGCCAACACTTGTCAATTTTTTTGCAACTAGCTAAGTTTGTTTGAACCTTTTGTTATGCAAGAAACAATGCAGAAGCAGCAAACTACGATACTATTTTGGCTGTTATTTCACTGCAAGTTTTGTTTATTGAAACAGAACTATTTTACGTTCACTTCACTTTTACAAATTTTTTTTTGCTTAGTCGCAATTATCGAATCAATTTTCTTAAAAGCATATAGCTAAAAAATAGACGCAACATTTTTTGAACATCCGCGTTGGGAATTCACTTCACTTTTGCATCAGATTCGAACTTTGCAAAACAGGTCACCGCCCATCTCTAACAATTACATAAAATTGATCGGCCATTAATCAAACACATTATTCACTAAAGTCAAATAACGACTTAGGCAGCGCAGGATTTCACCTGTTAAAATAGTAGTGTTTAGGTTGAACGGCCATTAATCTTCGACGAGACATTATGAGGCTATGATACTCATCAATTCCTAAACTCTGTTAGGCTTAACACCAGAAGTACACTTATGTTATTTAAGTCTAATTAATTGGCATAAACACACAACACGCAGACCCGAAATAGGGCCTGGAGAGGAGTAGTAGTCCAGACTAATCATTAAAGTTTCATGAATTTGAGGTAAAACATGCTGTTTGTGCAATAACGTTGTGAATCTGTTAGACTGCAGCTATAGCTACTAACAAAAATATTTTTTCACTTTAATGTTTTTCCTTTAGGCCTAGTACTGAATCTATCTATTAATAGCATATGCATTCACAATACTAGAAATGACTATGCAAGTCTAATGTGATAAACAGTGTGGTGCATTGTTAATGTACTCTTGTTTTCATGAGGAATTTTTAGAAGGTTCTTTCCTTATGTACTAGGCAGAAACGGTGGTGTAGCTCCGCGAACACACATAGACAAAGATGCATATTTATGGGAAAAGGAAGTGCCCAAGTCCTCTCTATTGACTGTGGCGGGGTCTTTACCCTACTGAATGATTCCATGGAAGATCCAAAATCTTTTAAATTGGACCAGTTTGCACTGCGCTGTTTTAAATTAATAATAAGAGAGTGTTATGACAACTGTAAAAACAACTTGAGGCAGCACTTGACTTTTTATAGAATGCAATATATTCCCCTTTGTTTAATTAAACTCACTTCCTTTTGAATGAATAGTTACATGTTGTAGCCTTCCAGCTATGGATGTGAAGGGCGCCATTTCAGTTGCTGTTTTTGTGGATGTGCCATCACAATTTACAGTGAGAGTGTTGAATATAACGCTTATATGAAGCTTTTTTTGCAAGCAATGTAGATTATAATTTGTGGTTTTTTGCAAAAATAAAAAAAAGAGATATTCTGTGCTTCTTGCTGGCTAGAGCAAGTTTTGTTTGACTTTATCGGATATTGTTTCTTTCTGTTTTGGATTCTATTGATTCTCACAAAATGTCTCGAAGACAAGCCCAGAAAGTTGCTGGGTGGTTAAGCTTGCATTGTCCGAGTTTTCAATTTGTGTTGGCTAATTGCAACCTTGCTTCATTGGTTCTGTCACATGCAGTTCTGATTTTGTGTATATGGTTCTGTTAATATTTTGACCTCCTAAGGTCATCTGAGAGATCATGGTTTAAGCAAAAAAAACAGCTGGTAAGGACTGAGACTATACTGTGTGGGAAGATCTTAGAGAAAAAATAAACCAATTATATATTTTTTTTTCAGGAGAAATGTTAGGAATGCTGTAAACATAGTCACTATAAGAAAGGGTTGGGGTTTCTCTCTAATATCCACATGCCAATAGTTTTTAAGTAGAAAGTGCTAAAGACCTAAATATGAAAATGGACAGTTAAAATCACATCCATAAAAGGTTTGTAAAGTGTGTAAAATTAAACCCACAACCCATTGCATTATAAAAAAACCATCATTGTCAACAGTGGGCCATTCAAAAAACTCTTTAAATTCAAGTTCACAGCTTATTCGGTTGTTTGCATTGATGAAACATTCAACTTTGGATGATGTCCCATCTTATGACCTTTTTTGCAGGAGGTATATTTTTTAAGGACATCTGGCATTTGACGAGATATTGGTAATGTCATTGAATTTGTCAAAGTGTGCAATCAAATCCAAGAAGTCAGTTCTAGTGAATCCACATGTTTGGTAGTGTGTTTATAGTAGATAAAAGAAAAAGTGAGTTAAAATCTTTGACATCTAAAGATGCATCTATAATCTACACAGGTGCATAAGTCGTCCATATCAATCATATTAATCTTATCTATCTATCTATCTATTAACCACTGCCCCCCCCTCTTTGATTTTACTGTGGAGGGTTTTTGTAACTTATTTTTACCCCCATAACCTAAGTTAAGTGTGGTGCAATTCCGCACTTTATCTCATTTTGTAGACAAATGCCAGCAACCACCTCACACTGTGGATGACATACCCATCCAAGTTTTGAAACATGTTCTGTGGAGTGGTTTGGACTGGCTTTGCATCTCCCAAAGCCCTTGCTTAAAAAGCTGTCTCTAAAGCCGCATGCTGGTGGCAAGGGTTTGCTACTTTATGTAGCTTGAGACATACAAGGGGTGGCAACTTGTGCTTCATATCTGCCATGTTTTCCCAGAATCCTTGATGCAGTGGAATGCTTGTGTGGGAATATTAATGGTGAAGTCAGGGTTGAGAGCCTGTCTAAGACATGCAAAGGAATAGACGGATATTTACAGTGTTTCTTTATTGTTTGACTGTGTGAGGGTTTTTGTCACTTTCTTTTTAACCCCCACCATAACCATTAATAAGTGTGGTGTGACTGACCGACTCTTATCTCATTTGAGAGCAAGCCCAGCAACCACCTCATCAATGATGATACCCATCAGTTTGAAACATTCTGTGCGTGGGTTTTCCTGCTTTGGTGTCATCTTCCCAGCCCTTGCTTACAGCTGGTGTCTCTCCCACCCAGTCCCTGGCCCACCCCCTCCCACCCAGTCCCTGCCCCCCCAGTCCCTGACCCCCCTCCCACCCACCCAGTCTCTGAACCCAGTCCCTGGCCCCCCCTCCCATCACTCACATCCGTCGTTGTCTGTAATTCACTGTTTGTGTCTGTGTGCGTATAGGGGAGAGCGAGTGTGTGTGTGTGTATCAGTGGCTGTGTGTGTGTGTGTGTATCGGTATCAGTGTTTGTGTGTGTATATCAGTGGCTGTGTGTGTGTGTGTATCTGTATCAGTGTCTGTGTGTATATCAGTGTGTGTGTGTGTATCAGTATCAGTGTGTGTGTGTGTATCAGTATCAGTGTGTGTGTGTATCAGTGTCTGTGTGTATCAGTGTGTGTGTGTATCAGTATGTGTGTGTATCAGTGTGTTTGTGTATCAGTGTGTGTGTGTGTGTGTGTATCAGTATCAGTGTATGTGTGTGTATCAGTGTCTGTGTGTTTGTGTGTGTGTGTAGCAGTGTGTGTGTGTGTATCAGTGTGTGTGTGTGTGTTTGTATCAGTGTGTGTGTAGCAGTGTCTGTGTGGCTGCGTGTGTGTCAGTGGCTGTGTGTGTGTCAGTGGCTGCGTGTGTGTAAGTGGCTGCGTGTGTGTGTATCAGTGGCTGTGTGTGTGTATCAGTGTGTGTGTCAGTGGCTGCGTGTGTCAGTGGCTGCGTGTCTGTCAGTGACTGTGTGTGTGTGTATCAGTGGCTCTGTGTGTGTGTATCAGTGGCTGTGTGTGTGTCTGTGCAGGCCCTATAGGCCAGTATAGACGATAAATTTTTTAGTGGGTCACGAAGGAGACGTTCAAAAATAACCGGGTCACGGAAAAAAAAGTTTGGGAAACCCTGCATTAATGTAACAAATTAGGTAGAAGGCGTCCTGAAGAAGAAGCCTGTGAGGTTTCAAAGTATGTAGTTTATCATCTATTTGGTGCTATAATAAAAGGAGTGATATTACCTACTGATTCTCTTTTTATTTGTTACAGTACTTTAAAGCAGCGGTGTGCAAACTGGGGGGCGCAGGAGATTTTTCTGGGGGGGCGCAGGCGGTTGCAGAGGTCCCGCGCTCTTCCCCAATGCATTTAAATTAAATGCCAGAGGATCGCGTGAGGCCTCTGCGACTCAACTAACCTTGATTAAGAAGGCTACTGTGATGCGTCGCCATGGCAAACGCGGCATCAAACGATGCCGCGATGCCATGTGACATTGCGGCACATGACCGTCACCATGGCAATGCGGCATCAAATGACACCGCAGGATCACGTGACCCCGCTGCGTCATTTGACGTCGGCACATGAGGTGAGGTGGGCGCGAGCACAGAGCGGGGGGAGAAGGTAGGGGAGGCACAACTCTAATAGTTTGTGCAGTCCTGCTTTAAATCATGAAGAAAGGACCAATACGCTACTCACCCTTTTTTTCTACAATGAGTGCGATATGTTGTAGAACTCAAGTGGAGAACCACTGCGCTATAATACGATACTTGAATAATATTCTTGAAATTATATAATTGAATACAGTTAGATATTTTAAATTTTCCAGATTCCCTTCAAGATAATGTTTTTAATTAAGGTAAGGTCTGAAAGTTATACACAAGTATTTGGGTTTTGGGCCCAAAGATTAAATATATTCCCATTTTCAGCTTTCACTATTAATAGTCAATTCAAGTGAAATCATTGTCTGCACAGAAAATGCCAAAGTACAACAGTTTTGTTTGACAGTGCAGCCATAGTTATAAATCATGAATATTCTGCGTTATGAATGTAAACCTGTTGTGAGTTCGATTATCTATTCTTTTATCTCAAGTCAAATGTGAATAGTGTTTTTTGTTGCACAGACATTGCTGACATAGTTGGAATATTTGACCATGATTGTACCAGAACATAAATAATCCTCTCATAAATGACATCGTTATAGTAAAGCACTTTATTGTGGTCAATGTCCTATACAGTGCACATACATTGGAACTTATAGTAGAACTCTAACAAAAATGCATCTGCTAGGAAACATTGAGTTCAAAACATTCAGTGACAAGAGAAACACTTATAAAGATGTGAAACTTTTGCTGGTTTACTGACCACCAAACAAATCAATAAAACTCTTGTGAAGTCAAAAATCCATGTGAGGAAACTTCTATAAAAATGTATTTTTCGTATCACTTTAGGTATTACAATTTACAGTGCATCCACAATTCTTCAACATCACCACAGCTACTAAAGCTCTGGACTGTTTCATTATGGAAACTCATAACATACATAACAGATGATGAGCTTCATTTATACTTGGCATACCAACAGATTTTCTTGCCGGAGATTTTACCTTACTCGGATCTTTGCATCGTTTTCAGTTGTGTAGTCTCTTTATACAGATTTAAACATCCTGAAAGCGAATTTTTTTTTCAAAATGGACATGTCAGTCAAATCGTTCCTCCACCATCTCCTCCCTCTTAAACAAACGAGCAAGAGAAGAGTCAGGGCCCTTCTGTGTCCAGCAGGATAAGATATTCCTGTCAATGTGTAATGCCTGTGACTTTAATAAAGAAGATACAGCTTAACATACTTAGAATGAAATTATGAAAATAAATATCTTTAAAAATGGTGATAGGAGAAGGCAGCAGGCCTTCCTAATAAGTCAAGCCTGCGGTCCCCATTACTAGAGATGAGCAAACCTGTCAGAATCCAATACTGAAGATTTTTCTGGAATTTCCAGCCCAAATCTGATCCTCATGCTGAAATCTGAAGTCAGATTTCATCCACTTGAGTCCACCATTTTAGTCTTTAAAATCCATCCATGGGGCTTGGATTCTCAGATTTGTACAACACTATGGCGTAAACTTGAGGCTGCACCACTATTTATTTGCTTCTACCCATATTATAATTCAGTTTGACGGATTTGGATTCAGTTTGCAGGTTTGGATTCCAAATCTGTCAGAGGGATTATCAGTAATAAGGGGGGAAATTAATCTCGAGGATAAAAGAGATGATAAATTGTTGGGAAGTGATATAAAAGAGGGGTTAGAGAGGCAATGACTGAGAACCTGGAGAAAGCAGGTTATGTGACATGTGGGAGAAGAAAGGAATGTTGAGGGAGCATAATTAAAGTTAGGTTGAAAGAGAGAAAGTGGTGATTAGAGAAAGGGTAAGGAATATTAGAGAGGTCTAAGAGAGTTAAGATGAGAATATACTGTAATGTCAATAGAGTGAACTTCATGGTTAATAGAGCAAGTGCATTAAGTAAGAAGAACAGTGGGGATTAATAAGAGCAGTTGTTGAGAAGCAGAGATTGGGTGTGTTATTAGGAAAGTTAAAATCTTTCAGAATTATGGTAGTGATTGTAGAGGGAGAAAGGGGGTGGCCCGGTATTAAAGGGGTTGCACCCCATTTGGCCATCCCCCGACCTCACCAGGGAGATAAGGGGTTAACTGGGCTGAGGTCCAGAACTGTGATTTAACCCTTGTTTTAACATGTAAATGTATTTTCCCCTGTTCCCCTGTTCCATTGTAATGTCTGGTTTAATCAGTGTCTGCATCACACACACACTAGAATCCATCCGGGAGCACAAGGGTTAATAGTTCTTTAATGATTATAGCTCTTTGTGTAGTTTTCCCACTTTTTCAGGCACCATTTTGCAGATCCCCATTGGCCGCCATTAGGGCTCAATGCATTTCAATAGAGAATTGTGCTGTTTTAGTCCTGTTTCCTGTAAAGACCAGCAGGTGGCGTCCAAGAGGGAGAGCGGCGGTTTCCCATTGAAAGTCAATGGGCCCATTGACTTCAATGGAGATTCCTCGAGGTAACTTTCGAAGAACGAGTTGGCTGCCGTCCAGACCGCAAACCGCAAAGCGGATACAATGTCCTTTAAAAGGGTTAAAATCACTTGAGTCAAGTTCAACGTCAATTGGCGTGGGAATAAACAGTTCTAGAGCACCTAGAAATAAAATTCTTTTTGCCCCTAGTTCCTAGGCTTCCCCCCACTCGACCACAACTGGGTCCCTGAATCCTGGACCCCAGATAAGGGTCAAACCAGATAGAGTGGGTCGCGCCATAGGCTTTGCCGGCGGCGGAAGAAACGGCTCAGAAAAACGACTAAGTGGAAAAAGCTGAAATTTAGTACTCCATATCTCCGGTTCCGGAGGGCCCAGCAGATCAAGGTTTGGGGTATCTGTAGTCACTGTTCCGGCATCACTGCAGAACCATCCTTGACCCTTTTTGGACCATATGGTGTCCCAGTTCCGGCACTGAGAACTGGGAAGTTTGGACCTGCTAGACCCAACGGAACCGGATATTTTAATACGTTTATGTTTTATGTGTAATACTGTGTCCCAAGGTATGGAAAAGACCCAGAGGAAATTCCTTTGCATACCAGGATAGCAGATGGCCCTAGAGGCGACCCAATGTCTAGGACTTAAGTATTGTTCAAAGGGTTTTTTCACCCCCACTGTTTACCTATGGGCGGAGAAGGCCCAAACCAGAGCAGTTTTTAAGTGTTCCATTTAACACCTTCCAACAAAGGTTTTCCTGCCAGAACTCAAAATGGGTAGACTCGCTGGCATTCCATTTGCATATGTGGGGCTACAGAAATGAGACCCCAAAGTTCTACTGCGCCTGTGTCAGCTAGCAGGGGGGCATGTGTTAAAATATGTTCCCATGTTAAAGATTGGCTGGAGGTAATTGAAAACCAATCACAGGTACTTAATGTTAAGGATGGAGGGACAAAAGGTTTATAAACTGGCTGTCCACCCTATATCCTTTGTCTTCGTTTGCTGATATGGTTTCCTGATATCATCTTAATGATTACATGATTGCTGAGAGAAATGCTACATCATACTACTTCTCATTCCCCAACCCCTAAGTAAGTGTACTTCTTGTCTTGTTACTGCATTATTTCGTGTGTTCACCTATCATAAGGAATAAAATCCCTTTATTATATCTTAAGCCTCGTTCAGTTCAAACCCAGTTATTTTTGTGTAATATTAATAGACCTGTGTAGGCTATCGTAACAGTGATGTCCAAGAAAAGGAAATGTGGGAGCCAAGCATGAAAGCTAGTTATGTAATTGCATTAAATGGATAAGGACTCACTTAATGAAATCTTTGAATAGGTGTTAGTTTGTGATTTGTTTAGCACTATGGAAGTTCAGTCCCTATTATTATCTCACTCTTGCAATTAAACTAGTGACATGATGGCACATACAGTAGTCATGCGATTAAGGAGGGTCAATCTGGTACCAAAATGGTTTATGAACACCCAATAGAAGGCTATCATTTGAATAAATGGGGGAGACACACTACACTTAGATAAGGGGTGTAATGTTGATGCCTTCAACCTATTAATTTGTGGTAACAATACAGAACCAGGAGGATAGCTTTCATTTTAAAAATACCTATTTTTCCTCTGTCTCCTGTGTGGTAACTTTGGTTAACCTTGTCTTTGCATCAACCATGAAAGATTACATTGAATTTTAAAACATGATCACTCTCTGTCTCTCTCTTCTCTCTCACTCTCCGCTCAAATCAGATGGAATCCTACTCTGAGTCCTGTCTTTGGAAAGTGATGCCAAGTGTCTGTTAACAACTCAACAAGTGCCAAATGCCAACTAATGGCAAAGTTTGAACACCTAGATCTCTAATTGTAGGCTGTTCTACACACAAGAATAATAAACTTTGGGGAAAGGGATAAGGGAACCTTGCACTGCTCATATAATTTAAATGAGTATTTATGTAGGTTAGGTGCAAGCGCTGGTTCGGTTCCTATTTATGTTGTTCTATTTTAAAATGTATATGTCCGTTGTCTCTAGGGTCCGGCTATTATAAATACTGAGCACTGTAGTAGACTTCAATAGCACAAGGAGGCTTGATCAGAGAGCATACAAAGTAACAACTTGTATACACTATCCAATATCCAGCACAGGCACCTTACAAAAAAAAGGAATGTCAGTCTTGAAAAAAAAAAAAAAATGCACACTCTTGGAACAAGAATATGACAGGATAATTCACAAATTCCAGTGCTAATCCACAACTATTTAATCCTAGTTAAGATTATGAACTTTATACACAGTATAATTATTTACAACATTGTGATAATAAACCTTTAAATAAAAAGTCCTGCAGCCTAGAGCACTTCCGAATTGTCCAAATCCATCTAATAGATGTTGAAAACAATAGGACAATTGTTTGCAACATCTCTTGGCAAATAGGGGCCATGCATCCTAAACGCATCCCCTCCTTGCATAGACTGAAACAGAGTGTGGGTTGCATTGCTAAGAGAACAAATGTTAGCGAGAATCTGTGTGTGCCAACTAATTGTGAAATGTAATAACCTAGATGTCCCATCATTGACTGTTAAACACACAAAGAAGATAAGAAACTGATTGTTCATTCATTATTTAGTGCACTGTAAGTGGAATATACAGTGCACTAAATCATGGACTGTGAGCTAAATGAAGAACGTTAAGAGACAAATAATACAAATGGGGGTTTAACAACCAGCCTGCCTATGACGCACACAGGAAAGGAAGTAACTTACTCTAAACCATCCCGGTGCACTCTGCGTGGCCGTGACTATATTCTTCCTACATATGAGATTGCACCAGTGCCTGCACAATGCTGCCATTCGTCATTACTCAGCTCACCATTAAAAACAATACTCATCTGTTGTTATCACTGACTACAGTATTATTATTATTATTATTATTATTATTATTATTATCACCATCATTTATTTATAATGTGCCAACATATTCCATACTGCTGTACAATAGGGTTAGAGCATGAAAAAACAATACGTAAAAAACATTCAGTGTTACAGTAGGTATGGAGGGCCATGCCCCAAGGAGCTAACAATCTATAAGGAATAGTAAGTGGAAACATAAGCTACTGGTGGGTACATAGGGTATGGGGGATGAGAAGGTTGGTGTGTTTTTGATAGCTGCTTGTTAATTAAAAGGCTTGCGTTTGGGAAGATGTAAGTGGGATTATGCGGAGTTAGAGCTGTGAGTGCAGGATAATGTCTGAAGATGGAAATGCTTAATATGCATCTGAAATACCCTACTTCACCCAAATAATCGAGCAGCTGTACCAGCAGCCAAATGACAGCAAACGGTGACACCATTTGGCTGTCCTTTGACAGTCGCCAAAGGCAGACACCATTGGGGGGACTCAGGTGTTATGTCCCAGCGATTCTTTGGTAGAGATGAAAACAACAGTACAAAGTACCTAATGGCAGACATTCAGGGGGAGGGGCTACTGAACTCCAGGAGATCTTTGCAGTGCCTCTTTTCCTCATGCTTTTAATCCCATGTAAGATGGCTAAGTGGACAGGGGCAGGGAAAGCATATTGGGGAGCCTCTCTTAGGGAGACACCTATGGCATGACTCAGGTGTTATGTCCCAAATTTGTTTTTGTAGAAATGCGGTAGTAGCAGCTTTGCGTGTCTCTGTCTCATGCAATCATTCATCATCACACTACTTCCTACTGCTAGTTGCTGCTAGTGCTACTAACTACTACTTTTTAAACAATTAGGTAATTGAACTTGTCAAAATTATTGTCAAAGTTTATAGGAAAAGTTCTTTAAATGATAATCATCACCGAAGTTTCTCATCATCATCATCATGATATATTAAGTTAAACAAACTAGTAGTGAGAGGCTGAGAGCCTGATTTTGGACTCTGTTACCCATGGATTTTAAATTTATTGTATCAGGTTTGTGGTTTGATGTTGTAGGGATAACTCCCTTTTTGTTTCTGTTGCTCTGCTATTTATTATAATAATTTATTTTTGTAAAAAAAACATGTAAGATTGGCCATAGTGAGCACATGTTTTTCTGTCAACAACGAAATAAATTGTATGCACATTCCTACGCTGAGCGAGGAAACAAGTGACTATTAATTAAATTGAGTATATGTGCTTGTCAAGGAATGTGTGTTAATCATGCTGTATGTTGCCTTGTTTTAACCAACTCAAATAAATGGACTGTAAGGTGTCTTCCCGGGCCAGAAGAGGCCTCAAGTCAGAAGACTGCTTATTATATGTGCTTCTCATCACTGAAGAGGGTAGCATGCTTTGTACAGGTATGAGCACTCAATAAGAAGTATAGTTCAAAACTAAGTACAGCTCAACCCCCTTATAATGCTGTGCGTGGGATCTAAAGAATCACTTCGCGCTATATGCGGATCGCATTAGAAATAATGCACAATTGTATGCGTTGTACAATAAAGTATTTAAGTGTAAGGAATCTGGTGTCTCAGCGCCGTCAGCGCGACCATTGCTCATCTCCCGTCGGTACTCAGGCGTCCAAGCGCCTGCAGTGCAATTCCCATATACCCCCGTTGTCTGCCACTGGCATTCTGGCTCCTCGCCATCACAAGATTGCACCAACCAAAGAGGTGCCTGTTGAACCGCAGCCTCTGCGTGTGTCTCCGGCTCCGCGCTCTATGCGCACACGTGCGTCTGTCACTGACCCCATCCGCATACGCGCATCAGTCACCGAATCCACGCACACACGCACGCCAGCCCCAGATGTTATGTGCATGCATTCCCAGCTTACAGAGCACACGCCTAACAGAGCACTTTTAACCACTGCTCCTGCAGTAAGGCGTCACCCCCAAGCATCACACAGTTCCATGCAAATCAATGACTACACTCAGCTGGGCTGTAACACCTCCCTCCTATCAGGGAGGACACCTTGCAGTCCTCCAGGCCTGCCCCCTTTTCCCATTGGCCTGCCCAGCCTTATTATGCCTGTGCTTCCCATCACTCGTTGCTTGACATAGTTCTGTATGGAAGCATTTGACTATTCTCTCAGTGACTCCTCAGGTATTGACGCGGATTGGATGACTACCCCCTCTGGCTCTCGACTTCGGCTCTACTTGGACTTCGTGACTTCTGGCATCCCTGATACACGGCTTATACCTTCGACCTTCCGCAACTCTCCAATCCCTGACCTTGGCAATGGCAATAACTACTCTTCCTCTACTACCGGTACCGGAAAGTATTGTCTCCCTTACTATACCTGGCCTGGCAACACTAACACCACCGACCCCTTTGCTGAGGGTGCATGTTTCCCTACGTCCCATCTCAGCACAGGGGATGGGTGTGGTCTGCGGGCAGTACCGGCATAACATTAAGATACCAATAATCGTGTTGTAAAGTATTCATAAATACGAAAATTGGGAGCCACGGTTACATCGCGCTATAATCGGATTTGCGTTGTAACGGATCGCGCTATAACGGGGTTGAGCTGTATAATGTGACTATTATTCTAGCCACCAGCTGGTTTAGCTCACACTGCTAGAGCTGTTGTTCTGAATAACAGATATTATGTAGGTTCAATGTCTGAATCTATTGGGTCTTAAACCATACCCCATTCCTAAGGTGCCTTAGACTTGTCAACTCAATAACACTTTCTGTGCTGTGGGAAGCAAGCTGAATCCGTTCCTGCAGTTTGTAGAATTGTATTTATTTTTAAATAAAGTATTTCAATTCAGTGTGTGTCTGACACTTTGGCAGATGGCACCGTGAATATGTACAGGGCCGCCAACAGGGGGGGACAAAGGATACTGGCATCCCGGGCCCGGGCCCCCCTGCTCCGTCGGGCGCCAGTTAATTACATTAAAAAAATTTTTTTAAATGGCGGTGATTCTCGTGGTCCCCGCGCATGCGCAGGGCAAGCAGGGTGTCCTGCCTGCTGCCTGTGGGCCCGCTCCCCGTTCCCCATGTGGGACGGAGGGGGAAGCACCAAGACAGGCCCCGCGCACACAATCCAGCCCACCCCACTCCCAACTTGATACGGAGGGGGAAGCGCCAACTTAGCTTCCCCCTTGTGCGCCTCCTGCCCTAGTCCACCTCGCCCCCCCCCCTCCCCAGCTGCCCACCTCCCGCGCACAACTCCCGCGCACGCAACCCAGCCCCCCCGCTTTCAACTTGATACGGAGGGGGAAGCTCCAACTCAGCTTCCCCCTCGCACGCCTCCTACCCTAGTCTGCCTTGCCTCCCCCTCCCCCCAGCCGCCCACCCCCTGCACCCTCCTACCCCGAGCCCCCCTCCCGCCCCTGGCAGCTGCCGGTGATATCGGGGGCAATAGGAGGAAGTGTCTGGTGGCAAGGAAGCAGCACCCACCAGTCAAGGTAAGGAAAACCGTCACCCACCGTTACCCACCCACTGTCACCCACCCACCCACTGTCATCCACCCACCCAGTCACTGTCACCCACCAACCCAGTCAGTCACTGTCACCCACCCAGTCACTGTCACCCACCCACCCAGTCACTCACTCACCCACCCAGTCACTCACTTACCCACCCAGTCACTTGCCCACCCAGTCACTCACTCACCCAGTCACTCACTCACTCACCCACCCAGTCACTCACTCACCCACCCTGTCACTTACTCACCCACCCAGTCACTCACTCACCCTTCCAGTCACTCACTCACCCTCCCAGTCCCTCACTCACCCACCCAGTCTCTCACCTACCCAGTCACTCACTCACCCACTCACCCACCCAGTCACTGACTCACTCACCCACTCACCCACCCACCCCGTCACTGACTCACCCACCCAGTCTCTCACCCACCCAGTCACCCACCCAGTCACTCACCCACCCACCCAGTCACTCACTCACCCACCCAATCCCTCACTCACCCACCCAGTCCCTCACTCACCCACCCAGTCACTCACTCACCCAGTCACTCACTCACCCACCTACTCACTCACCCACCCACTCACCCAGTCATTCACTCACCCACGCAGTCACTCACTCACCCACCCAGTCACTCACCCACCCAGTCACTCACTCACCCAGTCACTGTCACCCACCCAGTCACTGTCTCCCAGTCACTGTCTCCCACCCACCGTCATTCACTGTCTCCCACCGTCATTCACTGTCTCCCACCCACCGTCATTCACTGTCTCCCACCCACCGTCATTCACTGTCTCCTACTTACCTCCTCTCAATGAAACTAATAAGGTTAGTGTGGCATGACCTACCCTTCATAAATGCATGCTGACTATTACTAATAATTTGTTAACCATTAGGTACAGTAGTCTTGAATATTATCCTGCACTAAACCTTCAAGAAGCTTCCCCACTGTTGATGTCAGATTTACAGGTCTGTCATTTCCCAGTTGTGATCTCGCTCCCTTTTTAAATATAGGCACCACATCTGCTTTACACCAAACTTGTGGTACTGAGCCTGTGGAAATTGAGTCATTGAATATTAAATTTAATGGTTTGCTTATTACTGAGCTTAGCTCCTTAAGAACTCTTGGCTGCATGCTATCGGGGCCAGGTGCCTTATTTACTTTAATTTTATCAAGCCACCAATAAACTTCTTTCTCAGTTAACCAATTGTTTGTTAATATAGAGGTTGTGGCTTCCTCCTGCGGCACTATTATTGCAATTGATTCTTCCATCGTAAACACAGATGTCTATTACACTAGAACAATTAGAGGTCTCTGCTGCTTCTGTGCTAGTGTAAACCTTGCCATATTTTTGGAGAATTTGCCATATGGGCCACGACTTTGGCTACTGGCACCACCACCACCAAAATCCACTTGACTTAAGGACTGACTCTGAGAGAAAGAAAGCTGTGATTGTGACCACTGTGTTGTTGTTGGTTTCTGTGTTGAATGTATGACCACTGAGTCTGCCCTCTGAAATCCTTCATCGGCCTCCTCTCTCTGCCTTTCCTTATTTTCCAACTGTGCCTGAAAACAATCAGTTAGATTTTCCTTGCAATTAGCCACAGTCTTTTCCCAATGGGGAAAAAAAGTATTTTATTCTGTCTCTGAATCAAGGGTCTAAAACTGTAGGCTGAAGGTATTCCTCTCTCTGTTTTATACTTACATAATTACATAGTTACATAGTAGATGAGGTTGAAAAAAGACATACGTGCATGAAGTTCAACCCATGCTAAATTTAGACAACAGATACTTTATCCTATATTTTTATTTACAGTATATTGATCTAGTCAAAGGCAAACAAAAAATACTGACATCATGGGGATTATTCAACAGGCATTCAAGCAATTTGCCAACATGTCATTATAATCATTATCATTGTCGCCATTTTTATGCTGTATGCGATTAATGTTTTTTTTTTCGAGGAGGAATATTAGAGGGATGATCTGAATTATGTTAGCTTCATTACTGTTTGTAAGTACCAAGCAGGGAATGTATCACTCTTTGCAGGCCCACGGTAGATAGCTATGCTGACTGCAACACCTGGCTTCCCCACAGCCTATAATAAGGCACCTTTCTATTAGGTGTGCTTCACAACTCCTTTGCTTCTATGGAGACAAATTGTGCTGCTACTCTGCTACTAGTAAAACTCCCTGGCTAGTTTCCAGCTTCCGCTAAAACCTGGTACCGATTACGGCTTTTTACTCTTCTGCCTGCTCCCTGCTCTGACCCTTGCTTGGTTGACCATTCTTTTGCCTTCCGTCTGCTCTTACCCCGGATTGCCTGACCACTACACCTGCCTGCTACCTTCCCTGGACTTTTAACCGTCTGTCTTTTCTGTAGATCCAAATTCCTGGTTCTAGCTAACCTCAAGAACCCCAGGTACTTATAGACTCTCCTCGTGTATTTCCCTGTTATTTCAGAAACTGCTCACAAAAATTGTGACTTCTTCAAAGGGCCTCAGCAGCCTGCATAGCTCTCCCATCATATGCCACTATCTAGACTGCAGAAAGGCCTGATCTAGCTACCTGGCATGCTCCATGCCATAATCATTGACTGCTTTCTGCTGCTCATGGAGGCGCTCAAGGCTTCCATATAAGGTGGATTTCCAGTGTGTTGGCACCTACATGTTTAGCTGGTGATAAGGCAGGCTGTTTTGCTCCTGTCGCATAAATAGGGCTTTGTGGTCTATGTACGATCGGCTAAAGTGAACACTTATTTTTCAAGCTACGGACAAAATGTTCTAGCCAGCAGCACAAGCACGGGGAGCTAAACCAGGAGTAATATCATTGTTACATCCTACGTTTGAGCTGCTTACTGCTCACATATGTAGCTAATCTAGCTATTAGAGTATCTCACAGGTATCTCAGGTGTGCTCCACAAGGAAGATTAAACTGTCAACCAGGAAGTGGAAGTTGTCTTCTTTTATATTAAGCAAGGGGGAGGGAGCTATTACAGGTATATGCACTCATTTTGGTGCTGCCTCGTGGATATGCACAAAGTTGGCTACGATATAACAGAAGAGGGAAACAAATATTCACTGTGCCATCTGCCAGAGTGCCAGACACATACTGAAATGAAATAATTTATTGTAAAATAAATAAACTCTACAAATGGCAGGCAGTGATTTCAGTTTCTTCAAACAGCACACAAGGTGTTATTGGATTAACAAGTCTAAGGTACCTTAAGAATGATGTACAGTGTGGGGCATGGCCAGGATGCCAACGGAGATGGACGTGTAGCAGAGGAGCTCCCCAGACCCTTACATAAACAAACGAATAGTGGCGCTTTTCCCCCCAAAATCCCCCCTTTAAAAACGCACCCCCTGACTCACAGACCTGGCCGGCATGGCGAGCAAGCAAAAAACCCAGGCGGCACAGGCAGTAACTAAATTATTCTCCCCACGGAACTCAGAGGCGGCCACTAAAAACCAAGATGGCGCGGGACCATCGAGCGCACGCGGCCCCAAGCAAAGTGCCCCAATTCAGGACCGACCGGGAGAACCAGCACAGGCGGCTGAAGCGCTCACCCGCGAGTGCATGAAAGAACATATGGCTGAGATGCTAAACGACTTGCACACCTCATTAAAGGCCGATCTCAGAGCTGCGGTCACAGAACTAAAGCAGGAGATAACAGGCCTCACGGAGCGCACGGCTGCCCTAGAAGCTAAAATGGCGGACACCACACAGGCCCAATAACAAGCCGCTTGGGGCAGAGGTAGAAAATCTCCGCGAATGCCTATAAGACCAGGAAAATCGCGATAGGAGACAGAACATACGAATATGGGGAATCCCAGAGTCGGTACTCCCGGGCCAACTAAAGACCTACCTCCTGGATTTCTTCGCCTCATTAAGCGGAGACCTGGAACAGAAGGACATCGAAATGGACAGGGCTCACTGCTCCCTGGGCCCACGGTCAGAGGAACCAAACCGGATGAGAGACGTGATAGTCAAGCTCCATAGATTCTCAGTGAAAGAGAAAATAATGGAGATCGCCCGAACCAAGGAGCTCATCACGTTTAAAGAAAACCCCCTACAACTCTACAATGACCTTTCAAAGCGCACAGTTGACTGCCGCAAGGAATTAAGACCACTAACTATACTATTGTGGGACAGCGGTGTAAAATACAAATGGGGTTTTCCATTCAGGCTTATGGTTCAGCGCAATGGCAAGCTGCTCTCAATTAAGCACCCGGAGGACATGGAGCACTTCGCAAAGGCACTAAACCTCACGCCCCCCTCCAGCTGGAGCGCCGAAGGACCCAGGCCAGAAGAACCTCCGATCAGAGCCTCAGAAAGGCTCGCTGGATAGCGGGGCCAGCGGAACAAATAAAGAACCCAAGCCCCCACCCACAGTCTACACAAAGGCACCGATTCCAAAAATGGTTTAAAGACCTCACCGTGACAGCACCGCAAGGAGGAAACAAACGCCGCCGAGGATCACCACACTGACACGCCCGTGCCAGAGGGAGAGAAGCAACCTGTAAAGAACAGCACCGCACCCAAACCTTACCTCGACGCCCCTCACCCTGCTTACAGCACTTACCCGGCGAGGGACGAGGACCAAGATGACCGGAGACGAGCAGCCCAGCTTCGCACGGAGAAGGGAGGTAGCGGGGAGGGGTAGGGGAGCACCCCCCCACGTCTCTTTATTGTCAACCCCCCCGGCTTTTTGATCTCCAACCCCCTTATATGGGATTTCTGGCCCAGAGAATCGGAACTCCCCGACACCCGGGACTCCCGGGCACAGGACGAATGGCCCCAACAAGCGTAAGTAATCCAAATCCCCGGGTTGGGCTAACAGAGCCAAGCAGGTCTGCTGCAACAGGCACAAACAGAAGTGGAAGGGGGAGGTTACACAACGGGTTAAAATGGAACCGCAAACCAGAGGCCCCCAGCTAACTAGGTACCAACGGTTATTCCGGGCCCACGGGCTAGTGGAACCCCCAGACCGACCCCACAGCCTAGAGAAGGCGTCACAGGCTACCTATTAAATGAACAAATCCCCACAGACCGGACAGGTCCTAGCACTGGTAGACCATGGAACCAAACCCCCCCCCCCCCCCCCTAGGCGGATCTCAGCCGGGACCGAGCAACCAGAATGGGCCCAGTGAAAAGGAGACAATAATCGAAATGAGACAATTGTTTATAAAGAACCCTCTTAAGCTGCCACCTCCGCTTAAACGCTTAACCATGAGGAATGGTGACCTTAGCCGCACTAATGTCCGCGGAACAATATGTACTTTGTAAAAGTGATGATATGCAGGGGTTAATACATGTTAGTAGACACGATGTAGATGTTTATTGTTATTAGAACCGCCGAACAAACTGTCAAACCACACATGCAAAAGGAAGTAGACCCAGGGTAGTAGCAGTTAGGAACAAACGCCACACGCAGCTACAGCGAACACAGCGCGATCAGATACATAGATAAAATGCAAGAAACACCAGCGCAATCTAAGTAGATTACCCCCCCCTCCCCCCTCCTCTCCCCCCCTTCTCCCCCCGTCCCCACACCTCCCCGGTCCCACCTCCCCCAACCCGTCCCTCCCCTCGGTCCCCCTCAGGCCTACCCTCCCTCTCTCCCCCGCAAAGGCCACCCCCCATCCCACCACTCCACCTAACATCCCTTCCGCTCCCCACCACCTCACCCCCACGCAGAACCCAGTCACCCCCGAAACTGTCAAGGAAGATATAAATAATAGCACTTACCCCCACCATAAGGTCTGCTGCGGTCTCAACCCTCACCCAGGGAACAAAAGGTATACAGCTATATAGAGTGGTTAAAAATGTAATGTTAAGCTCTGTTTAAAAATGTTGCGAGGTTCAAGGAGACACTAAGCCCTGCTGACAATGTTAAGATGCCCAGGGAAATGTCAAGTCCTGTTTAAGATTGTTTAAGAATGTTGTGATGCACAAGAAGATGTTAAGTCCTGCCAACAATGTTGGGATGTTTAAGGAAATGCTTCGCCTTGTTAAAAATGTTGTGATGCCCAAGGAAAGCAGCCACCCAGGCGGCAGATACCAAATAAAGTTATTACAATAGACAACCCCTCCCTCCCCTCCTTCTCCCTCTCTCCCCCCCCTCACCTCTCCCCCCCCCCCCCGCCTCCCCCTCCCTCCACTCCCCCTCCCCCTCCCTCCTTCCCCCCCCTCCCACCCCCTTCCCCCCCACCCTCCCACCCCCCACCCCCCCCCTCCCCCCCTCCCCCTCTCCCCCTCCACCCCCTGCCCCCCCCCTCCCCTTTTTCCCCCTCCCCCCCCTCCTCTCCCCTCCCCTTTCCCCCCCCCTCCTTCTCCCTCCCTCCTCCCCCCCCCTCCCTCTCCCCCTACTCCCCACGCCAAACGGGAAACCCCCTCACCATTAGACAAGTGGACACAAGGCAAGGTTGATTATATGAGAACTCTATATTTTCACACAAATTTAATGACCCCACTGATATAGTACTATGTAAGGTGAAATAAGACAGAACCGGAACTAACCCCCCCCCCTACCCCCCCCCCTCCTCCCCCTCTCCCCCCCCACCCCCTATTCACTACCAAACATAGAAAATGACGTGGACCAAACTCTGAACAGAAGAGTTGAAGGGGGAGAGAACCACACAAAAGCAACTTAGGGTTCTGGTCCCCTCTGTTGTGTCCCGGTCGTTGAAGCCGGACACACCCCAGAAGGGCACCCAAGCCCAAATGCCGGTCACCCAAAGACCTGGCGGCACCACACTAGGACCTAAACAGGCCCTACCCTTATCTACTCTCCATCTGCTGGCCCTGTCCCAGCAGATCTTTATCCCCCCCCTCCCCCTCCCCCTCGCCCCCCTCCTCCATGGCAAGCTAGGTACACTCCCCCAGGAAGGAGGACCAGCCCAATGGGCGGCCTAAGACACAAAGGGACCTCAGAACATAAGAGCAAGGTCTCCCCTAGTGGGAAAGGAGGGACCCCAAGGCCCCGAACTACAACAAACCTACAATGACCGCCACAGCCCCAATTAAAGTCCGATCATTAAATGTCAAAGGCCTACAAATAACCGAAAAAGAAGGCTAGCCCTTCAAGATATGAAAAAATCAGGGGGAGACATTATATTCCTACAGGAGACCCACTTCACCTCACAAGACCCCCCCAAATTTATTCAAAAAATTGTTCCCAATGTGCTTTTTTGCATCATTCAGTAGTAAGAAAAGGGGTGTGGCTATCCTGATCAGACAAGGCACCCCATTCAATCATGTCAAAACAAAAGTGGACCCAGAGGGTAGATTCCTAGTGGTATACGGCTCCCTTGCGTGCTCGGCAATTGCTCTAATCAATGTATACGCCCCAAATGAGAACCAAACAGAATTCCTACAAACTGTTCTTGAGGACGTTGACCCGGGATATCTGTCATCGATGATAGTGGGAGGGGACCTAAACATGGTCTTAAACCCCACCGAGGACAGATCGACCACAGTGGGTCCTTCCCACACAACCCACTCCCAAATCAAGGGGAAAAGGTTCAGGGAAATCTTGAGCGAGTTCTCATTGGTAGATGTATGGAGATCCCAACATCAGGGTCAGAGAGACTACACCTTTTTCTCAGCACCTCACCAGACCTACTCCCGTATAGACCACTTCTTGACCACTAAAAATGTGATGGCGGCAGCCATTGAATCAGACATTGGCTCAATCACTTGGTCCGACCACGCTCCAATCACTCTCACATTGTCAATCCCTTTCGAAAAAACAACAAACTACTCCTGGAGACTAAATGACTCACTACTTAATCACCCAGAGATAGAAAGAGAAATTAGATCCTCACTTAAGGACTACTTCTCCTTCAACACAGGAACGGTCTCCTCTCCAGCAATCCTATGGGAAGCCCATAAGGCAGCCATTAGAGGAAAATTTCTTTCCATCGCGTCCCATAGGAAAAAAGTCCGCCAAGCGCTAATCAAAGAGCTCACAGATAGTATCAAAACAATAGAACAAGCCCATAAGGCTAACCCCTCAAAAAAAAATATACAAAACATTGCTAACAGCCAGAACCAAACTTAGACAAACTCAGCTGGAGGATGTTGAAAAGGCCCTCAAATGGACCAATCAACAATACTACGATAAGGGTAACAAGGCCCACAGACTCCTGGCCAGTAAACTGAGAGGGGTACAAAAAAGGTCCCAAATAACAGTGATTAAGAGCAGGTCTGGTGAGATACAATATAATGACAGCAAAATCGCAGCAGAATTCACAAAATACTATAAGGAACTCTATAATCTAAGATCCAAAAATGGCCGACCTGAACCAATAACGACAGAACTAATAACCCAATACTTAGACAAATGCCAACTCCCCACATTAACGGAGGAGGAAAACACAGTCCTCAACGCTGAGATCTCAAAAGAGGAACTGGAAGAGGCGGTCAAAACACTAAAGATTACTAAGTACCCTGGCCCTGACGGTTTCACCAATGTCTATTATAAGAGATTCTTGCCTACCCTATCCACGCATCTTTTAAAAACATTTAACTACTTTATGGAAGGGAATCAAATCCCCCCATCAATGTCTCTCGCCAACCTGGCTATTATACATAAGGAAGGCAGAGACCCGATGCAATGTGGAAGCTATCGCCCAATCTCCCTTCTCAACAGTGATCTCAAATTATATAGTAAAATACTTGCAAACAGATTAAACCCCATCTTACCGAGATTAATCAATATTGACCAAGTAGGATTTGTCACGGGCAGGCAAGCCTCAGACAATACTCGGAAGATAATCAATATCATTGATCATGTCCACCTCACAGGAACCAAAGCACTACTTTTAAGCCTTGATGCAGAAAAGGCGTTCGATAGAATAAACTGGCAATTCCTGGACCATACTATGCGCAAATTTGGCTTTAGAGACGCATATCTAGAGGGGGTCCGTAGACTATACCAAAACCCATCAGCAACGGTAAAACTACCAGGGGGCAATAACCAGAGATTCGAGATCACAAATTGAACTCGTCAGAGATGCCCCCTATCTCCTCTCCTCTTTGCATTAACCATAGAACCACTGGCATCGGCAATACGACTCAATATAGACATCCAAGGAATAGAAATTGGGCACAGGCCGCATAAAATATCCCTATTCGCGGATGATGTTATTCTGACCCTCTCCAAACCCCAAATCTCCCTACCTAACCTTCAAAAGGAACTCCGGGATTTTGGAAAAATCTCAGGATACAAAATAAATAACGATAAATCGGAAGCACTGAACCTAAGCCTGCCAGAGCCAGAGGTGAAACTCCTCAAACTAAACTTTAACTATCGTTGGAGCTCCTCCTGTATCAAATACTTGGGAGTTAAGATATCGAGGACCTACCAAACCCTATATCAACATAACTATCCGACCCTGTTCCAAAAAATCAAACAAGATTTAGATAAATGGGGAGGATACCAGATATCATGGATCGGGAGAATGATCTCAGTTAAAATGAACATACTCCCTAGATTACTATACTATTTCCAGACTCTCCCGGTCCACATCCCTGGCTCTGAGTTGAAAAACATACAAAAACTAATCCTCCAATTCATCTGGCAGGGTAAAAATCCCAGAGTCGCCTGAATAGTTCTCTTGGCCTCAAGGGGGAGAGGAGGACTTGGAGTCCCAGACATCACAAGATACTACCTGGCCGCCCAACTATGACAGGCAGTAGTCTGGAACGCTAACCCAAATACTGTTGGCTAGATATAGAAACACACTATGCCGGGACGCCTTCACTACCAGCTTGCCTTTGGTCCCTGAGTAGGGAGGACATGCAGAATAGCAAATTCAAATTAGGCCCGATGAGACACACATGGGAGACCTGGACGAAAAGCAAATTCAAAAATAAGCTCACAACACCTCATTCCCAACTTACACCAATTCATAAAAATCCGAAATTCCCTCCTGGCTGTGAGCCCAGACAATTTGATCAATTCAAAGCAAAAAATATTAGAGCGGTTGCCGACCTCCTGAGTCTTGGGGAGTTCCTGAGTTACCAAAACTTACAAACCAAATATGAGATAGTAGGGCTGAATGTTTTGAAATACCTACAAATTAGACATATTACTCAAACATTATCCCCAACGTTGGAATTTCCCCCTCTCACTGGCTTCGAACAGCTCTGCAGAGAGACAGGCCACCAGAAAGGTCTTATAACGCAAATATGTGCAGAACTGGAATGGGGCCATAGAAGCCCCCACACATGACTATATGCTACATTGGGCAGCAGAATTGGACATGGTTATAGACCGAGAGGATTGGGAAAGTATTTGGGAAAATGCCTCAGGAACTTCCATATGTACCACAATCAAAGAAAATATATACAAAATACTGTTTCGCTGGTATCTTACCCCAGTTAGAATAAATCAAATCTACCCCCTGGCTTCTGATCAATGCTGGAGAGGCTGCGGTCAAAAGGGGGACATGGCCCATATTTGGTGGACATATCCGGAAATTCAGAAGTATTGGGAAACTATACAAAATTTGATCAAAGAGGTCACAGACCTAACGATACCTATTGACCCACTGACCTACCTATTGGCCAGACCCTTAGAAACACTGGACCGACCAACAGGTAAATTAGTCTCCTTCATCCTCACAGCGGCCAGATGTGTGGTGGCAGCCGCCTGGAAGAGAGTGTCTCCCCCTCCCAAACGAACAGTAATAAAAAGAGTACAGGAGGTGATGGAGATGGAGAGACTCTCAGCCTTTCTAAAACGGTCCTGTTCCTCCTTTAATAAAATATGGGACCCATGGCTAATCCATATGGCTCTCATGCGCCGAAACGCCACATGACACTGCCCGAGCTGCGGATGCCGAGGAAAGGGGGAACAATCCCCCCTACCTACCCCCCCTCTCCCCACTCTCTCTTCCCCCTTCTCCCCCCTTTCTGTTTCCATACTCACGCCACCCCGGCAGACCCAGGAGGGTCAGGGGGACGTTGAGACTTTCTCCCCCCTCTCCAGTTAAAATGTGGAAAAAAAAAAAAACTTGTATTAGGCCGACATATTGTAAATACCTGTAATAATGTGAAATGTTATAAATGCCTAATAAAAAATTTGAAACAAAAAATAATGATGTATAGTGTAAGACCCAACTGGATCAGAGGTTGAACCCACACAACCTCTGTTATTCAGAAAAAACAGCTCTAGCAGTATGAGCAAAACCAGCTGAAGGCTAGCACCACTGTCACGGTATACTTAGTTTTGAACTCTATTTCTCGACACTGAGCTAGGAAACTAGTGAGTATTAAATTGAATGCATGCAAAACAAGGAATATACGTCATGTTGCCCTGTTTCAGTGCTGCAACCAAGTTGGAACGGCTATCCCCTGCCACAAAGCCAACCCCAAGTGCCCTTGAAATTAGCCACAACTGTGACATTCTTTATTTTTACATCAGAAGCTATGTGTGCCTTTTCTTAAAAACTCTGCATACATAAAGTGGCATGTCTACGGAATATCTTGCTGCTGCAGACATTTACAGTCCTTTTTTTAACCAATTTTTGTTGTTTTACAATACTAAAGCACGCCCATTGGGCAGTAACAATCAGGTAGTCACTGCCTCGATTACCACTGCTCCACACGTCAGTAGAGAGGTGTACCCTACTTCCTGCTGACTGTGCAAGGGCCTCAACCCTTGATGCATTAAGTTTGCTGTACAGTTTGAGATGCCCCTTGTAAGAGAAATAGGTTCTGCTTGGGATAGGCCAACATTGCTAGCAACCTTTAATAAGCTGTCTGAAGCCCTCAGATTCAACACATTTTAATAGCAACAAGTCTATAGCGAGCATTTGAGCTAAATTGCCATTCAGCCCAAAGTTTTTCATGGGTGCAATAGAAGTTTTTCCCCTTTTCAAATGCTTCCTTTGATCCTTTGAGAGTTTAAAATAACGCCACACAATAGCTCTTGATATTGTGAAAATATGGGTAACGGGAGACATAAATCTATGTTGTGGTGTGGGTTGAGGTGTTGGCCCTCGGGCGAGGGAGTGGGGTCAAAATTGTTATCATTATTACAACCAAAACCATGATTGGTCAGTTGTCGTAGTGATGATGATGTCTGTGTAGCAGAGGGTGTTGTTTTTGATGATGAGGAGGAAGGATACATCAATGTACATTATGTTGTTGATGGTGTTTGCTTCTGTTTATTAAATAATGAATAAACAGGGTTGTTGTTGTTATTATTATGGATTACTGCTTCTAGTGTTTGCTTTACTTGTGATTGAATCTGTATTCCTACAATTGTGAAGAATTATCAAGGTATAATCTCTTTTATTTGAATCATTATCATATTCATCAACATTGCCCAGGGCATCATCACCAGTCACTGTTAAATCAGAATATTTAACAGCATCAGAAACATTCTCATCATCACCAGAATCCTCATTAATTACATTTGAACAGATAACTCAAATACACTCCTTGCTCCTCTAAGTCATCAAGTCCCCTTGATTGTGACTCTCTCTCCTCGCTCTCTCTGACAGTTTTAACAGCTCTTCATGGTCTAGTAACATCAATCTCAGAACTTTGTTGGCAGTAATTTATTTTTTGGACTGTAACAAGAAGGATGTGCCTTTTAAAAATGACACAATACTAGTAGAATTAGCATTAACATCATCTTGTCTGCTTTTTCAACTGCTGGGGCTTGTTGGCAGCTGTAACTGGCACAACAGAAGCTGGTGTTTGTGTCAGTGGTGGTACTGGTGATGGCCCGTGTTTTTCCCTAGAACTTTTAGTTCTATTAACATTTTCAATGTAAGGATCCCACACATTATCCATTTTTGTTCCAGAAGGAGGATAGGCAGCTAACTTGAACTTCCAGTTCCTTTTTTATATTTCTTCTTAACTGGAAGTTCATTGTCTACTTGACAGAGGGAGGGAAAAGGGGGGCATTGGAAATGGGCCTTCTGCAGTGAGATTATGATTCAGTGACAGTCAGTAATTATTCTTGGGGTTCTTTCACAGTAATTAAGTAATTAATCCCTGATGAACAGGGCATTATTGGCCAGTAATGCCCTGTTCTTCGGGGATTATTACTATTATAGACTAAACGTAGGCTTTTTCATAAATAATACTTTTGTATAGTTATATAGATTGTTTTAATTAAAATAAAATGGTAAATACATTAAAGTACCTCTATATACACTTACACTGCAGCTAGCTTTATACACACACTGTCACCTCCTCTGTGTACACAGACACACACACACAGCAGCTCTACACACAAACAACAGCTACACATACACAACACATAAACTGCTGCTACACACAAACTCTGTAGCTACATCCAAACTCTGCTGCTGCTGATACACACACATACAACACAACAGCACCACACACACTGCAGCTCTACACACACACACACACACAAACAAACTCTGCAGCTAAACACACACAAATGCTGCAGCAGACACACACACCTCTGCAGCAGACACACACATACAAACTCTGCAGCAGACACTCACAGACACTTACACACTCTGCAGCAGACACACACACACACACACACACACACACACACACACACAATGGACAGAAACAACTGCTACAAACAAACTCTGCAGACAGACACTTACGTTGCAGCTACAAACACACTATCTCCCTCCTCAACTCAATGGCTAAGAATGGAGGGAGGGAGGAGGAGGGGTCACTACCTGGCTGCTGCTTCCTGACCAATCCCCTGCCCTGTCTGAGCTGTTCTGATAAACGGAAAAGCTGATTGGGTAGAAAAAAACACTTTGCAAGCGTCCACTTTGCAAAATTCCGGGCATTACTGAATGAATAATGCCCGGAATTTTAACCAATCAGAGATCAGGGATTTCAATAATGCCCAGAATTTTACAGCTTTAGCCTATAATTAAGTAATAATCCCTGAAGAACAGGGCATTACTGGCCAATACACTGCAGATATTGTATCTATAACCACACACTGCCGCCCCCTCTGTGTACACACACACACACACACACAGCAGCTCAACACACAACACAGGAGATCTACACACACAAACGTCTGCTACACAAACAAAAACACAACACAACACACACACACACACACACACACACACACACACACACACACACACACACACACACACACACACACACACCACCTCTACACACACAGTAGCTCTACGCACACAAGCACACCACACACACACACATATATACTGGAGCTCTACACACACAACACAGTACCTCTACCCACACAACACAGCAGCTCTTCACACACACACACACACACACACTCACACACACACCACAGCAGCAGCTCTACACACACACAACACAGCAGCTCTACATACACACACACACACACACACACACACACACACAGCAGCTCCACACACACACTCACACAGCAGCTCTACACACACACACACACACACAAACACCAGCTCTACACACAAATTCTGCTGCTACACACACACATACAACAGCACAACACAACCACACACACTGCTATACCCATAAACACTGCTACTGACACACACACACACCAGCTCTACACACACCGCAGCAGCTCTACACACACACAAAACACAGCAGCTCTACACACACATGCTACACACATAAACATTGCTACTGGCACACACACACACACACACACACACACACACCACACACACACACACACACACACACACACACACACACGAGCTCTATACACATGCACACACATAAGCTCT
>CM071571.1:115671580-115804377 GCA_036426205.1 Ascaphus truei
TCATACAATATTTTACACTTAAAATGGATAGTTAAAAGATGCAGAACGTACTTTGATACCCTGTGTGACCACACTGAGAAAGTGGTTAAAATACAATGCTGGCTTGTGTATGTGTTCCACATGAAAGCTGCTTCGGAACCTACTTTATCTGTATGCTAGAAATAAAAAAATATTTATTTTAACAATATTGATTTGAATGTCAGTTAGTGCTGTAAGATAACTGGTATCAAGTCCATACTTCTTCAAAATCTGCTTCACTATCAAACCCCTCAACTGAATGCAGTGAGAAGTTGGGTGAAGGGAAGTTAATTATACATTGACTTAATTTACTGGTTACCCACTTAAACTATATTGACCAAATGTCCAGTGTCAGAGATGACATTCAGGTATGGACACGTGTGGAATCCGTTTTGACTTGAAAAATAAATGCACACCTTCATGATGTGACCCTGGTAAAAAAAAAAAAAAGCTGTTTCATGATCAAGCATGAACAAGCATACAAGCCAAATGCAATCTGAGATCATGTTTCCTTCTTGGAAACATTCAATAAATAACCTTTTTTTTCAGTGGCAGATAATATTTGAATGGGCTATCATTCACAAAAGATTTGCAGAAGCTAAATACCAACATAAATTGCAGGTTAAAACATTTGTTGCCATAGGAGCATGAAACAAATAGTCTAAAATCAAAAGCAAATGTAAAGATGTATATAATTATATGATATATTAGAATAGAGGAGATATAGAGATAGATATATGATATCTAATATATATTCTATATATATATATATCTATATGTATAGTATATATATATATATATATATATATATTATATATATATAGTAATATATATTTATTTATTTTTAAATCTAATTCACGAAGAAGATGAGCAAAATAAAAAATTGGACAGGTCAGTGCACAGTTACAGAACAAATCTATTTTGGCCTGCAAAACAGCAGAAATGATCCAGAGGTTAAAAATGCAGATTGCAATCTCTGAACGTATTGAAACTTTCTACAGCTAAGAAACATTTTTTGCTGCAACAAGGACACAATCTGCCAGAAAAGTATATGCCAGGGGTGCACAAACTGGTGAGCGCAACGATTTCTGGGGGAGGGGGCAGTGTGTGAGGCATCTGTACCTGCCTTTTACCTGCTCTCTGGCAACCTCTTGTGACATGCCGCCATGACAACGTGGCATCAAATGGCAACGCGATATCACATGACATTGTGCATTAAATCAGTGGTGCGCAAACTGGGGGGAGCGACCCCCAGGGGGGGCGCGAGATTACCGGCGGGGGGGGGGGGGGGGGGGGCACGGGGTTTACAGATGCCCGGGGGAGCTGGAGGGCATCTGTAAATAATCTGGAGATGCGTCGCCATGGCAACGGGTCATGTGACGTCACGTTGCTATGGCAACATGATGTCATGACGCCCAGATGCCAGGAATCAAGGTAAGGAGGAGGAGGGAGAGGGGTCCGCGGAGAGGAGGACATCCGACAGGAGGGCGTAGGGAAAAAAGTTTGCGCCCCCTGCAATTAAATGACGCCACAGATGCCAGAGACAAGGTAAAGGGGGGGCAAGCAGGGAGGTCAAGCAGGTAGTGGGCACTAACAAAAAGGATTGCGCACCTTTGGTATATGCAACGATTTTTCTACAGAAGGACAAAAAGGATTCATTAACATGATACATACAGTACATGCAAATTATGACACATTGCTTTTGATATTTTATTCAAATGTGTGTTGGCATTCATGAATTTTAGGAAAATTAATATTGTTTTTGTCTTATCTCAAAGCAATCTTTTGAACAGCATAATGATGTTCATATAGTTATAACAATAAAATGCAGAAGCAGCAGAACAAATTAAAAATACTTTCTGTTTAGTATATTTCTTAATAGACTTTACTTTAGTAGTATGCCAGTTTCCAAATGCATATTGATATTACCTGCTTTTCTATGTGTTTTTTTTAGTGTATGCAAATAACTTATTTGTATCTATGCTAGGTATATTGTTCATATTCAACACTTCAGTAAACTAGCTTTGCTTGACTGTTTCAAAGCTTTTTTTTTTTTCGATTATGTGTTATTTTTAACTACTTCTGAACAATTTCTGGACAAGAAACCTATGTTTTCCGTGTTGCAATTTTAGGGGTTTATTCAATAAGCTCAGAACAGATGGTTGCAACCTCCTATGACTTGAATGGAAGTTTTTTGGACAATCGCAGCTGCAAAGCTTCGAGAATGAGCCCCTTACACTACTGAATGGGGTAACCCAGGACTCTTGTGAGTTGTTTGTTTTTTACTTGCATATAAACAAAAGCTTATAGCAATATTTCTATTGTTGTTCTAAGTGGTTGTAAATATCCACTACTGTAGCTTAGGTAATAAAGCCAAAAGTAACCAGAAAATTCACAGGTTGAGTGACAAAGTGGCAATGCAACCAAAATAAACTAATACACTAATACACTAACAAAATATTGAAACACGTCAAAAGAATGAATACAAGTTATAGTAAACTAAATATACAATGCAACATTTGAATTGTTTATATCCCAATGCCACATTTTCACAAATATTCAATGTTTTGAATGGACAGTAAACTTACTGAATGTATACATTTCTGACTATCATATGTGAGTGTGTGTGTATATACATATATATACACACACACACACACACACACACACACATCAATATGCACACCTACTTTAAAATCTATGTATATATACACATACACTTATCTTTTAGATACTTTTTATGCTTTTTTAAGATATGGCATTTTGGAAATATATTATAATTCATCTTCTTGCTAAAAAATAGAACATGAGATAAAAGATACATCAACATAAATAGGGGTGCATTTGTAATGAAGATTACCATCATGTCATGATTTAGGGCACAGGGATAGAATGAGCAAAATGTTATAATAGAGATTTTGTACTAGCAAGGATTACTACTGCCATATGTTGGACGATGGACATTTTATGTTGTGACACCATATCAATAATAAACTGTTTAAGATACTCATTTATACTATAAATAATGTATTTATTACAATCATTTACTAAATGTGTATGCAAATACAAATCACTTGTATGGTAATTCTAACATTTAAAGCATACTGTTACTAAATGTTTTATTGTAATTTAACATTTTACATAGTTTTTCTTTTCAAATGGTACTTTTCAGGAGAAAGCTTTTAGAAAATGTATATATATATATTTTTAATAAATGCATTTAGAGCTACATTACTAAATAACTGTTCCACTACAGATTTAGGGGATATTTACTAGGCAGTCTTCTGACATAAGGCTCCTGCTGGTGCTATAATATACCAAAGTCCATTCACTTGAATGGCTACAAGGTGTATTCCAGTCAGGGCCGCCAACAGAAAATATGGGGCCCAGGACCAATGAAAGGACCAGGCCCCCCCCCCCCAAATCCATAGCGCACCTACCATGAAAAAATATTTTTTAGCGTGCAACTTTTACTTAACTGTTTTCTTATAGTGATACAGAAAAGACATTACAATGCAACCTGTTTATTTTAGTGACTGTAGTAACTGGGTGGGTTAGTGACTGGGTGAGTGACTGGGCGGGTGAGTGACTGGGCGGGTGAGTGACTGGGCGGGTGAGTGACTTTTAGTGACTGGGTGGGTTACTTTGACTGAGTGACAGTGACTGAGTGGGTGGCAGTGACTGAGTGGGCGGCAGTGACTGAGTGGGCGGCAGTGACTGAGTGGGCGGCAGTGACTGAGTGGGTGGCAGTGACTGAGTGGGCGGCAGTGACTGAGTGAGAATGACTGTGTTGGTGACAGTGACTGAGTAACAATGACTGGGTGGGTGACAGTGACTGGGTGGGTTTGATGGGTGACTGGGTGGGTGGGTGACTGGTTTTTAGTGACTGACTGGGTTGGTGAGTTACTGACTGACTTTAGTGACTGGGTGGGTGGGTGACTGGGTGACAGTGACTGGATGGGTGACAGTGACGGGGTTGGTTTGATGGGTGACTGGGTGGGTGGGTGACTGTTTTTTAGTGACTGACTGAGTTGGTGAGTTACTGACTGACATTAGTGACTGGGCGGGTGGGTGACTAAGTGGGTGACAGTGACTGGGTGGGTGACAGTGACTGGGTGACAGTGACTGGGTGACTGAGTGGGTGGGTTAGTGTCTGGTGAGTGGGTGGGTTAGTGAGTGGGTGGGTGTGTGGTTGGGTTAGTGAATGGGTGAGTGGGTGGGTTAGTGACTGGGTGGGTGAGTGGGTGGGTTAGTGTCTGGGTGGGTGTGTTAGTGACTGTCACCCACTCAGTCACTAAATGTTAATCACTAAAAGTCAGTGAATGAGTGGGTGACTGAGCGGGTTTGGTGGGTGACTGAGTGGTTGGGTGACTGAATGGGTGACTGAGTGGGTGGGTTAGTGACTGGGTGGGTTAGTGACTTTAGTGACTGGGTGGGTGGGGGGGTTAGTGACTTTAGTGACTGGGTTACTGGGTGGGTGACAGTGACTGGGTGTATTTGGTGGGTGACTGAGTGACTGAGTGGGTGGGTGACTGAGTGGGTGGGTTAGTGACTGAGTGGGTGTGGGTGGATTAGTGACTGGGTGTGTGGGAGAAAGTGACTGGGTGACAGTGAATGGGTGACAGGGAGACAGTGACTGGGTGGGTGGGTGACAGTGACTGGGTGAGTGACGGTGACTGGGTGACAGTGACTGGGTGGGTTGCGTGACTGGGTGGGTGACAGTGACTGGGTGGGTGACAGTGACTGGGTGAGTGACGGTGACTGGGTGACAGTGACTGAGTGGGTTGCGTGTCTGGTGTGCTGGGGCAGGAAGCGCGTGTGGGAGAAACTGTGTTGGTGTGCGTGCAGGAAGCTGGGTTGGCGCTTCCCCTCTGTCCCACGTTGGGAGCGGGAGGAGGGGGGGAGCGAACCCACAGGCAGCAGGCTGGACACCCTGCTTGCCCTGCGCATGCGCGCTGGGACTTCGGCTCTGCACATGCGCACAGGGAATCACCGCCATTTTTTTAATACTTTTTAAAAAAATGTAATTAACTGGTGCCCGGCCATGCAGGGGGCCCGGGCGGCCGGCCCCCCCTGACTCACGGGGCCCGGAAAACAAGTACCTTTTGTGTCCCCCCTGTTGGTGGCCCTGATTCCAGTCATATGACAAAAGACTGTTTAGTAAATATGGGCCTCATTGAAGTTATAGGGGCCATATTATTAATCATTTTGTTCATATATAGTTAATCACAAAAAAATTGCATTCATTTATTCCTACCCTTTTCATCTTTTAGCCATCATAGATCTATCAAACTCTATGTGATACATGTAATATTTATGTACAGAAATGTGTCCATTATAAAAAAATATATTTAATATGACAACTAAAAAAAATGTACATAAGTATATCCTGAATTTGTTGTGCCAGCTTTGTAGGAAAATTGCTCTCAGTAACTAAATAGCGAAAGACCCAGAAATATTGTAGGATGCATCTACTGTAAAAATCATCTTCACACTACTGTTAATAAACTTCATTCTTCAACTGCATCACCATCGATATCCATTGACCGTGCTCTCCGAGCAGAGGCTATGCTTCTGGAGTGTCCCAGGAACAAAGTACCCATTTGTATCGACTCAAAGTCTTATGTAAGCTCACATGTGAAAAGCAATGCCAATGATTAGTCTCAGGAACCTTCCTGATTTTACTTTGCAACCAAAAGAAAAACAAAACACATCTAATTATCCAGTGCAGCTAAGCTTTGTTTTCCATTCTTTCAAGATACCATAAAGATCATATTAGTCTTTCAGAAGTAAAAGAACATCCTTGAGCTTTTAATGTTTAGAACATGTTTTGGTTCTTCGTGATACTCCATTCACCTTCTATCAGGAGTATCACACGGAGCATTAGAAGCTGTATTCAGTTCCACAATAGCAGACAAGACGGAGTCAATGTGAATAATAAACAATTCTGTGATGCACAAATCCTCTTGAAAGTGATGTAATATGTTGCTTGTTTTAAAGTGAAACAAATTAGTTCATATCTGAATCATCACTTAGGAGTCTGAACCAGTTTGTCACTCCAGAAAAGAATGTGTTGCTTTTAGCTACTCCAGTTATGAAGCAAACATAGAACTGTCACCTGTGGGAGGAAATGTAAAGAATAAACATTCACATTGAAGAAAAAGTTACATAGCTTCACTCTTTACAATGGTTATATTTGGCAGAAGTAGGAAAATAGCTGTTATTTCATTTTCTAAGGGGGTTGGAATCTTCTACAACATTTACCATGTGAGGTTTGAAAGCTTGTAAATTGGTCCAACTATCTGTTGATCCAATAAAAGGTATCATACTACCTACTCCTGCTCCCTCAGTTCGTTACTTGAAATAATCTTTTTACTTTTTAACTTATTCATGGTCAGAAAAAGCTTTGGAGTGCTTTTACAATCTTTATCTAATGTGGTTTGGTGATGACTATAGATGAATTGTTTTTTTTATTTGTCCATTGTTTGTATAGTAACAATGTCTTCACTAGTCAAGCAGATAGGCATACATTGCTGATATGCTTGAATAAAAATATGGACTTGGAGACAAGTGGTATTTAATTTTGAAACAGGATGCAAAATGGTAAAACAGCTATTTTAAGGTTGAATTAATTTTTCTAAGAAAGCCAATTATGCAGAGTTTAAAAAAAAAAAAAAAAAAAAACATATTTTTTACCCCACTGGGACTGTCCCTTTAAGAAACATTAAGGTGATTGGCATCTACAACTGAAGGTTGTTGAAGACTTTTAGCCAGCTAGTTTAAAACTGTAAACAAGAAGAATTTAGCACCCCTCTAATATTTTAATTTTAATCCATATTAAACTATATTTAGTAAAGACTTTACAGAAATGGTTAGGCTGGCACAATATTTTACACACTAGATTATACTGTTGTCTGTCGGTTCGTTGATCCCTTTGTTCCATTAATTAGATACAAATGAAAATGACGAAGAATAATACACTTATAATATATTGAAGGGAGATGTGGACTATTCTGCTTTAATGTAGGATTGGTATTATAAATCAAAAGTCTGTCTTTAATCTACAGCCCAAAAAATTGCATTCTAAAGATTCATCTAGTCTATTTGTAAAAGAAAACAATTAAATTGCACAGGCACAATAGCTTAACACATAATAAATTTGAGATACCGATTTTTTTAATGTCCAATGTAAATTTAAGAAACCTAATTCACATTAATATGGACATAACTGAATCCATACAGGCCAATATTTAAAACAGCAATCCCCCCATTAATCAGACACAAGGCATTCTCCAGGCCTGAATAATAACATTCTGATGACTTTCCTGTTCCAGAGATACTTACTGGTTAAGCTCTTAGGTTTAAATCTTCCACGGGAAACAATAAATAAAAATACCACTTGTGAGCATATTTGCATGCCTCAGACAGGTCTGGAATCCCTCTCTTTCCCCATTATCGCTTAGCAAACAATGCTTCCACTTCAGCCAGGGATTCTGGGTAATGACATGCAAATGTGCACTCACAATGAGTCACCCTTTACTTCTTATCCATTTTAAAATGGACACCAATAAGGTTACCATATTGCCTGCCGTTTTAGGCTGGGGCCATAGAAGGGGAAGCAGGGCTGGACCACGCTGACGATGAGGCTCGCCTGCTGAAATCTGCACGATTTCATGCCCATGCAGGCGAGCCAACGGGCGTGATCGGAGGCGGGGGGAGACTGAGGGAGGCAAGGCAGTGACGTCGCTGGGCCAATTGCCCGCGACGCACCGACGTCAATGTCACGGCGCCGTGACGTTGATGCTGCTCCGCGCTGATTGGATGTTTTCAGCCGACAGCGCTCTGAAAAACAGCTTGGCTGTAGGCTGAAAAATCCAGCGCCTCAGCACGCCTGCGGACGCTCGCGTGAGCCCCCTCTCAAGGCATCCTCATTGAGGATGCAGGGGCTCAGCGCGGAGCGTCCGCACGGCTCAGCGCGGCCTGTCCTTCTATGGACTCGGCCTTACACAGCTTGTCAACACAGCCTGGGTTAAAGATGTGCATAGCCAGTAAACCTACTCATAGAAATCTGTTTCAACCTTTTGGGTCTCATCACTGCGGGGTTGGTTGCTGGCTTTGCAACGTGAAGCTGGTAAGTGAGTATAAGCAGACATTAAAAATGTTATGGTGGGAAAAGTAAATAGCTACCAAATGTCAGGCCAATAGGAAGATGCAACATCATTGATTGCTGCTTTATATCGGACAGCCATTTAAATAAATAAAAAAACAATAACTTTACCGGTAAGTATCTCGGGAACTGATCTGAGGGGATTATTACTAATATAGGCTAAATAATATATATATATAAATAATAAATGCCCCTGCTATTCCAAACAGCTTACAGATCTCCATTCCATCCACCCCCCACTTCAACGCACTTTCTTACGGAATTTCAAATCATATAGTCAATAGTAGAAGTTAATGCAGTGCTACATCTGTAACTTTGCTAATTTAAAACTGAAATTTGAAGTAATCAAAAAAGAAAACAAACATATAATAGCTCGGCTTACCAGTATATGAAAGATGTGCAGCCACTACTATACAAGAGGTACACCATTTTCTGTCTGTCGTAACATGCTAGAAAAAAAAAATAATAAGATTGAAATGAACAGATTTAGGCCAGACCGTCATAGTTACATATTTACATAGTAGATGAGGTTGACAAAAGACATATGTCTGTCTAGTTCAACCTATGCAAAATTTAGATGACAGATACTTATCCTATATTTGTGTTTACAGAATCTTGATCCAAAGGAAAAAAAAAAAAAAACCATAGTGAAAAATCATCCAATGATGTCTCATAAGGGATAATTAAAATTCCTGCTGATCCAAATAATGGAGATTTTTCCCTGGATCAACATCCTTCCCATGTTTACTGATTGGGTATATCCCTTTATACCATATTCAAGGTATGGTCTTACTTATGCTTTATAGAGGGGCATAATTATGTAGTTGGAAAGGCAAATAAGATCTTAACATGCATTAAACAGGGAACGGATGGAAGGGATGTAAGCTTTCCTTACATTCATTCCCCATTTAATGTGCAACAAGATAAATTAGTGCAAACTAAGTATCATCCAAGAATAACACACAGTGACGAATCAGTCAAATTGACTTGAATTCAAAATATTGAGTGAAAAAGGTAAAAAAATGGGGGGAAAATCACCATACAAGAGAGATGTGACTGATTCAGGAGATGTTTCCAAACATCTCATAGGGTAGATAGCACAGGACTTCACAGCGCAAAGACACTCCGTGAATCATGAAACAAATTAAAAGAGAGTCTTTGCTATTCAGTGCATTTCCTTTCTGTTTAATGTTTTTACATGGGAAGAGGTTGGTGGGTCCCCAAAGTAGCATTAGACAGATATGTATTCTAATTTCTCCTGTAATTACAGTAACTACCGTAATTACAGTAACTAAACAATGATGCACCAGACGAAATCTATATTTTCTCATAGTATATATCCATACACATATTGGGATTTTTTATTTTGAACAGTCATACTAAGGTGATTGCCCCCTTCTATGACAGATACAATGACAATGTTGTTAGATGCTTCTGCACCAGGTTAGGTGAGGGCGTTTTGATGCCCAACCTCCTCTACCCCTTACCCCTTTTTATTCTTAAAAGTATGGGGATATCCTAAAAGAGAGAGAGAGAGAGAGAGAGAGAGAGAGAGAGAGAGAGAGAGAGAGAGAGAGAGCATTACTGTACCAATGTCAATCAAAATTAAACCCATATTTATGGGAATAGGATTGTGCCTGTGAATTCTTGTAAAATAGAACAATTCAAAATCAATATAAATGTATATGCAGCCTCTGTTTAGGGAGTTGATTTTAAGAAGACCCCCTCAGAAACAAGGAAAAGGGGGGACTCCTTCTCAATCATTGTGGATAATACCCCCATAAAGCCAAACATCTGATAATCACAAAGAGTGACAATAGAGTACCCCCCTCCTTGGGCACATAGCATACTTAGAGCAATGAGTAGGGGAGATACCCGTTGTCAATATAAAAAAATATGGATGATGTTTTGGAAAGATCTCTCTCCCCCTTCCCTGACTACAAATGTGGAAAAGGCAGGGGGAGGGTCCCTTTAAAAAAAAAAAAAAAAAAAAAGCCTTTTAGGACTATTATTTTCTTTTTAAGTGACAAATCAGACCACTCTTGGGACCAAAACTAATTTTTTAAAGCTTCCAGTGACTGAGCTCCAGATCAGAACCAACGCTAACACCACCCTAACTCCTGTTATTAGTTTTAAATACCTGGGCATATGGTTTGACTCCCACTTAACATTCGGAATGCACATTGATACCCTAACATCCAAAACCTATGCCAAACTAGGTGTACTTTACAGGAACAAATCCTCCCTAAGCCTGCTAGTCAGAAAGCGTATTGCACAGCAGATGCTAATGCCAATTATCGACTATGGAGACATAGTATATGGCTCGGCCCCCCAAACCCACCTTGACAAACTTGACACCCTCTACAATTCAATTTGTCGTTTCGTTCTCCAATGCAACTACAGCACACATCACTGCGAAATGTTCAAAGAACTAGATTGGTCATCACTCGAGTCTAGGCGCAAAGTTCACCTTTCCTGTCTTGCCTTCAAATACTTTCTGGGCAAGCTACCCACCTATCTGAACAAGCTCCTCAGCCCTACCACATGCAGCACTTATCATCTGAGATCTGACTCCAAAAGACTGTTCATGGTCCCAAGGCTCAACAAAGTATCTGGCCGCTCCTACTTCTCTTACCGTGCACCCCAAAACTGGAACAACCTACCGGAGACTCTCACATCCACCGCCAGTTTAAGTTCTTTCAAAACTAAGGCTGTCTCACATTTTAATCTGGTCTGTAACTGTTACATACGCCTATAATATATATTATCTCTAACTGTGCATGCAATGTATTGTATATAATGTATACCCTGTTCATTTATGTAACTGTATTTGTAACCATGTATTATGTCATATTAACTATGCCCAGGACGTACTTGAAAATGAGTGGTAACTCTCAATGTATTATTTCCTGGTAAAACATTTTATAAATAAGTAAATAAATAACCTTATAAGGAAGTCTGCTCCTCAGACTTCCCTACAAGTTCTGCCGAGGAGCAAATGTAGCCAGTTGAGGCAGAATCCACACCCCATGGATGCAGCAGAGAGGGGGAATGAGGAAGATGTTAATAAACTTTCTAAAGAACATGCAGCTGCCAGCCCTGAGAACATTTATAAATATCCTAAGGGGAGTGTAAAGGTTAACAAAATTCTATAATCTTCTATCCAAAAGCAAAAATGTGAATTAGAAAGTCATGTATATCTACATAAAGATAGATGTAGGTCTATGAACACATACTTTTTAAATTCATTATCTTCTTTAAGTTCAATAGAGATCACAGGGTCTTCAGTCTCTCTCTGGGGTTCTCTGTGTTTAATCTGCATTTGAAACATAAACATAACCATCAGACCATCGTAAATCGGTGCTATTACATAAACATATCTGAATATAATGTAGCTGCAAAAATATGCATTCAGAAAACACTATTTTTCTTTCAACTGGTTGTAATGCAATCACATGGCAAAAAAACGCTATAACAAGAAGTTCAATGTGTGTTAAGTAGGCATTTTGAACGTGTGAAAATGGCTTAATGAATATGGTGAGATGCAAACTGCTATTTTTGCCTTGAAATACTATCAGAAATTGAAATAGAGACATACGTGTGACACGCTTTAATTTCTCTGCTCATGCTTAAACATGTAGGCACATTATAGTGTTGCTGTTGTGCTGCAATACTGCTTTGCCATAAAACACTTGCCATTGACAAAAGACACATTACATCCCATTCAAGTGAATGAGACATAGGGGGGCATATTTAGTACGCCATAAAATACAGCTTAGGCAATATGGCCCTTTACTACTCATTAAAGTTAATGAGCCACATGGTGTCTTACACCTCTTACTAAATATGACCCTTTATGACTTCCAGCACCAAAGTTATCTTACAGAGTAACACTTCCTAGTAAATGTGGCGAATAAGGGTCTTCCAGTGTCAACTGATGTCATATGGCATAGTACCGTTTAGCAAACATGAGCTGTAATTATATGGAAAAACAAATACTGTATGTTGTGATACAATTCTAAATATAAAATATATAAATATAAAATACTGTAACTATGTGTTTTGAGCTTGCTAAGATGGTGTATGTCTACTTGTGATACCATTGTGACCTGCAACAAAGGTCATGTAGTACAGTATGAAGATTAATAATGAGTGCTAATAATATGGCACAGGTTCCTGTTATCTTCTAGTTCATCCACTCTTCAAGTATGCCTTTGCATGTGGCCACATGTTTTCTGACAGTTCAGTGCAAATGCATAGGCCAGAATGTCTATCAAGTTGTAGGTTCACATAGCAGTAAATGATTTATTATTATTATTATTATTGTGAGTAGTATAACACCTTATTACATTTTCTATGCATCGAATCGCTGGGCATCATCAAAGCACGATGCACATCATCGCGGCCGAATTAGCGATATCTGCCATTTACTTTAAAGCAGAAATACTACTCCTCCCACCCTATAACAGGGACTTATCCCTGTTTAAATAAAGCTGCCTCTAGTGGTCTGCAAATCCAGCAGAGAGCTGGTTAATTAACCAGATCCACCTGGGTAATCAGAGGAGGGTAAAAAACACCCTGCTGGGAACAGAACAAGAGACTCCTTAGCCCAGACATACTGTGCTGACATAGGGAGATGATGTCTTGAGTACACAGAAGAGCTGTGCTGTTAACAAGACACCAGACATCTTTTCCTGTACCCAACTAGACTCAAGCTGCAACCCCAATGAGCGTGCGCGAGCAATGGAGCGCCTGGCGGCACTCATGGCTTTCAGCCGAGCGATCTGAGGACTTCAGATCACTTGCAACAGGGAGATGTGGCAATGGCATGCCCTCATTGGCTGAACTGCTGCTGTGACGTGGTCCTCGCTCGGCCGCCGCGCCAAAAGTAAAATGTCTTGACTTTTCAGAATGTAGTCGTACCACTCGCGCTTGATCATGTGCACGCACACACTGACTGGGGCCGGCCCCATAGAGGGCCGTATTTTGCTCACTTCACATGCGCAGCCATGAGCAGTGGGGACGAGCCTCAGAGACTGCCACAAAGAGCCCCTGCATACAGATACCTCTTGAGATTTTGGGGTGATAGGTGGGTAAGGGGCTTTTTCCTCCAGCCTTGCAGATAGGGACTGGGGAAGTAAGTTAGCCCTTACACAGGGATAGGTGTTTGTTTCTTTGTGTTATGTTTTGCCTTAAGATGCTGTTTTTAAGTGACAGGCTAAAAAAAGCCATGTTTAATTTTCCCAATATCAGTCTCCCTGAGTATACCTCTGCACAGGTCTCTTACACCCCCCTTTTTTTTTTCTTCCTTTTCTCCTTTTCTTATTTGTATTTGTAAAGCATTTAACAATGTGTAATTCTACAGTCTTACCTAAGCTGGCAATCGTTTGGTGCTCCTGTTATAAAACTGTCAAAATCCTGATTGTGTGACTAACACAGGCTGCTTCAGTGTAAGTCAGCAGCTACAATATATCCCTATATTACTAAAGTATCATTATCTATTGTTACAGTTTACAGCTCAAACTGTTGGGAATATTGGCAACAAATTATCACAAACAGGAAAGTGTTGCAAAGATCTCGCGCTGCTGGGGAGCTGGGCTAAAACCTGCTATAGAAATCGAAGTATGCTCAGTGTATTAAAACCCATTACAAATGAGCTTGTTTGATAATGCAGATTGAAAATTAAAAATGCATTAAATCACAGGTTGGCTTCTTCAGCGGTGGAAGTCACCCTGAAAAAGACCCTATACACTTAAATATATAGGTACATATAAGGGATTTAATGCCCTCTGTCAATCTATATAAATGAGATTGCACATATCTGTTCTACTAAGATGAAAATGAATAACATCCTGATAGTAACAAGAATATTCATCTACAAATAATAATAGTGCTTGGGAATATTGGCAACAAATTATCACAAACAGGAAAGGGTTGCAAAGATCTTGGACTGCTGGGGAGGTGGGCCTAAACCTGCTTTAGAAAATCAAGGATGATTTCAAACTCATAAAAAATGGAACTAAGAGTTGATATATATATATATATAATTTTTTTTAAGCAGTAATTATTATCTAGTACTGCAGAGCTGATTTATTTAAAAAAAAAAAAAACCATGTAAGATTTCACATGTTTTTGTGCATTAAATAGCAGGTATTGCTGATCCTGCATGATAGAGTGGATTATGCTTTGACAACACCAGACCAGTGTATTTTAAACTCTTTCCTATAATCTGAAAACAGGAATCACAATATAGAACTATATTACAATTACCTTCCAGCATACAACTCCAAAGATAAATCCAACGAATAGACAGCACAGTGTTATTAATGCTATACTTGTCCACTCTAAAGATGAACCACTGCTAGATTTGGGTTTCTCTGATGAAACTGCAAAAATAAGAGGTACATTAATACTTGCAAAAATATTGGTTCTAAAGTTGGTTGAATTATAAAAGTATATGTGGCAAAACAATCATTATGTACTATATATATATATACATTATGTACTATATGGATACATACACAAACTTGTAGTAAGAGATCAGTATGCATGTTTTTCTAGGCAATTTTACTGATCTCATAATGAAAACCCTCTATGGGTTCCATTGGAAAGATTTCCATATTTAGTCCACCTAGATAATTGTTTGTAACAATACAACTGCATGAGAACAATGTAATAACAGTCTAGAACTGAATAATCTTGAGCCACATACAAAATTGGCAGTCATTTTTTTCTCTTAATGCTCTGATCACTGATACATTCTGAGATGTGAATAAGACAAACCAACTGCTAATATCATTTGCAGCCCTTTTGACGATACTGTAGCTTGTTGCTGTTTTTTTCTCACTATTTTTTCTACACAACTTAAATTTACAGACATACAGCTGGGAGATTGTATAATCAAAGAACATGCTTGGCAATTCCCGACATTTTGATAGGCAGATAGTAATACGTTCACAGGTTTGGAGATGAAGCAACATACTGTAAATCAACAATTAGCAAGTGCAGCTGACATATTTATTAATAAATGGTGTAAATACTGCCAAACAATATTGAGTTATACAGTTAATGAATCACATTAAAACTTCTCTCATCTCCTCCCCAGTAACCAGACAGAAGTTATCATGATATATTATGAAACATGATGAGTTCCAATACTTATATTTTTGTGTATTAAAAAACTAAAAGCATTACAAGAAACTAGACGCTGTTTCTTTGCTGATTTTAAATAATACAGAAAATGAACTCAAGGTGTAATCATGCTGATTGTTGTGCAATGCATTTTTGTGAAATGCAGTTGCTAACTGTATCTACATTTGTTTTCAAATATGTATGAAATGTCTGAACTATTTGCAAATAAAGAATTAAGATTACAACGCTTCCAGTTTTCACACACAGCTAGAAAATCTGCAATCTGCAGAAACTGGAAATGGTGTACCCATGATTCTACTTAAGGCATTAATTCAGACACTGGAAGTCCATTCAACTCCAATTATGTCAGCCAAACGCATAAATTACTTTGTAGTATTTACGCGAAAAAATGCAAGATATAAAACTCAAACTTTTTATAATACAATCAAAGTGACATTGCAAAGCCTGACACGTAACCATTGTACAGTAGCAGTAAACTTGATTTGAAAAAATAAGGACATTTGTATAATTAGGTTAGGAAGACAGTTGCTGGACTCTCTAAATTACCTACAGCATTACAAATGTGTCTGTCCAGAAAATCAATAGTAGCAACAAAAAAAACTGTTGATTCTATACTTGTTTGATTTAGGTTCTTGCTGTTGCAAAGGGCAAATCAGAGGGCAGTCAGGTTACAGAGTAAAAAACACCAGAGCAAAAATAAAAAGGTGAAATGTGCAATCCCTTATGTGACTAAATTTACCACAATTGCAGTAACATGCTACAGAAGTGAAAATACTGTATTGTTTCAAACTCATTAAACATGTCTGATTAACAAGTTAGTTATTAACATTGCAGAGCTGAAACTTGGAAGTGGTTTGACTTCTTTATTTACCAGTGTGATGTCACTATATTGCGCTCGGACATTCCACAAGCAATGTGGTCCTTCCCCTCTATATCTCCTCCATTTAGTTGGTGCTCTTGCAGTTGTAATTATGGAGATAACTGAGTAGATGCATAACTCTATATGCATTCAGAATGGAAATCTTTTCTCTCTTCCAAAAACTCCAAAACAATTAGTTTCCTTTAAGAATGACTACATTTGTTTAATTAAGCCAATGCATGTTAGTAATGTGCTTATAAAATGTATATCACACATGTTACTGGATTATGTCTTAAATGCTGCAGACCAAGCAATCTACATGTGTTTTTTTTATATAATAAATCAGTCCTGTACTATGAGAAAATACTGGTAGTATTTAAAAAAATAAAATAATTTAAAGACATTTTTAATGTATTATAATGTAACAAGCATTTGTTGTTTCTATAACAACCATTTACAAAGTCACAGCCCCTTCCTCTTCCGAAAAAGGCTCTGGCACACCCCTTTTTGAGCGCTGCCCTTTCTCTAGCAGTGCACCATTTGTATCTAGTGACTACCTGGACAAGATCTTCCTCACAGAACTTTGCATCTTGGGTCTTCTTCTGCTGCACTGATGGCCATTTCGTGAATCCCCAAGCCAAATCTTCACCGATTGATCGGCAACTTAGCTAATCAATTTGATGTTGAAAAAAAAAAAATTACAACGGCAGCTTGAACTGCTGCTTTTAAAAAATATATTTATTGAGCATTCTATAGGGATATTAAGGTCATGTATCAATTCCAATAAATAAATGGCCCCAAATAAATCAGTATTACTGAGTGTGAAGAATACTGATGGGTCCAAAATGAAAAGAGAATGCCTTTTACACTCTAAGGCAGTGGATCCCAACTCCAGGCCTCAAGGGCCACCATCAAGCCAGGAATTAGGGATATCCCTGCTTCAGCACAGGTGGCTCAATCAGTGACTCGGTCATGCTGAAGCATGGATATTCTAAAAACCTGACCTGTTGGTGGCCCTTGAGGACTGGAGTTGGCCACCCATGAACTAAGGTGTTTCTAGCATTGACTTATCTATCTAGTTTCTGTTATCCTGATTTTAATTAGCACAGTAGCTCGGAATTTAAATAAAAAGCTTGACCTGAGGAATACAGCTTGAATGCTTGTCATGTTACTTTATCTACTAAACATATTACTATTGTAATACATTTATTTCTCTGTATTAAGATAATAAGTCATCGTTCTTCATTTCAAAGAACTTGCAGCTGGATCACGGCCGGAAACAAAGAGGGGTTTTGTCATCTTGTAATATGATCATTAGTTGGAAATTTACGAGTAAAAGCAAGATTGCATGCCTGTTTCCTATTCATAATTGTATAAAGTGTTTCTCAGTGCAATCAGAAAAAAATGCCAAGTGATATAAAGCAGACGTGAATTATCATCAGTCTGTGGTTGCCATTCAATTTTTAGAACTATGTTAAATGCATTTCTAAACAGCCCACATTACAGTTCTACTGGTACATAGCCGTGCATCAATTAATTATGTTTTGCATTTTAGCAAGTAATTGATGCCAATGTTGTCATGTCAATATATTCTGAAAAGTTATATCTCTTATTCTGCAGTACCTTTGCTATTTTCAGAAGCTATTGAATGATTATGGGATAAATATAACAAATCACTTTTATGCTACTATCTGTCAACTAAAATGATATTATTTACCTAAGGATATGCCCATGTGTTATTTCTGCCTGTATCTTCTAACTTGTATGTTTCAATGTTAATAGTGTAAAAAATATTAATAAACATGAAAGGTTGTTAGTAGTGAAGTAAATTTAAAAGGAAATAAAAAAAAGGAAAGAAAACACGTAAATGTATTCTTTAAATTATTTGAAATATTCCAAAAGTATGGTATATACTCTATCTTGTGTATAGAGTGTAGATTAGTACTATAAGAGTATACAACAGAATGTAAATATTTGAAAAGGTTAGATACACATAGAACACTCATGCATATTGAACTGTATAACATTAATATTCTTTATGTAAATATCATTAAATTCTAGAGTTTTAGAGGCCTGTTTATAAATTTATTTTTATTGGCAGCAGGTACTCTGACAAGAGATTTTTTTTTTTTAAAGGAATAAATTGGATGAATAAATTGGTAATAGCTATACATAATTGTGCAGTATTATGCTGGTTAATTTATATATCCATAGTGATTAATGTATTGAACTCACATGGAATGCCTAGGACATAGGCTTTATTGATCAGACTCCAGTCTAGAATCTCAGAAATTCAACGGTGATCCTTACTCCCAGTAACACATTAGTGTTTTTTCTAATTTTTTTTTTTTGTGTGTCACTGGGAGTAAGGATCACCATTGGATTTGCTGATATTCCAGACCAGAGTCAAATCACTAAAGCCTATGTCCTAGCATTCCATGTGAGTGCAATACATTCATCACTAAAGTTATATAAAATTACCATCACAATACTGCAAATTATAATTTTCATCATTTCCCTTTTATCTCTCATTTGGGAACTTCCCTTGTATCGTTCCGTTATAAAAATAGTTTGCGACTGTGGAACAGTCTCTTTTCCAGCAGCAACCACTAAATATTGTAGGGAAAGCTTATTAAGTTACGATTAATCAAGTTTTTGACATATTATACAAAGTCACAGAATAGATGTATGGGTGCATTTTAGTGCTTAGAGGTTATGCGTGTGTATAATGTAGTTCAACATGTCTAAGAATAACTCAGACAGGATTTCATCGTCTCTAACAATTGAATTATAGTCCCTAACCAGAGAGTGCATAAAAATAATTTGTAAAATGTCTTTGAATATTACAATCTCAAACTGTTGACTTTAGCAAGGAAGAATGAAAATGATATAATTATATTATTACTGCTGGTTAGAAGAATAATAAATACAATTGCAATGGTATCAGACCAAAAAATATTTATAACAAGTTAAATCCCTGCATGACCTAAGGTCAGTTTAAAATAATTTACCCCCAAATAAATGACCTTTATATGGCATTCCATGCTCTGTTCTTTATAAACACAATAGTGAATAATAAACCAGTCCTGTAGGACTTTGATATTAGATAGATCTAATAGTGAAACGACAAACATTTCTTCAGAATTTCAGCATTTATTTTAACTCTTAGAATATTCTAATTATGATATACATTATACACATTTATTTTTCTCTTTGATTATATGATGGAAAGCAACTTGTATAAAAATAGTGCTTGTCAGTGAATCTCCCAGGACTGAAATATTTTGCCAAGGTATTTTTTATAAGGTATACAAAAGGATCCGTAGATGACCGTGAAAATCAACATACAAAGAGACAAAAGACAAACGTAGAGAAAATGCCTCTTCAAATAACCACATAATGCTCAACAAATAACTTAATTCTGTTGATAGGAGCCTCCTTTCTAACTCTTGTATTGTGATAAATTCTAGTAAGCCGTGACAAGCCCTGCTCTTGATTCTCAAAAGTAACAGGAACATTGGAAAGAAAGTTAGTCGAGAGGTAGCAGTATACAGGCAGTCCTCGGTTATCCAACGGGATCTGTTCTGGAAGTAGCGTTGGATAGTAAAACCGTTGTAAAGTGAGTCTCATGTTAATCAGTGGCAGTGAGTGTTTGATAACGCATTCAGGCGTCGGATAACGCATTCCGGCATCGAAAAATTGCCCATAGAGTTGCATTGTAAAGCATTGGATGTGACATTTATTGTGAAGTGAAAAGTTGGATAGCGAGGACTAAATGTATTGTACAGTATATGCGGACAACTAGCATGACTGATAAGTACTGTACCCAATATCACAGAATTACATTTTTGGTTAGGAAAAATGATTGTAAACTGTTAGAAACTGTAAATGTCAATTATTTTATTGAAACAAAGCTGGATGTAATTACAGAAGCAATGTAAATGAGAAAAAGTACCATGACAGCCACCAGCATGCTAGCCCGCAAAGTTCAGTAGACGTTGTAAGCCTTTATTAGGTTATTTTACCTAGCGTACCATTTTACTGTTTCTTTTGACCTTTTTCCATCATTTGGTAAAAATCCAAAACCAAACAAACCAAAACCCCAAAAATATTTAGAACCAAAACTATGCTCAAAATATGGACTTTTTTTTGACCCAAAAGACGATTGAATGTGTTCACGTTTTATATAAATGTGTAAATATATCAATAATGGAGATTAATATGTTGACCGTTATAAATAAACAAGATAGAAGGTAATGGAAAAAACTATTAAGAACACATGCCCGACCAGCTCCTGGAAAACAAGCATTTTGCCATGATATTACTGGTACATCAATTATGCCTCTGGCATGCCAGGTTCTCATGACATACGACATACATTATTAGGGCACTGAAAATGTTCCTCATGGGACAAAATAGAACTACTGGTAATGACATATTAAACTTAAAAAGAAAAAATTATACATACGTATAAACTTGTTAATTTAAAAAAAAAGTCAGACAAGTACGAGTTCTTTTTTGATATTTTTTTAAAATGTAAAATGTCTCCATAAAAACTACTTTGGAGGGCTTGTATTATCTTTACCGTGTGCGTGTATATATATATATATATATATATAATTATATATATAATTATATATATATATATAATATATATATTTATATACATATATATATATAAGCAAGCTAGGCCTATAGCATACAGTAATATTTCCATTTGCTATATATATATATATATAGCAAATGGAAATATTACTGTATGCCTATAGGCCTAAGCTTGCTGCATGGTCACAGCTTTGAGCACAGCCAGGGTTAAGATGCATAGCCAGCAAACCCACCCACAGACAGACTGTTTCGACCTTAATACGTCTCCTCAGTGTGGGGTTGGTTATACTGGCTATGCAAAAATGAAGCAAGGGATAGGTTTTGTAAACATAAATGTGTACCTAGAGGAGGTGCAGAAGATCCCTGATGTAGGCGCACTGCAGACCTTTATATAATAATATTATCAGAGGTGAAAAAAATGTATATATAAAAACATTTTATTGATTAATTTGTACTTAAAAACGATGTACACCCTCTAATAGCGTATACGTCTAATAGCTAAAGTTACTCAGTATCAATGTTCACTGTATCAATGTTCAGTAGAGCTTAGGCACAGTATATACGGGGTATAAAGGGGCCGACAGGGACACAGACACGCCCACCCCGGAAGAAGTCGCAGATAGCGACGAAACATGCCGCATGTCGGGTCTTAGCCGATTATTATTGCTATAAGTCTAATAGTTTAATAGTTTACTCAGTTCATGAGCCAGTCCCAGACCGTTATTGAGACAATTTATCCTTATACTCTAGACGTTACAATCGTCTGAGTCCACTGTTTGGATATCTCGGAGACTTTCTGAGATATCACGGTATCCGCAACAGGCAGCTAACCTGCCTTATTAAAGGCAGATGATACAACACTACCGAGCAAGGTTCATCCACTTTGTTGTTTTAAAACAACAGATTTACCATATGTACATTCACCACGGAGCACACACAGTAAATAAGCTCACCACGCAGTTCATTCACTTTAGCGTTATACTCAGTTTCACGAGCATGTCTTGTATCGCGCTTGAAACTACTTATGTATACCTGATATACTAACATCATATGTATTCATGTGACCACGTGATAACATACTACTTTTGCAGCAGGCAGTAGACCTGCCCGTTTGAAGTTCCATCCATCGTGCTTCAACAACAGATTTTCACTATATCTGTTACCAATTACGGAGCATGCGCAGTGAATATCCTACCGTGTAGATCACCTACTACAGTGCAGGAAAAACGCCACCACGCATTGCTTGCGTTTTGAAGCTGCATAATTACATTAAAATTGACATCACTTTTCCAGAGTTTCACAATTTACACTCTATATATGGTAATCAGGTGTACTCCATTGGCAATCTTATAGATTTCATCAGTACACTGGCGACACACTTTATTCGAGCTTGGCTAGTCCCACGAATTCGGGTATACCCGGGTGTATTGAGGTTTGTGACTGTTTTCTGCCCGAGTGCATTGAGGTATTTTCAGGCAGGGATTGAAGCATTTTATTCCCGCTGGCTGCAATACTGCACAGTATATATATATATACTGCATTACAATTCATGAATTTATGCCATCTGGTAGACACGCGAAGCATTGCAGCCTATTAAATCCTAATCATTATCATTTAACAGATCAGCCGCCCGTCAGCCAGGCATGAACCCAGGCTGGGAAGGCAAACGCAACGGGGCTTGTCAGAGGTGAGGAGCGGCGCATTCCAGGTATCTGCCAGGTACATACTGGGTATTTGCTCGAATAAAGTGTGTCGGTGCAGTATATTTGCAGCAGGCAGCAGATCTGCCTCTCTCTAGGCGAAGGGCATTGTACCCCATACAGGCGTTTTTTAATGTGTATTGAGCAAAAGCTTCATTATTCTCTACCTACTACGGAAGATGCACAGCTAACAGCCCCCCACAATTTCTACCTTAGTTCAGGGAAACATCCCTAAGCATTGCTTACATCCTGAAATCTGTATACTTACACAGTTTTTTGAACACATGTTCACCACAGTATACTCACCAAGAGACCCACCTCCGTCATAACATAGTTATATTATCCTATAAAGCACTTACCACGAAGATGGGCACACCTACATAGGATTCATTATATACTTTGTGTATTTCTCTGGTACACACTGTTCTCATGATACCTCCATAGGAGACTTACATCTCCATTAAACAGCACAACCTGGCTACTAGATATACTGTGCCTAAGCTCTACTGAACATTGATACAGTGAACATTGATACTGAGTAACTTTAGCTATTAGACGTGTACCCTATTAGAGGGTGTACATCGTTTTTAAGTACAAATTAATCAATAAACTGTTTTTATATATACATTTTTTTCACCTCTGACCATATTATTATATAAAGTTCTGCAGTGTGCCTACATCAGGGATCTTCTGCACCTCCTCTAGGTACACCTTTATGTTTACATTTGCCACTTTCCCTAGGCAGCACGCATTTACCATCAAGGGGTGTGAGCAAGGTCTCTCTGCACAGTTTTAAGGGATAGGTTTTACCTTACTTAGTTAAGTTATGTTATGGTGGGTTAAAAAATGTGACAAAAACCCTCCACAGCAAAGCGTATAGCAAATGGAAATTACTGTATGCTCATTTGCATGTCTTAGACAGGTCTGCAACCCCGCCTTTCAAAATTATCACCAAGCACACAGCACTTCCACTGCAGCAAGGGATTCTGGAAAATGACATGCAAATGATCCTGTGTCTCCCCTTTTGCACCAAGGAGTGGTGTCCTAAATTATAGAGATAAACCCAGCACTCACAGGGTGGGGTTCAGGCAGTTCCCCTTCCTCTTCAAAGGATGAGGATGTAAGTAAAGTCTCCTCCTGGCTGGGGGGAAGACATGTTCTCAGTCCCTCATGGGCTGGGTGCAATCACTACTCTAGTAAGGCCTCATCATTACCAGCAGGCCTGTACCATCCAGGAGCCTGGAAGCTATCCTGACAACTGATTGCAATTGCTGTAAGAGCATCATGCAGTGGCTGCAGAATAAAGACCATCCCTTTTTATATATCTGGCTGAGTTGCAATCTATTGGCCAAATGTATTGGGATAAAAGACTATCATGGTGGGGATTGCCATCAGTTCTACTGGAGCTCACTATGGCTGGAGGCGCTGAGGCACCAAGAAAAAACATCCAGGATCACTGTGAGCCTGTCCTGTTTCCCCACTACACTGCGGAACACTTAGCATCTCCTGAGCCAAACAGGTACCGAGCACCATATAGGACTGTAGCCAGAGTAAATCTTCCAGGGGGGGTGGAGGGGGGAGGGGGGTGCTACATATTATATATCGTTAAATCAGACTTATTCCCTTGGTTACATTTTTACAAACCTAAAGAAAGTAGAAATGTACTCACTGCTACACAAGAAGTAAGTTTAGAGGCTTGAAAAGTTCCAAGGAATTTAATTACATCAATACTTTTTTTATTGGCTGCTATGTGGGACTGTCATTGTTAGTGTGCAATTAAAAAAAAAATGAACTCACTACTGTTCTTTTTCCTTAATAAGCGAGATAAAAGGTTTTTTTTCTCACAAATGTGTGGTACATATAGAGGGTAAGATATAGTAAACCCATAGAAGTAATTTGATTCACCATATTTACTACAGCCAGCATCCTACACTTTAGTTCATTAAGCAAATATGTCTATGCAACTGTGCAATTTTCTCTTTAACTATATAACGCTTCTGGCCCTGCCACACCTAACTGCATAAAAATATTTGTAGATTTTAAATTTTACTTTGATGTCTTCTTTCATGGACTAGATATGGATCTATTGGTAAGCCATTAAAAGGTATCCCACGGCAAATTAATTTTAACTTTAGAAGCTTGCTGGTTCCTGTTTTTAAAATAAAGAGAATGGCTTTGAGTTTCAGATGACTACATTAAACATACTGTAGTTTTACTTGCAGTGATCACTGGCAAACAGTCCTTTTGAAAAACGTTTCTGTCTGCATAGAATATCAATACTGATGTAGCTAGGTTCCCCTTTACCTCCTGGTCATCGGGGAGGGGGGACAGCTGCAGAGGTGCACGTGGGTGCTGCCGGAGTGGCGAGCGGACCCGTCGGGAGTAGGGAGCGCCGCGATAGGGTTGCGGGCAGTGACCGGGTCCCAGCAGCCCCCGGGGCTGCACACCACATGGGGGAGCACAGCCAATAGGGCTGCTGTATCCTCGGTCCGAGAAGAGATACATTTGGCGCGGTTGGGACCATGCTTCAGTCGGGAGCCGACGCAGAGGAGAGAGGTAGTGTCCCTGGTGCCAGTAGCCCTGGGACTAGGCCAGCTTAGCCCTGTAGGCCCAGCTTTTCCCCAACTCACTGTAGTGCCTGTGTGTGTATAGGTAAGGCCCTTTTAGCAAGGGACACCCCTTTAGCACTTGGTAGTGATACTGTATCCGTGGACAGACCCACACAGTGATCTGCGGCTTGCGGTCTTGGACCAGACCACAGGCAACTAGAGACACTCATAGGGATACACTCCAGCGGGAGCTCCCTCAGTGCAGATGCCTTTTTGGAAGGACCAGACAGACCTACGTCGTGGGATCAGATGGGTCTTTTGTGTCATTCAGTGGTACCCAGGTACTGGAGTGCCCGGGGAGGTAAAGAGCACCAACGGTCCACAGGGGTAGCGCTACTCCCTACACTGGGATGGGACTGACTCTAATTTGAGAAAGTAAACCAGGGATATTGTTGCCAAGCACCCTAGGTACTTTGGGGGACACTCACCCTGGTGTTGTATTATTGTATGGTGTGAGATATATATTGCATAGTACTGTTATATTGTTTATATGTCAGTAAATATGTTGCTATATACCCTGCGTATGTTTACTGACTATTGGTTCCTGTGAGGGGTTATCTTACTATGATAGGCTCTCTCAAGGGTGGAGGCACTGTATACAATGAACGTGATCACCCCTGGGTCCCAGCGGCGGAGGATCAGGCCTCCTGTATGCCAGACAGGTATCCAGCATGAGTGGTTCCCCTTAGACAAGGGGAAAGGGGGCTACAGATATAAAAAAAAGAACAAAAACACAAATGACATATGCTGCTCACAAGTTGTTTGAAAAATAAGTATTGGGTTATGGATTCGTCCACAAATACCAAGATTGGTATCGGGTGCATACTATGAGCTATATATGATAAATATATAAAAAATTAGAAGGAAAGATGTTTTTAACACCTATACCTTCTAGCTAGAAGCTCATTCAGTGTAGCACTCCTGGGACAGTTAAAATATAACTTTTATTAAGTCTCATATAAAATAAAGTGTGCATATATTGAAATTAAAGAATACAATATTCAAATACAATGGAGGATGTTGCAGTGATGGAGTGAGGTTGGAATAAATTACCCAATAAGTGTTATCTAGATATATATGAATAAATACACACTCAGGGACAACCAAAAAAACAAATTCTAGAAGGATAAGGTATCTCAATGCTGTATAGGATTGTGATATAGAAATGTGCAATATAACAAAAATGCAGTCACAAACACAGCATACCGATCAAACCAACCTATGATCGCTAAGTGTAAATTCCACCACTGTTTATACTAATTGATACTGAAAATGATAAACCTATGCCTATGAGAATCACAATGTATGGTAAACAATATCAATTAATATAGGGTGGAGACTGACATACTGCAATTGAGGTAGAGGACTAAACACAATCATAGGTTGGTGGTATGTGGATTAATCCTGTGTGTTACTGCAAAGGTGCAAAAAACATGTGATATGATAAAACTATGCAGTCAAATTGTATTCACCCTATATCCCAGATATCCTCCCAGTCGTCCCTATCTATCCAACATTGAGGTCTTCAGCTCATTATAGCATGTAGTTATGATCCAGAGTATTTACTGACTGCTCTATTCCAGGCCTCTCTGGTAGGTACCTTTTTTGCAGTATGTTTAAAATTTTGTAGATTTGGAAAGCTCGCTTCATGAGAAGTCGAAGTAAGGACATTTCTAATTTGGAGAAATTTGAAAATATGGAGATCATTTGTTTGGCATTTGTTTTGAAGTTCTTGGAAAGACACAATCTTCACCTTCTCTACCAGATCTGCTGCTATTTTGATATTGAGATTTTGAAATTAGGTGAATTGTCTTTTGGAACATCCCAGAGGGAACTCTGGGCTATTGAAAATAGGGTAAGCGGAGATGGGGAGGACGCTAGTGCATATTTCCCCTTATTTTTGGACCATATATTCCACGTGCACCTCATCGATCCCAAGTCAAACCTCCCTGCTAGCGTCTCCCCGATCCCCGAGGACCACAGAGCCGCTGTCTCGCGTAGTAAGCTTCCATTGCTAACTAGCAGCAAGTTGCTGGGTCATTATTCCATACCACTACTACTTTTAATTGGGCTTCTTGATAATATTTAATAATATCCGAAACACTCAAGCCTACTCTTGCTCTTGAGGCTAGCATTACCGACCTTGCCACTCTCGGTCTTTTATCTTTCCATATATATTGAAATATCCGGCTTTGTATATTTTTCAGCTCAGTCTGAGGATATTTATCGGGAGGGTTTGAAAATAATATAGTCTTGGGAGAATGTTCATTTTAGTGGATATAATTCTCCCTATCTAGGATATCAGGAGTTTATTCCATGCTTGCAAATCTTTTTTAATTTTGTCAAAAAGGGGAGGGAAATTACACTGGTAGAGGGATTCGTACGAGTTTGCAATCTTAATTCCTAGATACTTGATATAGGTGGAGCTCCATTTATAATTAAAATTCGATTGTAGTTTAATTTCTGAAGCTGGGAGAGTAAAGTTCAGGGCTTCAGATTTATCACTGTTATTTTTTTAACCAGAGGCTTCTAAAAGAAGTTAGGAGATTGGGAAGGAACATCAGTGGGCTGGCTAGAGTTAATATAACATTGTCCGCAAATAGTGAGATCTTATAAGTTATTCCATCAATGGGGATTCCTTGTATATTGTCCTCCTCCTTCATTTTAGCCGATAGTGGTTCAATTGATAATGCAAAGAGAAGTGAAGACAAGGGGCAGCCCTGCCTCATTCCATTTTTGATCACAATTGGATCCGCGTTTCCCCCTGGAAGTTTGATGTTGTAAGGAATCCGTTCCTGGTTTTGGCTGAAGCTCACTCTTGCAGAGTTGGTGAGCTCTCAGAACAGACCTTCCCTTGGATTTGCAAGCACTCACCTGTGCTTGCAATCACTGCAGCTCTGTCTCTCTGCTCTGGCATTGGAGGAATTCCCACACATCCCTGTCTTGGGATTGGCTATCTGTCCTTTTTATACTGGCCTCCCTTTGACTCATTGCTGAGCATAACCCTAGATTGACTAGGATGTAACTGTGTTTGCTACAATCTACTTTGCCTTAACCTTGCCTTGTTCATGAGACCTGCTGCATTAACCCCAGGCAGAGGTCTGTATTTTGGTTCCTGTACTGAAGCATTGGATCTCCATTGCTAGTCTTGCCTTGTTACAGAGACCTGCTGCATTCACCCCAGGCAGAGGTCTGCTTCCTGGTTCCTGTGCTGAAGCACTGGTCCTCCAGTGCCAGCCTTTCCTTGTTCCCGAGACCTGCATTCTCCCCTTGCAGATAACTTATCATGGGCCACTCCCGCTCATCGCGCAGAGGCCATTCCCACACTTCAGCTGCTACGCTGAAGCAGTGTGCTCCTGACTTCCTGATGCCGAACTCCAGCCTGGATATCGATTACTCTACCGTCTCCAACCCTGACCCGTCAAAGGATTACCCTGGCCTCTGCAACCATGACCCTGCTACAAATGACTACAAAGTGCTCAATCTAGAACCGGCTTTGTGGTCTAACGTCAGTGTATTCACATCCCCAACTCAGCCCCGCGGTCCGGTCCCGGTTTCTTGCGAGCATGTCCATTACAGATGTATGCTGTGGACTTCTGGTAAAGGGCTCATACACCCCCCAGAAATGGGCCCCAAATACAAATTTTAGCATAGTTTGATCTAGAAATTACCATTTTGTTCTATCAAACGCTTTTTCAGGGTCTAGGCTTAATAGTATAGCCTTTGCACCGGTGAGGTGCATGTGGTCAATGATATTTATGATCTTTCGGGTATTGTCTGAGGCTTGTCTACCTGAAACAAAACCTACTTGATAGATGTGTATTAGAAGTAGTAGAATCGGGTTCAACCTGTTCGTCAGGATCTTACTATAGATTTTCAGATCTGTATTGAGTAATAAAGATATTGGTCTAGAGTTACTACATTGGAGTGGGTCTCTATCCTCCTTATGAATGATGGCTAGGTTGGCCCTAGACATTGAGGTTGGGATTGGTTCAAGAATTGATGTTCGATTCCAACGCAAGAATCGAACTTCGCAATAAATTTTCAAATCAGAGTGAAATTTGATCCAAAACCCAAGAAAGCTTTGTCCTCATACTAATTTGTTGGTGTTTTGAAAAAAAATTAAATGGTGACACTTATTATTTTTTTTTAAAGAAAATATAGACGTTAAAAAAAAATATGTGACTAAAGTTAAACCTTCACAAATTCTATATACAGTATATAATTTTCTTTAAATCCAAAGCAAACTCAAAACACAATAATGTATAGGAGCCAAAACGCAAAGTAAATTTTATAACCAAAACAAATATATCAGTGATAGTGCCCAGCCTTAGATATCAGTAAATCTGCCCAATACGCAAGGAAATATTATTTGTCAAGTTTCAGTGTCACAATTTTTTTTAATCTCATTATGTGTGAAACGTATACATTTTCGCGAATGTTTGCCAAAGTTTCCAAAAACATTAGTCAGTGGTGATTTTTAGAAATATGTTCTCTGTAAAATGTCCTGTCTTTTCTAAAGTTGACAACAGCATAACAGAACTCGGCATTCAAGTTTTAGCACACAAAAAGAAGTTTATTTTGAAGATAAATACTCACATACAAAAAAAGTACAAAAATAGCGGTGATGTACTATCTTCAAAACTGTTTGCATAATTATTCTTTTCCTGGTGTTAACCCTCTGTCTGGTCTTGGTAGTATATCTTCTTTTCCGATGTTAACCCTGTCTATCTTTCTCCTTCTTGGTGTAATCCTTCTCTTCTACTAGCTAAATCTGCCATTGCTGTAGTTATCCAGAGAATATCCCTTAGTCATTGCTTCCTTCTTCCAATACTATGACCAAATAAGGTATCTACATGTGTCCTACAGCTTAACATTGATGTCATATTTGATAAGGAACTGCCCATCCTCCATACAAGGGAATAAATTTATAATACAGAAATGATTACCTCAGCGTATCATCAGTTATCAATTGCAACTGTTTGTCGATTGTAACTTAAATGTCACCCACAGGGCCCTTCCCCAGACATTTCAAGACAGCTGTATCCCATTATAACTTTTAACCCTATCCTTCCTAATGTAACAATGAATCTACAAAGAAGATTAATTTACTATTGGAATAATTCAAGTATGCTACATAGTCTGTATTTAAGGAAGAATTGCAAATCAGAAAACTTAATCTGTTTGGCATCTTGTTTTTATACAACGGATTAAAACCTAACTACAATATATTAATGTAACTGAACTGGAAATCTAACATTCTCACATATAGAAAACACTTAAAAAATTATCAGTAAAGATAAGGGGTCACTGAAGGAGCCAATATAAAAAAGGAGAAGGGTGGGATTACTAACAAGAGAGTGGACACAGCAGCAATGAGGGAAGGAGGAAAGAGAGGTGACGGTCTGATTATGTCTCGGGGGTAGGGGGGGAGGGGTGAAGGTGACAGTTCAAGCACATGAGGCCGACGTTCTGATCCAGCAAGCCTCCTAACATCACTTTGTATATATCTATACCTTACAGATAAGATTGAAAGTATATATACTTTATATATATATATATATAAAGGTTATGGTGGGTGAAAAAAGTGACAAAAACCCTCCACAGTAAAGCATAAAGCAACTGTAAATATTCCTGTATATTCATTTGCATGTCTTAGACAGGTCTGCAACCCTGTCTTTCACCATTATCGCCCAGCACACAGCACTTCCTCTGCAGCAAGGGATTCTGGGAAATGACATGCAAATGAGCACACAGTGCCACCTTTTATCTCAAGTTCACATTACATGAACAACCCTTAGCCAATGCATGCTGCTTTAGACACAGCTTTTAAGCAAGGGCTTGAGAGATGCAAATCCAGTAAACCCACTCACATATACATACTTTGTCCAGGATGGTGGTTTTGGCGCTGTGTCTGAAGCTTTCAGAAGGCTGCATCTTAAGGAGTTCTTCCACAACAGACACAACCAAGATTATGCCAACACTGCAGAAGGAGAGCCGCTGCACATGAGCAGGGAGAAGCAAAAATCCAACTGGATCCCACAAACTGGGCGCAACCCCACATTGGACCGGTACATTGAAAGCTTCAGACACAGCGCCAAAACCACCATCCTGGACAAAGTAAGGAAACAAACATATAATCTGACACTGATGGAGAGGAAAGCCATAGAATCGCTAAAGGCCAACCACAACATAACAATCAAACCTGCGGACAAGGGAGGAGCAGTGGTCATAATGAACACCACAGACTACCTGCGGGAAGCACACAGGCAACTCTCTGATTCAAAGTATTACACACAACTGCAGGAGTATCCAACTAAAAAAAACATGCGAGAACTCAACAGGATCATTAAAACACTCCCGATCCGCACAAGAGAACAAATTCTGGACCTGATACCAGCTAACCCAAAACCTGGTACATTCTACATGCTCCCTAAAATTCACAAAGAGGGTAACCCTGGGCGCCCTATTATCTCTGGATCTGGCACACTTACCGCGAATATTTCTGGCTGGGTGGAGGGCATTCTAAAACCACTTGTCAGGAGCACACCCAGCTATATCCAGGATACCACCGACCTGCTAAACAAACTGAATGCCATTGGCCCACTCCCAACAGGAACACTACTAGCAACTATGGATGTAGAGTCACTTTATACAAACATCCCCCACGAGGATGGGATTTCAGCCTGCAGATACTTTCTGGGACCGCAGGAGCCACTCACAGAGACAGTGACTAAATGCATCGAATTTATTCTGACCTATAACTACTTCACATTTGGAAATGACACATACCTCCAGACAACCGGGACCGCTATGGGTACTCGGATGGTGCCACAGTATGCCAATCTGTTCTGCGCAAAACTGGAAAGTGACTTTCTTTCCACCTGTCACTTGAAACCCCTTACATACCTTCGCTACATCGATGACATCCTCCTGATTTGGACCTCTGGCGAACAGGACCTCCTACAGTTCTATGACAACTTCAATACGTTCCACCCTACCATCAACCTCAAACTCACCCATTCTCCGGATGAAGTACATTTCCTAGACACCACCATTACTATAAAGAACAACCAACTACAGACTTCTGTATACCGCAAACCTACAGACAGAGCCAGCTATTTGAGGGGCAACAGCTTTCACCCGACATACACCAAACATGCAACCATCTACAGTCAAGCCATACGATACAACCGGATATGCTCCGACACAGCAGACAGAGACCAGCGGATTAAAGCCTTGAGATCAGACTTTATAAACCGTGGGTACAACCACAGAATTGGAAACCAGCAAATTCACAAAGCCACCAGAATACCAAGAATTGATCTCCTTGAATACAAACAGAAGGAGACAAGCGACAGGGTACCTTTGGTGGTCATATATAACCCACAACTAGGAGCCCTACGCAAGATCACCAGGAAACTACAACCCATCCTCCAGGAAGATACAAGACTGCAACAGGTCTTCCCTGAAGCACCCTTATTATCATACAGACAACCCCATAATCTCAAGAATATTATGGTGAGGAGTAAAGTATTCAGCAGTACAACTGAATGCGGGACAAAACCATGCCAGGACCCAAGATGCAAAACCTGCCCAATGCTCTACACAGCGGACACAATTCAAATACCACACAGGAATCGGGAATACAAAATCAGAGGAAGGTTCACCTGTTCCTCCAGCAATGTCGTGTACCTCATCATGTGCATGAAATACCCAGGGGGCTGCTACTACATAGGTGAGACTGGGCAGGGGCTAAACAAGAGAATGAACCTGCACCACCACAGCATCACACGCGGAACAAGAGACAGTCCTGTTGGCGAACATTCCTCTGACTCTGGCCATAAGATGAACGATCTGAGGGTTGCCATACTCAAAGGTAATCTTAAAACACCGAAAGAGAGACGGTTGCATGAATACAAATGTATGCAACTGTTCGGGACACTTAGCAGTGGCCTAAAAAGAGATCGAAATTTTATTACTGACACAAGTGAGTGCTATAGGCCATGTCTGTACATACTGTGCTATATGTATGCACACACAGCTGTCTCTCACACATACTTATACTCCTTGTTTTTCCATCCCTATACACCAATAGGGACCACATAGTATCCACACACACTTTTAGTTATGCTACTAACTCTCACATTTCCACACCCACCCACACCATTTATATCCGCTCCCACTACACACACACCTTTTGTAAAGCACTGTATATACTGTGGGCTCTCCATTCATGTTAATTCACACTGATACACATACACACTCTTTCATCACTTGCGTTCAGGAACCTTTTGACACCTCCAGCCATAAAACACATCCACACCGTGAGAAGGACCAGCACAGATAACATTCCAATAGACACTGTTTATAGTATAGCATTTGCTTGCTTCATTCATTGTAACATCGCCGGAAGAAGAGATAAGTGATACTCGAAAGCTCGCACAAATAAAGCATTTCGTTAGCCACAGAACGGTATCATCTATTATTTTTTGATATTGAAGCTCGGCTAACACGGTACTGATCCTCTACATGTATATATATATAATATATTATTATATATATATATATATATATATATATATATATATATATATATATATAATATATATATATATATATATATAATATGTGTCAAAAGGAGTGCTACTGGGCGTGGCTAATTGTATAAAACATGAAACAAGACGTCCAGAGCAACATCCAATCCTGTGTATTTTTGTCACATTGGATGTTGCTCTGGACGTCTCTATTTTTATGGCCAGTGTATAAGGTGACAAATTCTTCTTCTACAACATTTGGGAAGATAAGTATTTTGTAACATTGATCAATGATCTAGACTTTTACATCTAGAATGTATAGACACAAGGAATCCATCCACCAAAGGGTGAAGATAGAGATGCAAAACCAATACAAAATGATACATACTTTAACATTTAGATTTACTAGAATCTATTTACTTACCAATTCTGCTACTGTTTTTCCGGTTACTGGGAACATAAGGAAACCCTTGATTTGTGTCACGATTAGAGAAACCTAAACAAAATATAAAGAAATGTACATTCTCAGTCCATCACCCTCTTCTAGTACAGTTTTGTGATACAATTACAATGTGCTGTGCCTGTATCCTTTGATTGCACCTTACCGTCCTCAGGATTTCCTGTTGTAGGTAAAACACATGTACTGTCATAGTCTGTGTTGTTAATTTCTTTGAAAACTTCAATTGTTCTGGTCACATAACTGAAAAATTCTCGGGGATTTAAATTTCCTGCTCCAAGCAGAGAAAATTCTTCTATAAAATCCTATAAACAAATAACATAAGATATTACTGTTAAATAACAGGTTAATAGAAGTCACAAAGAGTTCAGTATTGTCTAGACATCTCAGCTGGAGATATGCCCCTATCATTCACAAAATCAAATAAGCAAAGATTAATCATACAATTATGCTAAAAGCAGGTCTACTCTATTATTTCAACTAGAGATATAATGTTTAATGAAAAATAAATGCCTATAACAATTTGACTTACTAAAATACTAAATTGAAATGCAAAGATGTATTATTACATCATTTTTTATTAATGTATTATTACATGTATTATTTATAATTAGCGAAGTAACACATTTGTAAAAATCAGCGATAATTTGTAGTGGAATTAATTAATATTCAAGGCAAACACTACAAGCTTATATAAAAAAAGTGTCCAGATGTTCATTTTCATGTGCCAGTAAATGTATAGAAGAGATCAGTGAGGTTTTAAAACCTGTGCAGACTATAGTATAACGTCATCAATTAAAAACAATATTGTTGTTTCATTAAAAGGTATCATAACTTATAATATATCTACAACCCATTGGATTAAATGGGAGTTTTTAGCTGACTGTGCTGACATCAGCCTCTTTGAGGCTTATTGAATCAGCCTCTACTTGAGAATAGGTTTCTAACCAGACTAAAATCAGAAACCCCTAAAAATATGCACATCCAAGAAAGAATACTTAACTACTAACAAATATGTTTCTAGTAGTATATGTGTTCAAAACAAACTGCTTTCTAACTGGAAAAACAGGTAATGTCTATTATTTGACCAGGGCAGTTAAGTCACAGGGCAGTTGCATACTTTTATGAAAAGATTATGAAATTCCTATCTACTAACTAAAGTGGCAATTTAGGACCAAAGTGAGCTAATGCCAGTGGCATGTTTAAGTGGTTATATCTGGGTGATTGTAAGTGTCTTTAAGTAGTGAAACTTTATTGTATTGTATTGTATGTCTTTATTTATATAGCGCCATTAATGTACATAGCGCTTCACAGTAGTAATACATGTGGTAATCGAATAAATAACAGATAATATAAATAACAGATCACTTTATTTTGTAAACACCATGAGCTTCACAGTAGTAATACATGTGGTAATCGAATAAATAACAGATAATATAAATAACAGATCACTTTATTTTGTAAACACCATGAGCTGGCTACTCCCATTTTTCTGATGTAGGTTTAATTAACAACTGTTTGTATAACTCCCTCTCTCTTCTTATTTGTACTGGCTCTCTGATAAGAACAGGGTGAGATAAGGATAAAGAAAACACTTTATTTACAAACAATTCCCCATTCAGAGACCCCACAACAAATTTAGTTAATTGAAGAGAATGGCCTTAACTTGTCTTCCCGCACTGGAAGGTATCGCTTAGTAAGGGCTGTTCTATACAGCATGCGGCCGTGCGTTTTTTCATGGAGCTGCAGGTTAGTGTATATATGTGTATGTGTGTATGTGTGTATGTGTGAGTATATGTGTGTGCATGGGTTGTGTGAGTGAAAGTAAGTTCTAGAGAGGTTTTTTTAAAGAAAAAAAAAAGTTTAATAAATATTTTGTTTTTGTTTTACAATCCTTGACACACACACACACACACACATATATACATACATTTGAGCGCAGGTAGCAGCGCGAAAAGATGAATTTCTTCATCTTCGCCGCTGTCTGTCGGCTCCCCTCTCCCTGCCGTGAGCGCGCGCGGCCCTTCTATAGAAAGGCTGACTGACGTCAGCCAACTGAAATTCCGTGCACGCACGGCACTATAGAACGTGCCTAAGAATACCCCTGGGTGTTTTGTAGTCCTTCAGCAATTATGAAGATTTGTCATAGGAAGATTATTGAAGAAATATGTATAATAACCAACACATTGTGTTATATGTTTGTGTCTCTCCTAAGGAAAAGTTTTGAAGGGCATATAACGAGAGGTAACTGTCAATGTACTACTTCCTGGTTAAACATTTTATACATAAATAAATAAATACTAGATGTAAAAATGATTGCAGAATATTTATGTAAATAGATTATATAATTTAGCTCTTTCCTAATAATTCATTTTGTTTGGGCTTTGACCCTTTTAGGCTTTATCTCTCACTAATCCTAATGATTATCGTGACTGGAATCCATTTGCATTATTTGAAATAAAGTTTATTTGGCAACTGTGCACATTGAAGGGTGTAAGGCCCGTAAGTGCACGTGCCGCACACTTTTTGTGTGTATGCTGTGAGCGACAGTGAGGTACTGTGTTTGTGTATGTATGTGTGTGTATGTTAAATACGTTTATAATAAATAAATAAATACGTTGGTAAATAAATTATTTATTAACATTGTAAATATACACACACACATACACACATACACATACATACATTTCAGGGGCGGTAGAGACGCAAAATCTTTATTTTCCCTATCTTCCCCCCTGTCGGCCGGCTCCACACTCACTGCCGTGCGCGCATGCGGTCCTATTATAGGAAGGTTGACTAACCACAGCCAACTATAACTTCCGCGCACGCGCACGGCGCAGCAAGCGCACCCTCTATAGAACAGCCCTAAGAAGTTAAGCAGCTGTCTGTTATTTAAGGGACATGAGACAAATGCCCTTTCAGAACTTGTTAAATCGAATTGTTGTCTGAAGACTGTTCGATCTTCCTTTCATTTTGACAGTCACTAAGTGAACAACAGCTAATCCATATTTAAGTGCAGAGTCGTCTAAGGATAATTAATGACATGTGTCAGTTGTAAAATGTGTATGGACAATTTCATTTTGAAATTCCTCTCAGTAATTACAAAAAAAATGATGTCCAAAAATTAGAATATGTTTCAAATAAATATTTTCTGTACATAAATATTTAAAAGGTCACAGGGGGTCATGTTGTTGCGACTGGGGTAAGTTTTTGCACCTAACTCCTCACACAACAAAGAATGTATTGCTTATTCCAGCATTTAAATATTGCCCTGCAGCTACTTTTTGTACTCAGTGGGGGGCCTTCTAGCATACTTTAAAGAGTTTATTTTCTGCCAAGTGTTGAATTCCAAGACATTGGTAAAGCATTCACAAACCATTACCCTTATTTTACACACAGTTCATTTTAGAGGTCATTAGTCAAAGAAGTAACAATTTGGGGCGTTATTGCACCTAAAAGGTTAAGAAAGTAAGAGATATGGGAAAGAGATATTAACACACCATGTTAATATAAACTTTATCTACAAATAATCTGTAATCTGTAGTTTGTCCGCCTGGCACACTGTCTTCTAAATTATCAGCACACATTATATTACACAATTCTCAAATATATCAAAATATCTCATGAATGGTAAACCAAAAAAAACAGATACAGTATACCAACATAAATGCATAGTATATCTTCCCTTATCGAATTAAACTTTAAGATGTAAAATAGACTTTTGAAAACATGAACACTGAACACAATTGCAAACATCCTAAATTGTGATTTCATTGAAGAAAATGCGAAAATCAAATGTGCAAATGGAATTGTAGGCTCATATGCATAGTCTGTGCAGAATTTGTGTCTGTTAAAGAAGCAAAACATTCAATATCCTACATGTGCATGTGTTTTTTTTTTTTTAAATAAATCAGTTCTGTAGTTTTAGATAATACTTAATGCATTAAAAAAAATTCAACTCTTGATGCCATTTTTAATGAGTTTGAACTAAGCATCCTTTCATTGCTATAGGAGGTTTTAGCACACCTACCCAGTAGTACAAGATAGTTGGCAACAAATTATCACAAACAGGAAAGTGTTGCAGTGTTCCCAGAAGGAGACTGTCTGAGTTGTAAGCTTTAATAATAGACAATGTTACCGTAGTAATATAAGGTTACAGTGCATTTGAGGCATTCCACTGACTAAAGGATTGATTCAGTGTTGGCCATTATGTGAACCCAGAGAGCAAGCTATTGGCTAACCGATTATAGGAGAACAGATCGATCGACAGCTTAGGTCATTCATTTTCATTAAAGGTAATCAAATGCTGCATGTGTTAAAACATAAGAAATAAAAAAAAGTGCTGCGAGTAATGCTACTGAATAGAAATATTTTAAAAAGTTACAAAAAAACAAGACATCTTTCTTTAGCAGTAAAGCCAAACACATGGTACACATTCAAGTGTTTTAATACATTACCATTTGTTCATTGAGTCGAAGACAATTCCTGATGCCATGAAATATCAAAGAAAGATTGCTTAAGATTAAATAGTTTTGTGATGAATTTGAGAATTTGTGTAAAAGTCTATCCAGACGGATAGACAGTTCATCCACCATCACATAAAGCCAGCAGTGTTTTGGCTAAAATGGAGGGGGAAAAAAACAAGAATTACCATTCATGCTTAGTAATATGTTTCTAATAAACATACTTAAAAATAAATAAATAAATACAGTTTTTCATAGACTGTGGTGCTTGTGTCTGGGTTAAAATGAACAATTTATCTGACAGATAATGTAGAACTATATTATACAACAAAATGACTCTATACATTTAATAGAAAAGCCAAATTACATATCAACACAGTTGCCATCTGGCAGGTTGTATTTAGCCCAGATGTTCATTTTTTTTCCATGCAAATCATTTAATTTTCACTGGAAAGCGGATATTTCTACAAACCTAAAAATACTTTGTACAGTTTCACAAGTGAAAATAACTCTTTGGAGATGTACAGTAGAAAAAAAAATGTCAGACCTTTGTTCTCTGGCATAAATCACAGATCCTAAAAACAAGAAGCCAAGAGAGCATCTCATATTTAGCATCTGGGCGGGAGTGGGAATGTAGAAGCGAAAATTATCTTCTAACAGCCCAATATTGTGGGGGAAGTGTTGAAATTTTGACAACACTGATTATCATATGCTATGAAATATAAAGATGCTTAGCTTTGAAAAAGGATAAAACGTTATATATTTGTTAACAACATGGCCCTGTGCAAGGCAACGGCATGGCAGTGGTATATAAAAGCAGACATGTCAGGTATCACTAATTTTCAGCGAGTTTCACTTATTTGTCAGACCAACTCATCACTAACAGTGCTCTCACTGTCTCTCACTGTCTTGAACAGAGTATTGTGTACTGAAGTTAGTTCCCAACATTCATTTACTTGGTTCCTTTGAAGTTGACATCTTTGTATTTTATACAATTAATTCATCATTACAAAGCTTAGGCAAACAAAAGCTGAAAATCAAAACATGGATGTAATGAATTTCAGTTTAGTCATGTAAATAAAAGATAAATATGCATGGGATCCCAACAGCAATGTCTCGTAACAATATGCCATATACAGTTCCCAGTCTCGTCCCGCTATTAAAAGAATTCTAGGGAATGGACTTAAAGCATACACAGAAAGTTATAAGACAAAGTGCAAAACAAATGACCTCCATTTGATGCAGCCTGTGTAGTCTACATGATGCGTTTTAGGCCAGGTCCAAAGTGCCTGCTGCAGTCCGTGCTATGGCGTGCGCTGCAGGAACTAGAACCGCCCCTCAATGTGTCGGCCCCACTAGCTGCCTTGGCGCTCAATTTGCCGCTGCGTTGATCGACAAGATTTACTGAAGACAAGAAAATTGTCTTCAGAAATGGCGACGGAGTGCTGGCCACGGCCCCCGGCGGGTCAGCCAATGAGGGCAAACCAGCCGAGTGACATAATGGCTGCGCCCCCATCACAATCTCTTGTAGCACAGCCACAGACTGGGAGATTGCGGTTCACACAGCTGCATGCGCCGCCAGCCTGCCAGGCGCACTTGCAGCAGCCGACACTGGGGCTGTAGCCTTAACAATAGCTTTAAGCTGTGTGTTTCCAAACGATGTGGTTTGTTCATAGTTGTATGGTTTCCATGCAGTTTGTATTTTTAAATAACCTCATTCAATTTGATTATTAATCAAATTAAAGCCACATTAAAGCAATAAGCTACGTGTTTTTTTTTTTTATAAATAAATCGGCTCTGCATTATGAGAAAAAAACTGTAGCATTTTTTAACATTTAAAACAACTCTGAATGACATTTGTAATGTATTATAATGTAACAAGCATGTTTTGATTCTATTGCAACCATTTACAAAGTCACATCCCCTTCCTCTTCTGAAATAAGCTCTGGCACACCCCTTTTTGAGTCCTGCCCTCTCTCTAGCAGTGCACTAATTGTATCTAGTGACTACCTGGTCACATGGTCGTCCCCACAGAACTTTGCATCTTTGGTCCTCTTCTGTGGCACTGACAGACATTTCGTGAACCCCCAAGCCAAATTTTTGCCGATCGATCACAGGAGAACGGATCGATCGGCAGCTTAGCTAATTACTTATCATTATGTGGATTTAATTGATGCACATATTAAAGAAGAAAAAAACGACAGCTTGGACTGCTGTTCTAAACTACATTGATAAGATTAGCAGCAATTACTGCAATGGGTTTTATGAAATATACTGATGATGTTTATATACTTTGTGAAGATGTTCACATTGACCTTCATATTGATGTGGCAAGCATTACATACAGTATTAGAAAGTTGCCAACCATTTTTCTTACATTTGACACCATCTCTAAGAAGTGTTAGCTCTGAATTGAACAGTTAGTTAGTGGGGTTGCCGAACATGTTTCTAATGTCGTGATCTTTGCAGGCTACTTTAAGTGCAATACACTTAATTTCATCCATAGAGATGCTGGCAACATTATCAAAAGTATTTATTTATTTATTTATAAAATATTTTACCAGGAAGTAATACATTGAGAGTTACCTCTCGTTTTCAAGTATGTCCTGGGCACAGAGTAAGACAAATAATACATGGTTACAAATACAGTTACATAAATGAACAGGGTATACATTATATACAAGACATTGCGTGCACAGTTGAAGAAAATATATATTATGGGCGTATGAAACAGTTACAGACCAGATTAAAATGTGAGAGAGCCTTAGATTTGAAAGAACTTAAACTGGTGGTGGATGTGAGAGTCTCTGGTAGGTTGTTCCAGTTTTGGGGTGCACGGTAGGAGAAGGAGGAACGGCCGGATACTTTGTATGCATTTTTTATGTACAGTATGGAGGATTTCTAATGACAAGAATTAACCAATAAGCCTGAAAAAAACATCCCTGCTCCAAACAAATAACATTATGCTTTTTCAATAAATACTGTGCAACTTTTAATTTCATGCAGAGTTAAACTTGCCACAAATTAGGTTGGCTTACAGTATGTAGATAATTATACATGTTGTATGTTTGATGATTTTTTTTACCACCCTGTTTTTATTGCAGCGATGTTGAAATATGAAAAGGTAATTTAATATAGTCTTTTAATACAGAAGTGAGATTATATTAAGGTTTTTCTTTTTTGTTTGAGGATACAGACCGAGAGAAGTTCAAAGTTAGCTTTTACTATTACTATTCAGTGTGATATATGGCAACTTTGTTATATATACATATTTGTACAGCACCGCCAGCATTGTATCACACTATGGTTTAATGCTATAAACAAATGTGAAAAATTACTGGAGTACTTTCAGAAAATTGCTCTTGACAAAAGCAAGCACTTTTTTCGCTCCCCATAAATTGCCCTTTAATGTATTTTGGAGTTCCATTTTTATGAATAAAACGTTAAAACTTTAATTTATTACTCTGTCCTACTAAGTTACTTTCTGGAAAAAAAATATTTTTATATGACCAATATCCTCAGAGATAATTAAACATAACTTGGGGCGTATTTACTAAGAAACCCTATAGCAGGTTTTTATTTTTCCTTTTTGTGCACTGTTACTAACTGATGTACATCAATGAAAGGAACTGCACCAAATGTATCATTAAATTTATACTTGCCTCATAAATTAACCAGTAAATGTCAACATAAAGCACACCTTTATAAATGTTTTTCTACACACATATGTACATATGCTTAAGTAACATGGGTTGACGTAAGTTCTACAGGCACAACTAAATATGTCACTATGCAAGTTTCATAATTGTTTTTATGATTTTACTGTATTCCAATTACAACACTTTTTTTTTTTTAACATTTTACAATGCTATTTTAGAATTTTGAGGGTTTCCCCCCCGCCCCCCCATAATTTGGTAATAATGCAAATCCAAACAAATTGAGTTTTGGTAAAACCAGAACACAACATTATTTTTTTAGAAACTAAACAATGTCCAAAAGAAAAGCACAATTCTTTTAATGAGACAAAATATGAGTGGAAGTGCCACCCTTCTTTACTGTTACATTTAATGGACATAATATACAGAGTCACAGCTTACTGAAAAAAATACAGAAACATATTTTTCATGTATTATAAATAACAATTTAAAGTGATCATTAGGAAACTTAAGTTTTAACACCAGCTTTATATATCACTGATTAAGATCTCATATTCTTTATCTCTTTACCAGCATTTGTTTTGTGGCAAAAAAAATCCCACATTTGCTTAAAACACTCAATTTGGGATTCTAGTTGATCAACTTTTTTTTTAAAGGATCAATTAAGGTGGAACCCAGGAGCTTCCTTATTTTCTATCACCCGCAGAGCTCAAATTCCAATTTGACTTCTACAGGCACTTTATGTAAGTGGGTTGGGCAAAAACAATTACGTTACAAGTCAAACTTGGCTTTAAAGACATTTGACACACAGAACTTGCTTAAACTAAATACATCTGTGTTTCTATAATCAAAGCTCTTTTATACATGCTGCATATTTTGAAATACATGAAATTATTTGTGTTACAAATTCATTACCACACTAAAACAGTATTTTATAGAAAAGGGAATGCTATAATTTAACAAATGGATGACGATCATAAGATACGTAATATGTTTATATTGTGGGTATAACCTGGGTAATAATTCATGGGAAAAAAAATATTAATCTGAAACTTATGTCACAACAGTTTCAAGACGCAGTTATGCGCCTCTGATTCAAAACCTGACCTTTATAGATCAATGCAGTGCACTCCAAACCAGTGATGACACTCCCGTGTTAAAACTGGTCAGGTGATCCACATTGTGACACATTTAAAATATTTAATACAATTATAGATTTTTCTGACTACATTATATTGAAGTTGGAAAGTAATTTTGAATTTCTGAAATGTATGATTTATACTTGTTGTCCGGAGTATCATGCATGGACACAAAATCCTGAGATGTTACCACCAACTTTGATACATTATAATAGAGGGTACCTGTAACAGGGGACTTATCCCTGTTCCCAAATGTGCCTCTAATCCAGCAGTGTGGTGGTTAACTGCTGGTAGGCAATTAACTAACACCACCTGCCTGATTAGATTGCTTAGAAAAGCCTGTCTTTTGAGACAGGAAGTGAGACTCCTTAGCTCACACCTGAGCTGAACTTTGGAGACAGAGCAGAGATTCCATAGTCCACAATGGGGCTGAACCAAGGAAGGGCAGATGTCTTGAGCGACAAGCTGACCACAAGACAAAGGGGACAAGATTCTAAACTTTGAGCCTGACATTTTCTGTGCACACAAGGGTGCTGTTCCAGGAGAGCAGAGAAGCTTCCCCTACAGCAGCCCAGCTAACAGATAAGACTTTTTCATATAAGACTATTATCTATGTCTGTGTATTGATAAATGTCTCCATGATTTGGGGCTGGTAAATAGCTTAGCTAACCAACCCAGTCAGAGAGGGCTGAGCTACATGTATAGATAGTCTCCAAAGCAGAGATAGGGGTTTTTGGTTGGCTCACTATTTCGCTGATGTTGATTTTTTTTGCTGTTTAAAGCGACAGGCACAATAAAGCCTTGATATAATTTCACCTTACAACAGTCTCCTTTGTGTACCTCTGCACATGTCCTCCTACATATGGTGTCAGAAATTTGGGATGAGAGGTGGCCTTTGAAGTGTAAAGGGCCGGAGATTGCCTGTGGAATTTTTTTTGTGCTTTTGCCTACATACAGTCTTGCAAACAAACCTGAGCAACAAAAACAAAGATTCACCTGCAGCAGAGATCAGAATTAAAGGGATACACACCCAGGCAGGAAACTTACACTGCACTGAAACCTACAAAACCACAGATGGACTCTTTTCCCCAATCCCAAGAGGAGAGAGAGAGAGAGACATGCTGAAGCAGGTAAACCTTTATTTGCCTATCACAAAGTGTAAAATGGTAATTGAAATAGGGGTTTTGCCTTCTAGCCATAGTCAGAGTTCAAGAAGTGAGTCAGCCCTTAAAAAGGGATAGGTGTTTGTTGTTTTCAAAAGTTTCGCTGAAGCAGTGAATACAGATGGTGACCCACGAGTACTGACTTTGAAAATTAAGGTTGCCACACCGCATAGGACTACCAGCTGTGAATGGAATATATGCAGAAAAGTATGAAAATTGATGTGACTGTGCTGAAGCAGGGGAATTTTTAGCAAACAAATGCTGAGTGTAAAATTGCCCTACAGGGGAAAAAGGGATTGCTGAACTGTGTAAAAGGTATTCCAAAGCCAATTGCTGAGTGTTGAGTAACCCTGCCGGGAGTGAAAGAAATATTCCACTGCAAAGAATGTTTTTTTTTTCTGCAAGTAAAAAAATAAATAAAAAGTCTGCCTATGTATCTTGGGAGAGTGAATGCCATAATACCCAAAGAAGAGACTGAAAATTACTGAACTCAAGCAGAAAACCAAATTCTGCTGCTGAAGCGGAGAGATTGCCATAGCAAGTAAATGGTTTAAAGCAAATGCCTTTGCTGAAGCCAGAAAATGGGCAGCTAGCAAGCATTGTATTTAAAGAAATAGAACCTTGGGAATTTAAAATGGCCACCCAGCTGAAGTCAAATACAGACTCTGTAAAAATAAGGAAGAAAATGTGTTCCTGGTGTAAAGAACCCCACCACACGGAGCAGTGTCCCTTCAGGCCTTATTCAGACGATGAGTGTGAATGCATGCACAGTAATGCTAATGTTGTAAAACTTACTAAAGGAAAGAAAAAGTCTACAGAGATGCCTGTGAGAGCTACGACCTCTACAAGCAAACTATGCCCACCTTTAGGACTAGAACTGTTGGGGGTTCTAGCAAATACAGTGACAACAGCTGCAATAGCGCCTCCTGAGGTCAGGAAGAAAAATATACCTGATAGCCCCAAAATGGAGGACAAAATACAGCATTCCTGTAATGAACCCTACCCCACGGAAGAGTGGCCCTTCCAGTCCGATGAGGAGGAAGACATCTCTTATGGAGAACCCAAACCGAGTAACACCCACAAAACACCCCAAGAATGGTGGGGGTGCGTGAACTCGGTAAGAACCGAAAAGACCGCTCCCTTTGTTGACGAATATGATCGGCAGGAGAAAAAGCGGGAGCAGTGGATCACCGAATATTTCCGTCAGCTATTACAGTTGCAAGAAAAGCCAGGTGGATCCAGTTACGCTGCTAAAATTTCAAATGAAGATGGAGACCCCAGTATCCCTGAGGGGACGGTGTCATCTAAAACAAAAAGGCGAAAAAAGAAAAAGAAAAGCGGTTCTTCACTTACCGTGGAAGAAACAGACACATCTGCAGATCTTGCGGAGGAAAAGGGGGTCCGAAATGCCCTGCAGCCTAGAGAAAATGGAGAAGTCGTCCCGCGGACGACCGAATATCCAGAAGGCCCAAGGCAGAAGTCGTATACCCCAAAGAAGTGTCTGTCCGGTGCTAATAGTGAAAAAACCTCAACCAACCATCCCAAGGAAGCGGAGCCGGAACCGGTGAGTGATGATCCCTTGACCAGCCCTGGGGATGCCCTGAAGGTTGCCAGGCATGACTGTGATCGGCTACGGGAAAATAACGTGAAGCTACAGAAAGATGTGCTCACAATGTACTCTTTGGCAAGGACAGAATTGGACGATCTCAAGACTGAGCTAGATACTGCAAACTCTACTATTACCGCCATGGATGAAAATCAGAGCCAATCTGATAAAATGATGGCTAAGCTGAAGCGGAAGTATGAGGAGGCACTGAAGCAGATGACAGTCTTCCAGCAAGAGATGCACACTCTTCGCATAGAGCTGAATGCCTCACAACAGGAGGTCAACAGTGTCCGGACAGAGGTAGACGTATCTCAGAAGGAGGTTCATACACTCCGCAGAGCACTGGAAGCCTCACATCATGAGATCAACAGCTGCCACACAGAACTGGAAGTCTCCAGAAAGGAACTTCACAGTCTCACTGAGGAGCTGGATATTTCAAGGAAAACTATCCTACATCTTAACTTAGATCTCAAAGTCTCTCAGAAGGCGCTTCAGAACCAAAACCTGGACATGGAAGACTCACGCCAGGAGACAGCCCGCCTCCAAGCAGATGTGCAAAAATGGAAGGTGGACTGCAAGGAGGCCCTGAATAGTACAGAGACTGAAAAAAGAGAAAATTTAAGATTAAAAAAGGAAAATTCTGAGTTGACAGAACACGTCAAGGGAAAGAATGAAAAGCTGCACGTGCTTAAAGAAATAAATAAACTTTTGAAAGATGAAAAGTTTGAAGCAGAGCACCGACTGCAGAACCAACTGCAACAGGCACAATAAAGCCTTGTTATAATTTCACCTTACAACAGTCTCCATTGTGTACCTCTGCACATGTCCTCCTACAGTACCATATCTTTTCAGAAGTAGCCCATCGCATTGCCACTAAAACTCTGTCACATAATATAACCCAATATTATGCTGTGAATGTCAAATGAATGGACCATAGAGCTTCCCCCAATGGAGAAGCATTTTCACAGCATATTGATTGGGGGTCCCAGAGTTTAGCAAAAGGCACCAATGGAGAACATGTATAAGAAAAGCGGGAAAAATGAGATACTTCTGTTTCAAGAAACACACTATGGGACACATGCATGAAGTGCCAGGGCAGGATATCGTACCTGCACCAGCAATAAACCCAATTCAAGTCAATGAAAATTAACGTTGAAATGGATGCGATAACCCATACCGGCACTTGATGAATATGCCCATTAGCGTTTTACTTTTAATCACATTTTCACAGAGACACTTACAATTACCACACACTGCAGCAGTTCACTGTCTCTGAGGTCAGGGTTGGGATCTGCTGCTTAGCATGTATGCTAGATGTACATGGTGTGTTATGTTGAACGTCTTAATGGACCTAAACATAAGCATTTCCAGAGACCAGAATATTTTTTCATTTGTTTTTGATTTAGGTGTCTTGAGAAGACTGAAAAGTCTATTTGTGGCCCCTAATAGAAAATCATGAGATTTAGTCCTGAACTGTGTAAAGATTTTTTTCACTTCACTAAAAAGGTTAAGTTTTTGTTACGAGAATCTAGTCGAATTTAAGAAAAATACTACTAGGAGCAATGTTAGTCTATAAAATGTCCTCCAAAACATAGGGGAGCGCTGATAAAGGCCATTTAAAAAGAAAACATATGCCGGAGGTCATGAACAATGCAAAATTGGTCCTTTTGAGTCGTGAAAAAAGTTGCGGCTGAGTCAGAGTTCGCCAGCGATTCGCCAAATCAATGTGCATTGCATTTTTTTGTAATGTGTTAAATCTATATAAACACTATATTCATTTAATGCTGAGATTACAAATTGGCCACACCCACACCATGTTTCGCTCACTGGTAGAGATGGCCAAAACCACCCAAATCTGTTTCCCGGATCTTCACAAATGTTACCCCCAAAATCTGTTTCGCAGTCTAAAATCCGCAATCTGATTTGGTTGATTTTAATCCATGCGGATTCATCAAAAACTGCCAGGGGATACAACCCAAGGACGGATTTGTAGAATTCAATCCACGGATTCAGCAATCTGTGCTCAAGAATCCGCCAACGGATTACTGAATACACGGGTTGCGGAATCTGCGAAGTGTATTGGTAATAATAATAAAAATCCGCAAAACACGAAGCGCCCTATGTGAGACTGATCCGCTGAAATCCGCGGAGCAAACAAACCGGCAAATCCACTGCGGATCCAAATTCACCCCCAAAAATTCACCCATGTCTACTCATTGGTGATATTTCACTGAAAGTTCTAATTTAGCAAACATCATTAGACCTTTGATGCTTGGTAACATGTTTTGCATGATCCTCTTCATCCTACTTTATCATTGATTGCTAAATAACAAAAGCACAAAGTTCCATAGATCAGTGCTTCCAAATCTTGGCTACAAAGTAACAGTCATATAATTGGCAAAGAGTATCAACTTGCTTATAGAAAGGACTATCAAGGCATCATGGAGTCTGATTAGTAATAAATGTATAATGCTCAGAAGGAAAGGAGGTGCAAATATAATGTCCTGGTTGATAATGCTTTTGATAAACAGCACTATCCGGTTCTCTTCCTAAGTGGACTACTATAACGAGTGCTCACCACAAACAGGACGGGACCGCAATGCTGAGGTGCGGATAGTGATATACACCGACCTGTAACCGTGTCCGGAGTGCAGAATGAAGGCCGTGTAGCCGGGTCAGGGTAGGAGAGGTCAGAATAGTTGTGATACTCGGCGTGGTCTAGGATTGGAGAAGTTGGATGGTCATTGTGTGTAGCCGGGGTCCAGGAGTAGAGAAGGTGGGAGTCCAAATGCAAGCCGAGGTCAGAGGTCAGAGAAGGCAGCGGTCCGGGTACAAGCTGAGGTCAAAGGTAACAGAAATCAAGACAGAATGCAAGAGCAAATGCAGGGCAGCAGGATGCTTGAGGCAAGCACTTCGACACATAAACAGAAGTATATGCTCAGCCAATTTGCCTCAGGGCTGGCTGAGCATATAACGAGCAGGGAGCCAATGGGAAGGCTTGCAGGCAATGAGTCATGAATAATTACAGATAGGTGGTCCAGTGATAGGCAGGGGCGGAGTGCACCGCAGTTGTGGAGTAATTGATGTTGTTAACCCCTCGCATGTCCCTGGCGTCGCGGCACTGGTGTGGAGTGTGAACAGGAGTGCCCTCCGTTGCATCACGGGACGTGGTGCTGGGGCGGAGCCGAACATAAGTTACTTAGTGCAAGAAACAATGACAATGCATAAAATTAAAACACATGATGATCTAAATCAATTGAATTAAAAAACAACAAAATCAATTGAATTATAAAAAACAACAACAATGGAACTTACTATGAAACAAGAAAATTGTATAGAGACAAGCAAACACATGTAAATATATTCTCTAAATAACCGATGTAGATCAGTCTAAAGTGATAACTATAAAGGATACATGGTGATTATTTGCTTCAAATTGATAAACAACCAAAAACAATAAAGTTTCAAAACCATGGATCTATATAATATTATTCTGTCAATATTATAGTTATATATTAGCATTATATATTAACACATGTGATGTGCCGTGTATTGCTAGTGGAATGCAAAGGCAAATAAATACTTGTTGGATGAATAGGACTAAGGTAAAATAAATACTTAGAGATGTTTTGGAGAGAAGCTCCATAACAAACAAAACTATATTAAGTCCTATAGTACAAAAGACAATTTACAAGGATGGGATAAATGGTATCACATCCTAATAATAATATGTATAGATGAAAATGGACCAATCAAATTGCCTCGCATTCCCAAATAGCACAGTAATAAAATGAATTATTTGGATCTACATCTGTATGTTGATATTAATCTAAATATACAAACAGATATTTTCCAAAAATCCAATTCCCACAAATCCCTGCTAAGGGCCAACAGCAGCCACCCCAGATCACTGCTGCAGAGCATTCTGAGAGGTCAATACCTTAGATTGAGACGAATCTGCTCGAACGAGGAGACATTTTTGAAACAATCTAAGCTATTGAGTAAAAGGTTCAAAGATAGAGGTTATACTGACCAGGATATTGATGAAGCTTTTGAGAAGGCACTTCATGCTAATAGACTAGTTCTATTAGAAAAAGTTAACAACAAAGATAAGCAGAGTTATAGAGAGGAACATCAGAAGTTCCACTCTTTTTTACCACTTTTAGCAAACAAGCCAATCAAATAAGAACAATTGTGGAAAGACACTGTAGGTGTTGAGACTGGACAGAGATCTGGGGAGATATACTAGATCTAATCCCAGATTTGTATTTAGGAAGGCCAAAACCTTCGGTCATCATCTCTTTCCCAGTCTCTTTAAATCTACTGTAGAAACTAATTCTAATATCAAAACTCATAAAGGCTTCTATAATTGTGGCAATAGTAACAATTGCAAATATGCCACTCCGCTTATATACTGTATCACATTTTTCAATAACATATTAGATCATTGTGCAATCTATGGTCTCACTATTTTTATAGTAATACACCATTGAGAGAGATCTACATTTTTGTATTCATATTATTGTTCCCTGTTGGATTATATATATAATTATATATAACCTTTCCGGATACATCATCTGGCAATATCTGATACATATATATATATATATATATATATATATATATATATATATATATATATTTATTATTTTTTTCCCTTTATGTTGTGTATTTGCTATTTGGGTATGCGAGGCAATTTGATTGGTCCATTTTCATCTACAGTTGTGTGAAAAAGAAAATACACCCTCTTTGAATTCTATGGTTTTACATATCAGGACATAATAACAATCATCTGTTCCTTAGCAGGTCTAAAAATGAGGTAAATACAACCTCAGATGAAGAACAACACATGACATATTACACCGGGATGATTTATTTAACAAAAATAAAGCCAAAATGGAGAAGCTATGTGGGAAAAACTAAGTACACCCTTACTTCTTCCATAGGAATTAAGATGCTAAGTAGCAGATAGGTGCTGCTAATCAAATGCCCTTGATTAATTGATGATCAGCAAGTGTGACCACCTCTATAAAAGCCGAAGTTTTAGCAGTTTGCTGGTCTGGAGCATTCAGGTTTGTGTTAACACAATGCCAATGAGGAAAGACATCAGCAATGATCTTAGAGAATCAATTGTTGCTGCCCATCAATCTGGGAAGGGTTATAAGGCCATTTCCAAACAATTTAAAGTCCATCATTCTACAGTGACAAAGATTATTCAAAAGTGGAAACATTCAAGACAGTTGCCAATCTTCCCAGGAGTGGACGTCCCAGCAAATTCACCCCAAGGTCAGACCGTGCAATGCTCAGGCAAATTGCAAAAAAAACAAGAGTTACATCTCAGAATCTACAGGCCACAGTTAGCATGTTAAATGTTCAAGTTCAAGACAGTACAATTAGAAAAAGACTGAACAAGTATGGTTTGTTTGGAAGGGTTGCCAGGAGAAAGCCTCTTCTCTCTAAAAAGAACATGGCAGCACGGCTTAGGTTTGCAAAGTTGCATCTGAACAAACTACAAGACTTCTGGAACAATGTCCTTTGCGCAGACGAGACCAAAGTGGAGATGTTTGGCTATAATGCACAGCGCCACATTTGGCGAAAACCAAAAACAGCATATCAACACAAACACCTCATACCAACTGTCAAGAACGGTGGTGGAGGGGTGATGATATGGGCTTGTTTTGCAGCCACAGGACCTGGGAACCTTGCAGTCATTGAGTCGACCATGAACTCCTCTGTATACCAAAGTATTCTAGAGTCAAATGTGTTGCCATCTGTCCGACAGCTAAAGCTTGGCCAAAATTGGGTCATGCAACAGGACAATGATCCCAAGCACACCAGCAAATCTACAACAGAATGGCTGAAAAAGAAAAGAATCAAGAATCAATGGCCCAGTCAAAGTCCAGACCTCAACCTGATTGAAATGCTGTGGCTGGACCTTAAGAGAGCTGTGCATAAACAAATGCTCACAAACCTCAATGAACAGAAGCAACGTTGTATAGAAGAGTGGGCGAAAATTCCTCCACAACAATGTGAGAGACTGATAAAGTCATACAGAAAATGATTACTTCATGTTATTGCTGCTAAAGGTGGGTCTACAAGCTATTGAATCATAAGGTATGTTTTTCACACATGGCTTCTCCCTTTTGGCTTTATTTTTGTTAAATAAATCATGACACGGTGTAATATGCCATTTGTTGTTGTTCATCTGAGGTTGTATTTACCTAATTTTAAGACCTGCTAAGGAACAGATGATTGTTATTATGTCCTGATATGTAAAACCATAGAATTCAAAGAGGGTGTACTTTCTTTTTCAGACAACAGTATATATATTATTATTAGGATGTGATACCATTTATCCCATCCTTGTAAATTGTCTTTTGTACTAAGGACTTAATATAGTTTTGTTTGTTTTGGAGCTTCTCTACAAAACTTATCTCTAAGTCTTTATTTTATCTTAGTCCTATTCATCCAACATGTATTTATTTGCCTTAGCATTCCAGATAAACACTTGGACAAGTGACTAGAAGAGGTCACTAAAAAGCCCTAATAACAGCACTCAAAGTCACCATACACAGGTAAGTATATGGTGGGGATAGGATATAAGTGTATTTACTAGGACCAAAAAATGGAGGTATATAAACCTCCAGCCACAAGACTACGAACAGCAATTAAAACCAAAAATAATAAAGTTTTATTAATATAACGACCGACGCAACTTAACAACTAAGGGGAACATATATATACACACACTGGATATTAAAATCCTCACGGAACGAACGGTGGTGGGGTAATTTGTGAGACAGGCTCATGTGTGAATACACATATCTGGAGGAGATACACTATGGTGTAGAAGGTAGATAGACTGCACAGTAAGGGTCTATTCATACAGTGCAATAAATATACAGGTGACTTGCTAAACAATGATAGCGGTCATACTGCGCAACATAAAGTGCTGCTAAAGATGTTATACCACCACCCCGCATCAAAGATGAAAACGGCGTATAGCGCGATCAGCGGGGGTGCAGCGTGAATGCATATGTACATATAAAGGAACACCTGATATAAAGTGCTGTCGTCGCTGGACAAGGCAGCCTAAATCAGCTATTACTTATCTCCTGGAGTCCAGTCAACTGTTGCATATAGAAACCAGCGTGTCGCTGTGTCTGTATTGATACTACCTTCACTGCATGTCTCTGCCCACACAGACCGTTCTTCCTGCTGTGCGTCAAGCGTCTGACGTCACCATACCCCGACGTAAGTTTCACGTGCTAGGCACGCTTCTTCAGGGGAGGGAGTCACTTAGCATTCCACTAGCATTACACGGCACATCACATGTGTTAATATATAATGCTAATATATAACTATAATATTGACAGTATAATATTATATAGATCCATGGTTTTTGAAACTTTGTTTTTGGTTGTTTATTAATTTGAAGGAAACTAAAATAATCACCATGTATCCTTTATAGTTATCACTTTAGACTGGTCTACATCGGTTATTTAGAGAATATATTTACATTTGTTTGCTTGTCTCTATACAATTTACTTGTTTCATAGTAAGTTCTATTGTTGTTGTTTTTTATAATTCAATTGATTTAGATCATCATGTGTTTTAATTTTATACATTGTTATTGTTTCTTGCACCAAGTAACATTTATGCTGCCTTGGTCCCGCACCCGGAAGGTGTCACTGTCAATAGCTAACAGATTTCCCTCTGTTGGCATCAGTCTCGCTGATATTATCTTCACACGGCACGTCACTTCCGGTCGGGGGAGAAAGCTACATAAATCACTACTTCCAATAGAGTTACAAACTCTGACGAAGCGCTGAAAAATGCGTGAAACGCGTTAAGGTAAGTGAACTCTGTGCCATGTTGTTCTATTTTTTTTCATAAAATTGATTTTAATCTAGTCTCAGTATTGTAGCCCTCCTATTTTTTCGCTGCTGTGCTCCGTTTTTTCCTTTACCGGATCCTCTGCATTTATCATGGATTGCACATGATGTCCACAAACATAGCTGGGTTGCTCATACCTGCTGTTTTGGCCAGACATGCCATTACGATACCAGCAGGTACCACCTTTGGGTCCTCTGAACCTAGAGTCCCTTCCTTCCTGGCAAGAACTTCCCTGGACCTCAACAACACAGTTGTCATGATAGAAACCAATATCATAGTAACATTTAACTGATTCTGTGCTGCATTTCCTTAGAAGCTGAACAATTCACAATATGTGCAATGATGCAGTATAATAGACGCTAGGTTCTTGCCACAGGGGTACTTAAACACAGTCCATATCAACCTACCTGAATATAGTGACACCACATGTAAGGTACATTCATTCATACAGTACGGTCATAATAGCAGCTTACAGGAGGGCCAAGAGAGAAATTGTCCTACGTCACAACATCTGGAGCTAAGTTCTTACCTCCCTCCCCTTTAAGTATTTATCTCTTCTCTAAATATAACCCCTGTACCACCGAAGGGGTAATTCACCCTGTGGCCATGCGCCCTAATAACTGTCTCCTATTATTAAGTCTTTCATTTAATTGTACTGTATTTGTTATGTTTTTCCTCCTCCTCCCCAACCCCAGACATCCAACAATTACTCTGTTTAACTCACCTACACCCTGTTTAACACCCATAACACAATTTAACTGGCTAACATCCAGTAGTTTAATTCGTAGTTCATTTAAATAACTTCCTTCTAGCATGCTTAGAAGGGCAGCAGAGCATGGCCCCATGTTTGTTTAACAGGATTTTTTTTTCTATCTGGTATGCTCATGTGTATGAGGTGATGTGATTTTGTTCCTTACAATATGCAGCCCTATATTTATCATTGGGGGAACGGGAATGGCAGATGATGTTCACATCAATAAGCATATATACCATGCATTATTGTATGTTTACATATGTAGCCAAGTCCCCGTTGGACTACTGATTCCCTGGCACCTCTAACACTGTAAGGGCCAGTAAAGAGTGAGCAGTGTTGGGAGTAGATTATGCAGGGCCTATTATATTGTTCTGTGTGCATTATTAATAAAGTTCAAGAATATCCTGTTATTGTAAGGGGGGCCTATGAGTATAGGAGGCCGGCTTACAAGCCACTCCCCTGGGAAGTAGGGGGTTTCCTCTAGAGGTATGAGTGTAACAGGAGTTCTGTTAGTAGGCTGAGGCCTTGCCCCACTAGGGGGTAAGGTTAACCAAGAAGGGGTTATTCAAGGCCATAAGTCTGATTATTGCATTCAGGGACTATATCCTGTGTCTCATCATGCTGTACCAATAAATCCCAGTTATACCCAATCTGGTGTACTACTTGAACTGATCACCCAAAGAAGAAGTGCCCATGAGGTCCATCCTGGTCGCGCCAGGATCCTCTGGGGCTGGAGGCACTGCCACTGACGAAGAACCATCCGTTTAGCCTGTCCTGATGCACTCTCCATACAACCGCGGAGATCTCCAGCCTCCTGTTACACCTCACAAGTACGCATCAGCACCAGAACACACCGGTAGCAACACTATCTCACATAGGATGGGGAAAAGGTGCAACACATACAAAGATACCTATTTATATTTTACATAAATTCTTCTTACCAGAGCTTCCATCATTGGATCATACTTCAGAGTCATAATGTAATCATTTGGGAGATTTCCAATCTATAATAACAAAAAAATAGACAATTAGAACTGATTACATGGAACATAAAACTGGAACTTGTCACTGTAATTACTGAACATGCAATATAACATGATCTTCTCTATATTCTAACATCTGTGTATAAGTGAACACATACTGAGGGCCAGCTTCACTGCATTGTACGGAGGTAAAATAGAATTCAGTGTCGGATTCTGAAATCAAGTGTCTCTTCAGCTGCCAGTTGATTAGATATGAATTCATTGTTATGATATGGACTTAGCTTTCTAGAAGCATGCATTGTCATCAACAACGTCACCCAACAACTAAATGGTTGGGCCAGAAGGTGTCTTATGGAATAGTACTGGTTAAAAAAATATGACCCTATATGTCTCTCGGAAAACACAGGGGGAATGGGGGGGGGGGGGAGAAATCCAATTGACCCATAAATTTGCCACTTCTTCTTTGTTACTTATTTTAAAAAAAAGTAAAATAGCTGTACATAAAGTAATAAAAAAATCTCATAAAATTATATGGTTTGAATTTTTAAATGCATGATTTTCGTCTGTCATATAATTCCACAACAGCAAGAAGAGGGCAAAACTTTCATCAAAATCATACAGCATGCCGTACAAAACAAAAGCTCTATTGGTGTCAAAAAATCTAATAAATCCATGACAAAAAAAATAAAAATGCAACTGTTGGCATGAGCAAGTTAATGGTTAGGCTTTCCTGGGGAAAAAAAGAAGGCTGAAATTGTGCACTAAAGCCCAATAAATTAACGCCTCAGTAAGTGCTATGGGGCATCTTCAAAGCTCCCTAATACATTGTTAAGTGCTTATTTCAGTCATAATGAACCCTTATGTTACTATAACAACTGTTAGTGCTAATGATATGAAAAATAGATGTTCACTCTAACAATGCCTAGTCACAGAGCTCTGTGTGTATATATATATATACACACTTTTTGAGCACAGGTGTGTGTTCACATGTTTTTTCTAATTCCACCTTTAGGTAAGACAGGCATAACATGAGTCATGTTCAGCTAACGCAAGGTAGTGCTAACTTAAAATGGTATTAAACCTATTCTAATGAGACCAGTAAAGTCCATTGTTTTTGCATATAATTAGCTTTGTGGATTTGTGTTTATCTCAGGGAACATAACGTTCATGACTGATTTTGTAATATGATTTTATGAGCCCTAATCTAACGGTGCTTTGTGCATTTGGGTGTAATTGATTTGCCATCAAATGTTGTTCCGAACAAAACAATATTAATGGCAAACAATAATTGTGTTTCGTGGACAATTCCTTTGTGTTTAACATAGTGTATGAAAAACAGAACAAAAGCATATAATGAAATGGTTTATAAAATTCTTCAACAAGCAAATAAATGTAACCGAGGGTTAAAGAGTTTCAATACAACTGAGTGGTTGTAAACAGCGATACAGAATGACTATAGACTAAGGAATATATTTTTTCCCCTTATGAGATATCATTGGATGATATTTCACTGGGGTTTTTTGCTTGCCTTCCTTTGGATCAATATACTGTATGTATGGATACAGGATAAAGTATCTAATCTAAATTTAGCATAGGTTGAACTTGATGGACGCATGTCTTTTTTCACCCTCATCTGCTATGTACTGTAACTATGTAATAATTTAATTCTATATTTTCCTTGTTCTATAATTTGTTCCTTTTAACTTGTTCAACAATATAGGAGCACGGAAGATCAAAGTCTTAACTTCAATCACCGGATTACTGCTTGTTTTCCTCCTATGACATAATAAGGTATGGAAGATTTCAAAGGGCTGAAGAGGAGGTGTTCATATTTTTAAAATGAAGTTTCAAAGCTCGAGAAGGGAAGTAGAAGCTCTGTTATTGTGGGTCATTTTAATCTAAGCCATCATTATTTTTGATAAGTGTTCATTGCAGAATGTGTGTGCGCCATGCACTATGTGGGAGTATTAGACACCAACACAATTTTTAAGTCCCATGCTAATTATATGACATGACAGAGGTGGAATAACAAACTAAATTGATAAGATTGATTGATTTTTTTGTAGCACTGAGCGTCAATTGAGCATGAAAGGATACTCTGTTTGAGCAACAGCTACTCAACACACTCCATCCATGACGGCCATAGAACAGAGCCAAATTTCAGGATTAAGATCTTGGCTGCAATACTTCCATTATGCTACATGTCTGGGCAACAGGTTCTCTGGCGCCTGGCCAAACATGCAGGAGAGGATGCATGACAAGTCCACAAAGGAAGAAGAGTTATAAAACCGAAAAAGTTATGTCTTTGCAGTGTGGGCCATGTGCCTTTTACTTTATCACGCACCACTGGCTTACATGTGCAATGAATTATTCATTTGCCCTCAAAGCAATAAAAATGTATACTTATATGATTACAAAAGTTAATATCTAGTGGATATGATATGACAGAGTAAATACTGTTCTGTCTGTCAAAATATTACAATACATTACAAGCAAATATTGCTAAATATTTACAATGCCTGGTATAAGAAAGAGTGGCTCAGTGAGTAAAGACACTGAGGCTTATTCTGTAAGCTCCGTTAGCGCTGTACCGAGCGGTCTGCATGGAAAGCTCCATTGACTTGAATGGGGCTTTCCGTGCAGAATGCACGGTAAAGCGCTAATAGAGCTTACAGAATAAGCACCACTGACTGTAAACAATGACACTGAGTTTGAAGCAGGGGAACCGGTATCAGCTCCTTGTGACCATGAGCAACTCACTTAATCTCTCTGTGCCTCAGGCACCAAAAACATAGATTGTAAGACTGTGTCTGCAAAAATGTTTATGTGCCTCGTACTGTGCACTATACTGTAATTGTGAAGCGCTGTGAGTCTCATTTTGAGAAAAGCGCTATACTGTATGAAATAAAGTCATTATCTTTTCATGGAGCAAAAGAAAAGTTATGACTAATTTGCCTATAGATTTTGTGGTTTGCCAGCAAATGCCTCTGAATCCAACAGGACAAATGAGTAGTTTCCTCTGTAAAAGAGTAATTGAAGTGGCAGTCACAAGCTATTTCTCTTTAGACATTACCAAAATAATAAATAAAAATAAGCTCTAATTTCTTAGTTTTTATTACTATGTGATTATATTTCATGAGGCATTAGGAAGGGCAAAAACACGATGAAAAGTTATTTCCTAATTTATATTGTGAAATATATATTTATAATCATAATTTGTGAACCAACATAATTAGTAGAGTTGTTAGGGTAAATGCTACTGATAATAAAGTCCTACGGGTAAATGCTACTGATAATAAAGTCCTACGGGTAAATGCTACTGATAATAAAGTCCTAAGGGTAAATGCTACTGATAATAAAGTCCTTCAAATGCCATCTAATACATGTATATTACTTTAAAAATTCTGTAGAGTACAACAATAACCTCCTAGGACCAGAGACATGTAATGGGTCTCATCTGGTTAAATCTGACACCAGTAAGTAATTTAAATTTGGGAGGGGTTGGATTTCCTCTGTCTGTGATGTTCCTGTGTCTTCAGCAATTGCTTGTAAAATTCTTTCCACTTTCCCTTAACTTTATTGGTTCTCTGATAATGACAGGGTGAGGATAAGGCTTGTCCTATAGTAGGTGTGAACGCGCGTGCACGTGACGCACACTTTTTGTGTGTATGCTGTGAGCGAAGGTACTGTGTGTACATGTGTGTATGTGTGTATAGATTGTGTAAGTTAATAATGTATTAAATAATATTTAAAAAAAATAAATAAAAATACATGTTGCACAATACAAATAATTTTTATTTATTCAACTTTGACACATACACATAAATACATACATACTGTACATACATACATTTCAGCGGCGGTAGTAGCCCCAAATCTTTTTCCCTGTCGGCTGGCTCCACGCTTACTGTCGTTTGCGCGTGCGGCACCATTATAGAAATCCTGACTAACCACAGCCAATTATAAGTGCCGCGCGCGCACGGCACTATATAACAGTCCTAAGGGTAAAGAAACCCCTTGTTTGACAAAGACTTATGTATGAAATTCAGCTGGTCGATTTATGTGGAATTGTACCTTTAAACCCAAAACATAGACTAAGGCCAGGTCCCCGCTGCAGCACCCGTTGTTGTCCCTGCTGTGGAGACAAGAGCCGCCCCTCAATGGGGAAGGGTCCACTGCAAGGGGTGGCCGCCGCGCTACACGGCCAGTTTTTCCTGCAGACAAGAAAATTGTGATCAATACTAGTGATGGAGCGCTAGGCCACGCCCCCGGCCAATGAGGGCGAACCTGCCGGGAAAAGTCATGGCCCCCGTCACGCCCCCACGTCTTTCACCCTGCAGCTCACGCAGACCGGGGAACTTGACTGCACGCATCGCCAGCGCACATCAGCGTAGACAGCGGGCCATAGCAGTAGGGGCCTATTCTCATAGAACCGAAGTGTGACAAATTGCTTCTAAATTGAACTATAGAAGCGATTGGCATGCTTACTAATCTGTAGACCCTTATTGTATGTCCAAGAAGCTTTTTTAGAAGCGGTTTTACTCTTGTTCTAACAATCCAATCGGTTTGTCAAAAAAAACCTCCAACTTGCAATTTTTTCCCACTACTTCTATTCTTGTAGCTCAGTTACGCAAACCGCTTTGAAAAACGTGCACATTTTTAAAGAGGCAATCCAAGCAGTTTAAATAAAAACAATGTTTGTTTTAACATATGCATCCTTTGATTACCTTTTGTAAAGATCAGGGAGTCACGCTGCCCTCAGCGCGCTCCCCGCTCACCTCCGCGGCTCCTGCCTTCCCCACTCCCGCCGCCGCTGGGGATGCCGCTCCTTCAGGGACCACTTCACGGAAGGCACGCATGCGTGCGCACCCCGCTCCAGACTTTATGCCTCTTCTTCCGGCTTGCGTCCACACGCCGATGTCGGGGACGCGCACGCAGTGCACGTTCGTGGCACGCAGCGCGCTTTCAGCCCGCACGGGTCCCGCCACCTCAGACCTTGTCAGGAATCATCATCCCACCCGATACCTGCTCCGGATTCACCAACCACATCCCTCGCTGCTGACGCACCTCCACGCTGCAGGTTTCTCATTGGTTGCTCTCTCTTACTTATGCTCAGCTGCCCCACTGGCAAATTGGCTGAGGATAATTCAATGTTCCGTTGTGTTCATTGCTTCCTAGCCTTGCAGTCTTGTCCTCTTGATCGCAGCTATTTTTATTGACCCGGCTTGTTTTGGACTCCGCTCTTCTGTACTCCTGACCCCGGCTATCTACGACAATCTGCACCTCTCCAACCCTGACCTCGGCATCCGTACAACGACTATTCTCATCTCCAACCCGGACCCCGGCTAATAGTACCTGCAACGATCCGTACCTCTCCAACCCAGACCCGGCTACTTTGACCAACCTGCACTCCAGACACGCCCACGCGGATGTGGGTGCTGTTTATATCCATCCCCACCACGCCCCCGCGGTCATGCCTTGTTTGTGGTGAGCATATCGTGACACCTTTATTAAAAACAAATTACCTAAATTGCTGATCAATTAATTCTCCTGTAAATCAAATCAGCAAACTCCTGCTTTCTAGGGTTTACTAAATGGCTGTCTTCAATTTCAAATCAATCCTTCAGTCAGTTTAACTCAGCAGCTAGAATGTATTCTTATAATACTAAGGTAACACTATCTACTGTTACAGTTTGCAGCTCAAACTGCTGGAAATATTGGCAACACATTATCACAAAAAGGAAAGTGTTATAAAGATCTTGCACTGCTGGAGAAGTGATCTAAAACATGCTAAAGAAATCAAAGGATATTAAAACTAAATAAAAATGGCATTAACAGTTGAATTTTAAAAAAAAGTAGTAAGTATTATCTATGTAGACGTGTCCCTTCATATCTCCGGTGCTGGGGAGGGGGATGGCTGCGGTGTATGGGAGCGGCGGAGCTCCACGGCGTACCTGGCAAGCGGGGGCTGCCTTCTTTTAGTTCGCGCATGCGCAAATCCATACATGCGCATGCGCAGAGAGGCGAGAACCATCGAGGTAGTGTCCAGGGAGCAGTGCTCCCCTGGACAAGGATTAGGTTTGTCCCTTAGGTCTCAGCTAAGTCCTAAGTCCCCTTCTAGATTGTGGCTGCTATAGGGTCACTACCATTTAGCCTTATAGTCTCAGGTGTAGCACCAGTGAAAAGATCACGCGGTGAGCTGCAGCCTGTGGTTTGGGAACAGACCACAGGCAACGATAGACATTAAGGGACACCCTGCAGTTGGAGCGCCCTCAAGAGGCGGATGCCTATGCGGACCAGGGAGAGAGGATTAAGCAGACGTCGTGGGATCAGACGGATCCTTTTTGCTCGCGGTACCTGTGTACAAGAGTGCCCAGGGAGGTAAAGTGCACCAACGGTCCACAGGGGTAGCGCTACTCCCTACACGTGGGTGGGACTGACTCTCTGTGTTATAATGTATGGTACCGTTATATCGTTATTCTATTGTTAGTAAACCAATTGTTATATACTGGTGTGTGTATAATTTCACTGTAAGTGGTCCTGAAAGAGGTTATCCCGCTGCGCTGGGATCCCTCTGAGATGGAGGCGCTGCACCAAGGAGAACAAGAGCTCCCCCCATGCTCCCAGCTGCCGAGGTTCAGGCCTTCTGTGAGCCACAGGTAATGGCATTGCGCGTTGTTCCCTCAGACATGGGGAAAAGGGGGCTACATCTAATATTACGGAACTGATTTATTTATTTAATTTAAAAAAAACACTCATGTAAGATATTACATGAATTGCTCCTTTAACATCATCTAAAGAGTGGCGAGATTGGTGAGTTACATCCAGAGCCTGAAATATGCATTTAGCTGAGAATAAAACCCCTAAATCATAGTGGGGATGAAGTTAGCACCACCTCAGGTCATTACACTTCTAACGCATGTACAACCTGTGTGGTTTGGCTGTTAAACCATCCGGGGTGTCACAAGACGTGGTTTAGAAGAAGTGGTTTCTAATAGAGGATAGGTTTTTATTGTTCCTCACATTTCATTACGCTATTTCTAAACATGCCAAACCATGCGGTTTGGCAATGACAACTTCAGAACTACTAGAATAAGCCCCTATGGGTATTAAAATACATCACAGCAACCAGCTGAGCAAGGTATTTTGATTAATTAATTAAAACAGCGTGTCAGAGAAAACCAACACATACTAACAATATAGTCCAAAGAAGCTATTCAGGGCAAAAATGGCCAATTCAAAGTATATTGAATTTATCACTTAGTTAGCTATGATATCGTTATTAGCCAGCTGATAATTATCAAAACAAGTTTTTAAAGGGACAGGCCCTCTGAGGAGCAAAGTGAAGTAATGGCAGCATCATGTTCTTTGTGTAAATATAGTTGATTTACACAAATTGTAAATTAATCAGAAGTAAATTATTTTAATATATATATATTTTTTTACTTTTAAGGCCTCCACAGCAAATAAATATTTGAGTATTTTCCCAATTTGGACCTAGACCCTTTTGTAATTAAAACAGTTTAAACTATGGAAGGTGATTTTTCATCCAGACTCTTTCCATTTTGTTTTCTTTGGCTAATTATGGCAGCATAATTAAACAAATAATGGGCACATTCTTAGGGTTCTTCATATATTAAATTACAATGTACAGAGCTTATGTAGCGCTATTTCCCCCACCCTATGGAAGATGTGGCGGCCACTGAGTGTATGTTGTGCTTTACCCTCGGCTCACAGGAGGCCGGAACCTCTGCTGCTGGGAACCTGAGGTGTACCTGGATCATCCGGTGACAGCGCCTTCACCTGTGAGGGAGCCAGACAGCGCCGGATAACCCCTTCAGAGGACCCAATGCAATAAGTATACACAGTGTATATAATAACAGGTTTGCTGACATGCAAAGGGTAACACAATATGACATATAACTCAGGCCTCGCACGGCTTTACCCATACACCGCATTCCACTGTCCAACCACTAGTCCGCACCTCGGTGTCCCCAATGTACTAAGGTGCCTGGGGCACCTACCCAACCGGGTGTCCACAGTAGCCAACCCACCCGGAAGTGTGTGACAGTGCTGCCCACAATAAGTGTTATAGTTGGTGCACTTGTAGATGATGTGATACCTACCAGGTGCTCCAACACCCGGTACCACAAGCTGATGATAGAACTGTCTGATCCAGCGCTGTCTCCATCAGCAATGGCATCCAACTCCACGTGGGGTGGTATCCAGCTGGAGGGTCCCACCTTGATAATCTCTATATGCGGTGGTGGTCTGGTCCCAGACCACAGGCCGCAACTGCAGCACAGCGTTCTGCTGTGTCCTTGACACTAAAGATTCTAATTGGGCAGTGTTCCTATCTAAGGGGCCTGTCCCTGTAGCAGCCACAATCTTACAGGGAGTCGGGGCCTATCGGGGATCTCTGGCCTAGTGTAGGGGCCACAGACACCCTGCACATACACCCTCACCCTACAGTGTCCCAGCTCTGACTGGTGTGGCTTCTAACACGCCAAATGTATCAACTCTCCTCAGCAGGGAATCCGTGCAGCTCTATTAGCTGTGCAGCGCCGTGTGGTCTCTGCCCCTGTGCATTATGGGGCTTGTAATTCCCCTGCGGCGCTCCGAATGTAATGACCGCCACTCCTGGAGGGTATTGCGCATGCGTAAGCTCTTTAATGGCCACCACAACCTCAGGCCAGCCTCCACATGCGCAACGTGTCGTCTGCACGTGCGTGCGCAATCCAACATGGCGGACTCCACTGTCAGGTGCGCCCGCACGCTGGGGTCCCGCTCGCCATCCTGACATCTCCCTGCACGCGCCAACTGTTCCCCCACTCTAATGGAGGTAAGCGGGGAACCAAGGGGAAGCCCAGAGGGAGACCTGGCCACACTTACAATAGTGTTGTACTTCAAAAGTACAGTATTCGACAATACACTTGAAGAAGAAACCTATAAGGTCTTGCAAGCTGTGCACACTATCATTTCTTCTGTGAAGAATCCTACATGCGGATCTCTTGAAAGATATCACAGCCTACAATGAATCTACATTTCTGCATGACCAATATGATTACTAGAAGTTTAAACTACAAAGGGCTAATGAGATTTAACAATAATTACCAGATAACACTAGAATTAAACAAATGAAAGTAAAAGAAACAGACTAATTTTCATACAATACAAAAAAGTGGAAATTGCTCTTAATAGGTGATTGAGTATTGTGGAGAAACCCAGTTACATGGATAAGCTGTTTAGAACATCCCTTTAGGACAATGCTGGCCGACACTTTGGTACACTTAATACTGATAAACTGATATCTCTTTGTACAAAACAATCTCTCAAGATTACTTACCTTAAGCAGTAAAAGGAATTAATTCGTATCAAGAGATAAAATCTGTAAATTACTAACAGTTGATAGCCAAGGAAGATATCCTATAGATTCAAATATGCATGCCTTTCCTTTCAGTGTAAAGATGCCATTCCTTGTCTGGGTGTTACTTCTTTGCACTATCACTTAAAATCTATCTCTACTATAATGTATATAATACTTGTTATGTGGGATTCTACTGATTTATTGAACAATGTTATTGAATGTGGTGGCAATCATTAGATGTATGTATATCTTTATTTATATAGCGCCACTAATGTACATAGCGCTTCACAGCATATACACGTGACAATCATATAAATAAATAAAACAAATAACAAATAATAGGAAGAATTGCTTCAGACATAAAAGTGAACTTAGGGAAAGGCGCCCCTGTCCCGAAGAGCTCACAATCTAATTTTTAAGTAGGAAGAACAAACAGAGGCAGTAGGAAGGTGTTCTGGCAGTCATGCAACAGAGGAACTGGTGTTTCTTTGTAATATTGCAGAGGAAAAAACGGCACGTTTCTGCTACCTTTTGAATGTGACGGAAGAATGTGAGAGAGGAGTTGAGTGTGACCTCTAGGTAGCGTGCTTGTGCTACTGGGGTATGATAGTGCTTCCAACAGTAATGTAGAAGGAGGTTTGGGAAGAAATATGAGGAGCTCTGTTTTTGCCATGCTAAGTTTAAGTCAGCAAAGGGCCATCAAGGATGATATATCAGAGACATTCGTAGAGACATTCAGAAACTTTGGTCTGTACAGCAGGTATAAGGTCAGGTGTTGAAAAATAAATTTGTGTATCATCAGCATAGAGGTGATATTTGAACCCAAGTGATGTGATTAGGTCACCTAGAGCGAGTGTGTAAAGAATAAAAAGAGTTGAATTCCTAGGACAGAGCCCTGGGGTATGCCTAGAGAGAGATCGATAGAGGAGGAGCTGTTAGCAAAAGAGACACTAAAAGTATGATGAGAGAGAGGTAACAGGAAATCCAGGATAGAGCTTTGTTACGGATACCAAGAGTATGGAGAATGTGAAAGAGAAGAGGGTGGTCCACAGTATCAAATGCTGCAGAGAGGTCGAGTAATATGAGCAGAGTGTATTGACCTTTGTCTTTGGCAGCATGTAGGTCATTCTTATTTTAGTGAGGACTGTTTCAGTGGAGTGAGCAGTGAAGATCAGTTACGATACATCCTCTGTGACAGTGGAAAAAGAGTCAAGGAAGAAAGAAAGGAGAGTTAGGAAGAGGTGTATAATGGGAGGAGGATGCAGAGGGGATGTCCTGACGTATGGATTCCACCGTTTCCTTGAAATAGTCAGCAAAGTCCTGAGGCTAGATGGAGGAAGAAAAACAGGCAGCAGAGCCCACACCCACCCAGTCACTCACTCACCCACCTAGTCATTCACTCACCCACCCACCCACCCAGTCACTCACTCACCCACCCAGTCACTCACTCATCCACCCACCCAGTCAATCACTCACCCACCAAGTCACTCACCCACCTAGGCAGGCAGTTACCTGTCTTTTGTTGAAAATATAAAAATAAACAGGTTGCATTGTAATGTTTTTTTCTGTATCACAATAAGAAACTTGAATATGTCATGTATTTTAAATGCATTTTGAGCTGGTTAGTTGGCCATCTATTTGCATTTCTTTTGATGTGCTTGTTTGCTCCGAGCAGTTTAAGTTGGGGTGTTTGAAAAAGTGACAATTATCTGCTGTGGATTTTGATACTCATTCTTAAATGGAAGTTTTTTCTCTGAAATAGCTGTTAGTATAGGAGGAAATATGCCGTCTCCTCCCTTGAGAGATTGAAGTGATGGTAAAAAAGGAGAAACATGTTTTTGTTTAACAAATAACCATATATAGTAACATTGCTTTACCACAGTACGCATATGTTTTGATGAAAAATGATTCTTACCAGTTTATCAATATCATTCACAGCATCAGTGACTGGATTTCCACACGGACTCCCAAAACAAATGAAAAGAAGTTGAAGATAAATACATGTGATAATCCAAGTCTGTGGGGAAAACACATAAAATAAACTGCATTTGTAGAAATGATTGGGGGAAAATACATACAATAAAATGGGTCTGTAGATATGATTGTAATGAGTCATCTTTATCTCTCCCAACAGGAACCCATACAAGACAAAATGTCAGACACTTTTCTATTAAAAAAAAAATTGCATAATTTATTTGACTCTATTAGCTTCTAAAGTGAGCTTCTCGCCCTAAAATTTCAACATATCCATATCTCGGATATGTTTTTATAAGACATTCTATAATCATACGTCTACCCAGTAATGCTCAATATCTCATCACACCTTACGTTCTCCTAGTACAGTCTCCATGACATTACCTTGTCTTCACACACTCGCCTAGAGATCATCATATTACTACACAACACCTTCAATCCATCTGCTAAAGTTACTTTGTTTTGTTGTTATCTGCTAAATATGTAAATATGTAAATATATATATATATATATATATATATATATATATATATATATATATATATATATATATCATACTAATATAGAATCCTCTTAAACTTCAATGATCTAGGAATGAAGTGCTCTTTCAAAGCTTTCCAAATCAAATTACAAAGATAAAAGGAAAGCCTTTATCTTCAAAATGAATGCTGTACTGCTGTTGAATACAGCTTGCAGCATTGTAGGAGGATGGAGCTAGTTTACCTGGAGACAACATTTCGTCTTGTAAGGAAATAGCATACATAGTTGTGTCCTCAACTGCGGACGTGTGCTCCAACATCACCCGCTGAGCAAGCAGAATAGTTACATACTGTAGTAAATGAGGTTGACAAAAGACAGAGAATGTCATCAAGTTCAACCTATGCTAAATGTAGACGTCAGATACTTTTCCTATATTTATATTTACAGTATGTTGATCCAGAGGAAGGCAAACAAAAAAAAACATTTATGATTTCACTGATCATTACAATCCATTTTAATATGAGATAATCCAGTTTAATGTATTACATATTACTCAGTATCAGGATGAAAGTGGGCACCAAGAATTTCAGCACAAAACTAATATGTACTTTTTATATATTACACCTCAAATGCATTCTTGGGATAAGAAGATAAATAATTAGAAAAAAAAACAAAAAAAAAACAAATGGTCAATGAAGCCGACGTGTTAATCCCTTCACTACCTGCGGCCATTAGTGTTCTGACATATGAAATTTAACTATCTTTTGAGCCTGAAATTATTGACTGTTTACAACCATAGATCTGCAGCGATGGATGTTTTTGTATCACTAAATCGTTATTACATAATTTTTAGGGGACGAATAAAAATGGCTGTGCAGTAAAAATAAACCATTGATTAATTGTAATAGTGATTTGGGGACTGGTGATTTTTTCTATTCCTTTTTTTTTCTCAAAATATTTTGTGGGAGCAATTACACCTCTAATTTACTGACATATTGGAGAAGATTATTTTTGTACTTCCAAAGTCATTGGATGGAGTATTTTTGGGATACCTGTAAATGGTTTTGTTATGTTAGTAAACTGTTTTATAAACATGATGCTACTATTTGCACACTAACCACATCTTGAGGGTCCTTTGAGCATGCCCCCCAACAGGCGCAGACTGTGGCTGGCCCATAGAGGGCTGTCTCTTTGTTCGTGCCGTGCATGTCATTTTGATCACTGGGAACGATGCCTTAGGCCTGGTCCCCGCTGGCTACTGCAGCGCCCACTGTGGCGGACGCTGCCTGGACGAGAGCCCTCCCCTCAATGGCGCCGGGCCCCCTGCGAGGGGGGGGCCGCAGCGCTGTGGCGAGAGTTGCTCCGGCTCTCAATAGAATTGAGAGCAGGACTCGCGACGGAGCGCTAAGCCACGCCCCCCGGCTGTTCAGCCAATGAAGGCGAACCTGCTGGGTGACGTCATGGCCGCGCCCCGTCACTCCCCCGCCACGCCCCCTCCCCCCCGGTCTCTCTTCCTGGAGACCGGGGAATCGGCTGCACGCGCCGCCTGTCTCACGGGCGCGCGTGCAGCGGAGGTACTGGGGCCTCAGCCTAAGTCTGCTGGTCAGAAAGCGCATCGCACAGCAGATGCTCATACCAATTATAGACTATGGGGATTGTAACAGGGGAGTAATCCCTGTTCAAGTAATGTGCCTTTAATCTAGCAGTGTGGTGGTTAACTGCTGGTAGTCAATTAATAAACACCACCTGCCTGAACTAGTTTGCTTACAAATGCCTGTCTGTTGAGACAGGAAGTGACTCCTTAGCTCTGAATGAGAGCTGACCTTTGGAGACAGAGGAGTGTTCTTGAGTCTCCCAGGAGAGACTAACCAAGAGAACACACATCTCTGGAGCTGACCAGTCTTGAGCTCTGCCCAGCATAGCTTATTGCAAGACATCAAATAAGACTTCTAAACCTGGATGCTGATATTTTCTGTGCATGCACGGGTGCGGTTCCAGGAGAGCAGAGAAGCTTACTCTACAGCAAGAAACAGATAAGACTTTCACTATTAAGAGACTGCTTATATCTGCTTATTTTATGATATATGTTTGGGGCTGCGAGACATGCTTGACTTAGGGAGTTGTGAATTAATTGCATGGTATTTTCACTAGAGATACTCCCAAGTGAATAGAAGCTTTGTTCCCCCCCCCTGTGTTTGGATGATTTCCTGATGAAAAGGAAAAGGCACAATAAAGCCTATTATAATTTCACCTTATAAAAGCCTCCAATTGTGTACCTCTGTGAACGTCCGTCTACATATGGTGTCCGAGGTGGGACAAGAGGTGTCTTTGTAGTTAAAAAGGACCGGAGATTTTTATGTGAATTTTTTTTAATGCTTTTTGCCTACAAACAATCTGAGAAACTTAGAGAAAAACAAAAAAAAAACAGAGATCGGAATTAAAGAGATACACACCACTGAAACCTTAATTTGCCTATCACAAAGTGTAATATGGTCATTGAAATAGGGGTTTTGCCTTTCAGCCATAGTCAGGGTTCAAGAAGTGAGTCAGCCCTTAAAAAGGGATAGGTGTTTGTTGTTTTCAAAAGTTTCGCTGAAGCAGTGAATACAGATGGTGACCCACGAGTGGTATTGATTTTGCAAATAAAGGTTGCCACACCGCATAGGGCTACCAGCTGTGAATGGAGTATATGCAGAAAAGTGTGAAAATTGATACAAGACTGTGCTGAAGCAGGGAAATTTTTAGCAAACAAATGCTGAGTGTAAAATTGCCCTATAAGGGAAAAAGTGATTTCTGAACTGTGTAAAAGATTTTTCAAAACCAATTGCTGAATGTTGAGTCACCATGCCGGGAATGAAAGACATAGTCCACTGCAAAGAATGTTTTTTTTTCTGCAAGTAAAAAAAGTCTGCCTATATATATCTTGGGAGCAAAAACAGACACCCAAAGTGTGAAGCGTGAATGCCATAATACCCAAAGATGAGACTGAAAATTACTGAACTCAGGCAGAAAACCAAATTCTGTTGCTAAAGCGGAGAGATTGCACCTAGCAAATAAATGGTGTAAAGCAAACAGAAGTTTTTTCCTAGCAACTACACATTCAGCATACCTAATGAGAGTTTTACCTAGCATCTGCACATCTTGTATACCTGATGAGAGAAAATGCATGCACAGCACTGCTGATATTGTAAAACTTATCCAAGAAAGAAAATTCTACAGAGATACCTGTGAGAGCTACGACCTCTACAAGCAAAATATGCCCACCTGTAGGACTACCACAATTGGGGGTTCTAGCAAATACAGTGGCAACGGCTGCAATAGTGCCTCCTGAGGTCAGGAAGAAAATTACACCTGATAGCCTAAAAATGGAGGACAAGATGCAGCGTTCCTGTAATGAACCCTACCCCACAGAAGAGTGGCACTTCCAGTCCAATAAAGAGGAAGACATCTCTTATGGGGAACACGAACCGAGTCACACTCACAAAACACCCCAAGAATGGTGTGGGTGCCTGAACTCGGCACGAACAGAAAAGACCGCTCCCTTTGATGACGAATATGATCAACAGGAGACAGAGCGGGAGCAGCAGATCACCCAATATTTCTGTCAGCTAAAGCAACTGCAAGAAAAGCCTGGCGTATATAATGAAGCTGCTAAAATTTCAAATGAAGTTGGAGACCCCAATATCCCTGAAGGGACGGTGTCATCCAAATCAAAAAGGCGGAAAAAGAAAAGCAGTTCTTCACTTACCGTGGAAGGAACAGACACGTCCGCAGATCCTGTGGAGGAAAAGTGGTACCGAGTTGCCCTGCAGCCTAGAGAAAATGGAGAATTCGTCCCACGGTTAACCGAATATCCAGAGGGCCCAAGGCAGGAGTCGTGTACCCCAAAGAAGTGTCTGTCCGGTGCCAACAGTGAGGAACCCTCAACCAGTCATCCCAGGGAAGCGGAGCTGGAACCAGTGAGTGACGATCCTTTGACCAGCCCTGAAGACGCCCTGAAAATTGCCAGGCGTGACTGTGATCTACTTCGAGAACAATTGAAATTTGAGAGAGCAGATAACACAGAGCTACAGAAAAATAACGTGAGGCTACAAAAAAATGTGCTCACAATTTACTCTTTAGCCAGGACAGAATTGGACGATCTCAAGACTGAGCTAGATACTGCAAAGGCTACTATTTCTGCCATAAATGAAAAGCAGAGCCAATCTGATAAAATGGTGGCTACGCTAAAGCGAAGTATGAGGAGGCACTGAAGCAGATGACATTCTTCCAGCAAGAGGTTCACACTCTTCGTATAGAGCTGAATGCCTCACAACAGGAGGTCAACAGTGTCCGGATAGAAGTGGATGTATCTCAGAAAGAGGTTCAGACACTCCGCAGAGCACTTGATGCCTCACATCATGAGACCGACAGCTGCCGCACAGACCTGGAAGTTTCCAGAAAGGAACTACACAGTCTCACTGAGGAGATGGACATTGCTAAAGAAATTATTGGTAATCTTGGTACAGATCTCAAAGTCTCTCAGAAGGAGCTTCAGACCCTCAACCTAGAGAAGGAAGTCTCACGCCAGGAGATTGTCATTCTCAAAGCAGATGTGCGTAAATGGAAGGAGGACTGCAAGGAAGCCCTGAAGAATACAGAGACTGAAAAAAGAGAAAATTCAAGATTAAAAACAGAAAACTTAAAACTGAAAGAAGAAAATTTTCAGTTGACAGAAGAAGTCAAGGAAAAGTTTGAAGCAGAGCACCGACTGCAGAACCAACTGCAAGGTCTGCGTACACACCTCCAGTATTCTGAGGAGAAGCAGCAAACGCTGCAGGAAGAAAAGCTGCAGGCTGCTAAAGAAATTCAAGTGCTGCAGGAACGTCTGATGACCCAGTATGTCCCCGTAAAGCAGCATGAGAAACTGAAGGCTACCCTGAGCATCACCAAAGCAACGCTAAAAGCCAAGCTTAGAACCCAGGTGACGCGACACAAAAGGGAGCACAAGAAGGTCCAGAAACTGAAACAAGTAACTGTGGCCCAAGCAAAGAAGTTCATAGTGCTTCACAATGCAATAAAAATGTGGAGGCAAGCTCAGAGAAAGCAAAGCATGCAGATAAATTCCCCGAGAAGAGACTTGCAAGACGCACTCAAAAAACAGGGATCTCTCGCGGATGAGATTACAGTCCTACAAGGACAAGTATTGACCCTGACTAAGCGGCAGTATCCCACAGCCTCAAAAACCCATGAAGACAAGGGTACAGTGAGAGCTGGGAATATCGCTCATCTGAAAGACAAGGTTGCAAAATTTGAACCACCTAAACAAGCACTAGCAAAACCTTCAGCCACCCAGCAGGCAACAAAATAAGGTATACGTGCTGAATTAAAACCAGAAGAATCCATAGCTGATGAAGCTGAAAAGATGGGACATTCTCTGGAAGTGGGTGTGGAATTGCAACTTAATCTAAAAGGGGCTGTTTTTAAACGCTCTGCAACTGCTGCCATACAGTATGCCTACAATAAGACGAGCACCCGATGCGAGGGAAATCTCATGACCGCGCACGTAGAAAAAAGACTATACTTGGAGAAAGTCCTCCTCGAGCGACTGAGGGGTGCTGATCTCAAACACCTTCAGGAGGAGACACAAATAAACTGGAGAAAGGGCTCCAATCCCAACAGGACTGAGGGTTCTCTTCCTCCATCCACTCTCATTCAAGTCACTGAGATATCTAGAATGAGAGTGGAAGGATGGGCTTTGGCCGTGGCAAGCCCGAGCTTCCCACAAAAAGGGGAGGTATGTAACAGGGGTGTAATCCCTGTTCAAGTAATGTGCCTTTATTCTAGCAGTGTGGTGGTTAACTGCTGGTAGTCAATTAATAAACACCACCTGCCTGATCTAGTTTGATTACAAAAGCCTGTCTGTTGAGACAGGAAGTGACTCCTTAGCTCTAAATGAGAGCTGACCTTTGGAGACAGAGGAGTGTTCTCGAGTCTCCCAGGAGAGACTGACCAAGAGAACACACATCTGTGGAGCTGACCAGTCTTGAGCTCTGCCCAGCATAGCTGATTGCAAGACACCAAATAAGACTTCTAATGGATGCTGATATTTTCTGTGCATGCACGGGTGTGGTTCCAGGAGAGCAGAGAATCTTACTCTACAGCAAGAAACAGATAAGACTTTCACTATTAAGAGACTGCTTATATCAGCTTATTTTATGATATATGTTTGGGGCTGCGAGACATGCTTGACTTAGGGAGTTGTGAATTAATTGCATGGTATTTTCACTAGAGATACTCCCAAGTGAATAGAAGCTTTGTCCCCCCCCCCCCTGTGTTTGGATGATTTCCTGATGAAAAGGAAAAGGCACAATAAAGCCTATTATAATTTCACCTTATAAAAGCCTATAAATTGTGTACTTCTGTGAACGTCCGTCTACAGGGACATAGTACATGGCACAACACCCCTAACTCACCTTAGCAAACTTGATACCCTCTAAAATTCAATATGCCTCTTTTGTCCGCCAATGCAACTACAACACACATCACTGCAAAATGCTCAAATAAGTAGATTGGTCATCATTTGAGCCTAGGCACAATTTTCATCTTTCCTGTCTTGCCTTCAAATACTTTCTGGGTAAGCTACCCATCTATCTGAACAAGCTCCTCACCCCTTCACTGGCCAGGGATCACAGGACACTGCAGGTTCAATCAGTGAATTTATGCAAGGGAAAATCTGGGCAAAAACCATCACACATGAGAAAGAGAACCCATTTGGCCGCATCCATGAAAATAGAGGCAAGGGATGGTATTATTGATCACATTGGTCCCATACGGACCGGTGTAAGCATATAGAGCTTAATGCCACAGCTTGACAGATATTGAACCAGTCCTACATTTCAAGAATGTCACTTAACTTGGCCTTTCACTTCAATATATATAGGTCCATTTGCTGCTAAAAATCAACATTGAGAAGCAATTGCTAAATTGGGAAGTTGAGCCCCTTATCTAGACAAATATAATTTAAGAAATCCTCAAACTATTTCATAACTGAGGGGGAGGAGGCAAAATGAATTGACATAATAAAATATTTAAACTGCAGATACCAAAAGAGCTACATTGCAGGCACAACCTTTTTACTCCTGCAAAAAAAAAAAAAAAGACGACAAGATTTTTAACGTGCTCTCCCGATATCAGGTCTTTGACTTTGACTAATACCTGGCTTTTTTTCAGGCTACAAAACCCAGAGACCTCTAATCCTGTGGTAAATTTGGGATTCTGAAAGAGCAAGATCATGCCAGTAAGTAAAGAAACAGGTTGCCATTAAATCTTAATAGATCCCCCAGTGAGTGGGAATGTCAAATTGTTGGGTAGGAGAGTGCACCTGGAGGCCTGTCTTGTTTAGTAAGCCAAAGGAGTGAGTCAATTTTAGCTGGGGAAATTATATGGTCTTCGATCTCTATGCTCCAGTGTTACACAGGAGTATTTGACTGCGCTGGGATGACTGTGATATCGCTGCTTGTCAGGTGAAATATAAATGAATGCTAAGGAGTTTGACTAGAGGCTGAGTTAGATTTATATTCAAGGCCAGAGACTTTAAACTTGTTTATCTTGAAACCACAAACGCCCACAAAGTGGCCAAGTGCTTGAAATAGATTGGAGAGGATCATAAGTGGCTTAGCCATTGTCATTAATATATCGTCAGCAAACAGCGACAATTTTATCTGCTTTTCTTTAATTGCCGCTTTGTATTTTTTTGTTGGAAAGAAATAAGGAAGCAATGCTGACTGGATAAATATGATTTGCCAAAACCCCCCAAAATAAAAAAAAAGTGCAATGTAACTTACATTGTACAACATATTGGATCATAATTAACTTATATGTTCATCGACACACTCTTCTAAACAACTTATCTAGCAAAACATTTCTATCATTGAATACAAGTCAAACACTAAACCTAAAAAAAAAATAAACAAGCGAGTAAAGCCAATGTATTTTTTAAATATCAGGTATTCATGTAAAAAGGACCCTTTTATATAGGTACACATCTTTTTCGTAATGTCTGTAATCAAACACTAAGGATCAGGATATCAAATACACCACGTTATGTCACCGTTTTAAATCCAAGAAAGAGACCACATGCAAAGTTCAATACATGCTATAGCAAGAGTTATGTTCATGGAGGCTTAGAGGGGTAATTCAACAGTTAACTGAATAAAAAAGACGGGGAAAAAAATGAAAGAACATTGCATAAACAATGCAAGTGACTTATTTAAACACTTTTTGAATTATTAAAGTAAAAATAAATAAACCCTTGTTTTATTTGGAAATAAAGTATTTATTTTCTGAAAAAGCACAATAAAAGTTAATTAAGGCTTTCATCTATCATTAATCACCTCTTTAGGGCAGTACAAGAATATTTGGCACCCTAGGCGAACTTTCAGCTTGCTCCCCTCCCCCACTCCAAACACACAATTAACTTTCAGATTTTTTTTCTGACAAATTAAAATGTTATACCTAATAGATTTTTTGTAACATTCATATACACGCCCCTCCATTCTCCGTCATTCTCTTTCCCCCCTCTTTCCCGGTCACTTTCCCCATTTTCTCTCCCTCCTCTGTCCCATTCTCTCAACTCCCCCCCCCTTCTCTCATTCTCCCCCCCCTTCTCTGTCATTCTCCCCCCGCTTTCTCTGTCATTGTCCGGGCTCCCCTTCTCTCTCATTCTCCCCCTGCTTTCTCTGTCATTCTCCCCCCTCTCTCTGTCATAGATATCCCACCCCCTGACGCAAACATACATACACACAGGACAGTGAAAGTCACAGAAAATACAGGCACACCAGGACACAGCAGAACACAGTGACACACACACACATCCCCTCCCCTCTCTGGTCCACTTTGTTTTCCTTCTCTGCCTGGTCCCGCGCCCAGGCTCCTTTACACCTCCTCATGATTGGCTGCTTTACCCAGCAGCAGCCAATAAGGATGGAGGAAACTTCCCAGCTCTCTCCCTGCTTAGGGAAATTCCCCTGCAGTGTTAAAAATCTGCCGCTCCCCAAATTCAGCTGTCCTAGGTGGCTGCCTGGCTGGTCTAATGGTTGAACCGGCCCAGCACCTCTTCAGTCAGAGGACAAAGCAAGAAAAGTTACATAGCTACATACAGATGTAGCCGCTCTTACTGTCCTTGGCCCTGTGACTGCTCCGATTGGAACCTGGAAGGATTAATGATGCACTGCGGGAGGTCCTATTGAAAGGAATGGGGAGCTAGCAGCACCTTCGCAGCAACCACCTCCCCAGGCCCGCATTTTTATTTGGATGGTTGTGGCGTTGAAAATACTAAGAGCGGCTATATCTGTAGTAGGAGGTGGTTGAAAAAAAACAAATGTCCATCAAGTTTAACCTATGTTGAATTTAGACGACAGATACTTATCCTATATTTGTATTTATAGTATTTTGGTCCAGAGAAAGGCAAACAAAAAACCCCAGTGAAACATTATCCAATTCTGTCTCATAAAGTTAGCGGTTAGCCACTAAGGTAATGAAGCTGCCTGTAAATGTATTTTTATTACGTAGTATGGCAGAAGGGGTTTCTGGAGCTGATATTAATGCGTGTCAGCTCCGGAGACTACCAGCTACAAACCGATCCAGTACAAATATATTTTTTCTTCTAGCGAATCCCATCTCGCCACCCTTGAGGTGGTGAGATGAGAACTGCGTGTTGTTTGCGAGTTGCAGCCGTGGTGTGATTATCAAAGCTACCTGAAAAGCTAGATTTCTGAAAAAATGCAAGTTTGAGCATTTTTTGATCTCCTGGACGGTTTGTCTGAGTAGGAGAGCCACCGATCGGGAAGAAGCACTTTTCAAGTGAGTTTGACATGCTATCAAAGCTTTCTGAATAGCTACCTATGCCACCTCGTTCGAAAAGTGATACAAATGTTCGATGAGTTAGTTATCGAACCTACTAGAATGAGCCCCTTAGTGTTATAAGTAAACACGGAGACTTTACTCTATATGCCAACCACAAGGTCATTAATAAACAAATTAAAGGGCAGGCATTCTATGTCTCAATAGACCAGTCTTCCACAGGTGCATGATAAAAAGCCTGCTACAGTTAGGCTCCCGGCTCTCCCAGAAGTTGCCTCCTCTTCCTACACCATCCTCTCTTCTGCCGGTGTGCGCCGGAACCTGGGCCTGACTTCCGGGTGCACCCAGCTTCCAGCGGTAGAGAGAGGCCCAGCATGGGAAGAGACAGACAACAGCTGAACAGAACAGGAGCCCCAGCTCTCCCCAGCTGCTGCCTGTCTCTTCCCATGCCAAGCCTCTCTCTCCTGTTGGTGCGCACCAGAAGCTGGTTGCACCCAGAAGTCAGGTCCAGCTTCCAGCACGCTGCGGTAGGAGTGCCAGGCCCAGCATGGAGTGCCGGCAGCAGCTGGAAAAAACAGGGCCAGGCGGCCGCAACCAGAGGTAAGTGGTAATTATATTTGTGGTGTGGGGTGGTAATTGTATTTGCGGTGGTGGTGGTGGGGGGGGGGGGGGGTAATTATCTGTTGTGTGGGTAGGAGGTTGGTAATTGTATTTGTGGTGTTGGGGAGGAGTGTGGTGATTGTATCTGTGGTATGGGGTGTAGTAATTGTATTTGTGGTGTAGGGGGTGGTGTTCGCATCTGGGGTGTGTGTAGTGGTGTTTATCTGGGGGGTATAGTGGTGTCTGTATCTGGGGGGCTAAAATGGTGTCTGTATTGAGGGGTATAGTGGTGTATGTTTTTTGGGGATAGTTATATCTGTATTTAGGGGGGTAGTTTTGGGAGGGGGTATTGTATGTGTATGGGGGTGGGCTGTGTGGGTGGGGGAATTATATTGTTATTGGGGGGGAATTGTGTGTGGGGCATGTGGAGGAGGGGGGAAATGAGTGAGGGGGGGATTGAGGGAGCAGGATTGAGTGAGAGGGGGTAATAGAGTGATAGTGGGAGGGGGAGAGTGAGTGAGGAGGAAGAGAAGGGGGAAGAGTGAGAGACAGAGGGGAGAGAGACATACCGGTGTGAATGGGGAGGGCTCACAAGGACGCTGACATGAGTGGGAGGGGGGTGAGCGGGGAGTACGGTAAACGACATTGGGATTGAAGCTCTAGTTCTGGGCCATAGAAAATCTGTTTCGGACCTGTCTACACACAGTTGGGGCTGTGTATAAAAGGACGCAATTAGCCTATTTTCCTTCAAAATTACACCAATCAATGTTGTGCTATGTATGGAAAATGACATAATTTGCATCATATTTGTTTAATGTTTTCTTTTTATCGGTGTAGGGAAATGTGATGCAAAACTCAAAGTGACAGAATATTGTCACATTCATTAAATCAATGGAACTAGAATGCAAATCACTGTTTGCATTCGAGACTGTACATCTGCAGCACATATTCATACATACACTCTCATAAAAATGTCTATGTAACTTATGTATACATATTGCGAGGGAATTCAGTATTCAGGTGTAGACTTGGATGCTGTATTGTACTGGATGCTGTACATAGGCTTTTATGTTCTTTGCCAGTGTTTCCCCAAAACACTGAATATAATAGGCACAAACTGAGCCACCCAAAAAGAAAGAAAATGACATAACATGACATGCTTAGACCCAGGACCTGTCTGACCAGTGATTCCTGTGAGTAGCCTTTTATAGCTCCCTGAGTTCCCCATGCTCCAGGTCGTAGCTTAAAATACTCATACAATATAAATATTTTTATATCCCCACTTCAAATAAATATATTGGTGCAAATACAAATAAACAACGCAATTTAGTATAATAGAAAAAGGAAATAACTAACAAAAGCGAATAACAAACAACAAGACAAAAACAACTGGGTATACCTGTTAAACCCATATAAGCCCGTCCCTTCTCTTTTTAACTTTCTTCTAATAGTCTTGAACAGTGTTATTATTGTACTAAAATTAGGCAATAATTAGGTTAGCAAAAGACTAGGGGAGGCGAGCCGTATTAAATTTTTGTAAAGGTTTAGGTTTTGTTATTTGCTTAGTAGCTTGTAACCGTTTACTGAATGCCACGTGCGCCCAACAGTGCAGTTTCTACTCCCTTATTTCTGATGCTAGCCCAGGAAATGAAAACAGAAAAAAAGGACAGAATAGGCTCACCAGCGAGAAACACGTTAGAGGTTTCTCTTTTAACTAGGCATGATGCCTCAATAAATCTTTTTGTTATTTTTCTATTTTTGGCCTCCAGTCCTCTTTCTTTACCTACAGTAGCAGTGCTCCCTGTCTTTTCCCTTTTTTTATTTTATTTTTCAGAATAGGAGTTTGCTGGCTAGCAGATAGAAGAAAGCTCTCCTTAAAGATGCAGACATCAGAAACTTGACTGCAAATACAAACACCCACCAAAAAGTTCTACAAAAAGTGTCTTTCAATGACACAACATTTTGGCTAGCCGTTGCCAAGAGCTCCAGAGTGTAGCCAAAATGAGGCGTTAATAAAAAAGACACTTTTTTTGTGGAATTTTATGATGTGCCTATCTTTATCTTTTTATATACAATACTTGTGTGGTAATATGATAGCAGCCCCCATTCCAGCACTCTGATTTTACCTGATTGATGTGCGCCCCAAATCCCTTGACGTTTATTATATAGATGTAGCCGAGCCCCCTTACCTCCGTGGCGGATGCGGGAAGGGGGGGGGGAGGCTGCAGAGGGGTCGGGTGCTGCCAGAGCTCTGTGGCGGACAGGCAATGCAGGGCGTCGCCATGTTAGGTCCTCTCGCATGCGCATAGAGTGCCTAGCGCATGCGCAGTACAATGTTGTGGCGGCCATTTAGGAGACTGCTCCACAAGGGACTACATGTCCCAGAATCCCCTAAGCAAGAGGGGAGACAGTGTCTTTTGCATGAAAGGACCGTGTGTGCCAGTCCGACCGAGGCAGCTGAGGGAGTAGGTAGTGTCCGGGTGCCAGTGGCTCCTGGAGTAGACCAGATCTCCCCCTCAGGTCCCATCTAGGCTCCTGAGCCCTGTTAGATTGTGTGTGCTGTAGGGAAGGCCCTAGATAGAGATGCTTCCCTTAGTGCACAGCATTAGTAGTCCAGCGGTGACCGGACGGCCACGTGGGGATTTGCGGATTTGCGGATTTGCAGATGAGTGAAGAGCCATAGAGGGATAGATAGATAGAATGTTGCTGGTATAGTGCACTTACAAGGCTGGGAGATAGCGGGATACTTTAGGTGCAGATGCCTGGATACAGTATGTATCAAACATAACATAGAAGAGCAGGAACTCTATTCTTTTCAAATTGCAAATGTATTTCAATATTTCAGCTCCCAATAGAGCCTTTGCTTACACACACACACACCATTTTTATGTTATATGTGTAATAATTGTATAGTTTAAAGTCCTTGTCAAATACTACTTATAATTATGGGTGAGACACATTCCAACTACCGTCTTCAGTACTGAACTTCTGGCTATGAATTTCACATTTTTGCAAGTGTGTTAGGAGGATATTGTTGTGTAAAAGTACTTATAGTGTGCAAGATGTCAGAGGCAATACAAAAGGAGCAAATTATATAAAAAGCTGATTTTAGGGTATGACAAATATTGTTTTCCACAAATAAACTGGACAACATTTATAAAAAAAATAAAATTTACAAATTTCACATTAATTTGGAGAATTTGATAAGTAACCACACCATGTGATCTTCTTTTTTAAGAATAATGAGCCAGACAACTTTATTTGGAAACTCTATATTTTCTGCTTATAACAATATTGCTTGTACCGGATCTACACAATCCTACACAGTGGAACAAAACAGTTATGTGACTTGCATGCTTTATATTTACATGGAAATGAAAAGGGAATAGTAATACAGGAAGGAAATACTAATGTAATAATTAACTAGAACTAATCAGTGATCTATGGTAAATGGCCACGGGGAAGCACTTGATTAGAAAGTCATGGGACAGTTCTATGACATCCATCCTTTAGCACAGCGTTTCCCAAATGGTGGGTCGTGAACCGGCACCGGGCCACGGCACCAAAATTGCCGGGTCGCAGCGAGGCTGGCCGCGCGGTGTCTCCCGTCCCCCCCGCTCAAGTTAAAAAAAATGGCGGCGATTCCACCCACGGTCCCGCGCGCTTGCGCAGGGCAAGCAGGGCCCGCTCCCTTCCTCCCCCCCGCTCCCAACGTGGGACGGAGGAGGAAGTACCAGCTCCTCTGCGGCCCGCACGTTACATGGGGCAGGGTGGAAGTACAAGCTCCTACTGCGGCCCGCTTCCCCCCGCGGCCAGCTTCCCAAGCTCACCTCCCGTGGCTCCCTCCCTCCCCAGCTCACCTCCCCGTTCCCCCAACCCACCTCCCGTCCCGTGCAGCAGGGGATATCGGGGGAGCAGGGAAAGCGTCCGGCCGAAGTAGTCACCCCACCCAGTCACTGTCTCCCACCCAAGTGTCCCTGGCCCCCCCCCACCCACCCAAGTGTCCCTGGCCCCCTCCCACCCACCCAAGTGTCCCTGGCCCCCTCCCACCCACCCAAGTGTCCTTGGCCCCCTCCCACCACGTGTCCCTGCCCTCTCCTCACACCCACACCCAAGTTTCCCTGGCCCCCTTCCTCCCACCCACTCAAGTGTCCCTGGCCAAACCCAAGTGCCCCTGCCCCCTCCCTCCCACCCACCCAAGTGTCCCTGGCCCCCAAATTGACCCTGGCCCCAGCCCTCCCACCCACCCAAGTGCCCTGGCCCCCTCCCTTCCAAGTGTCCCTGGCCCCCTCCCTCCCACCCACCCAAGTGTCCCTGGCCCCCACAGTGTCCCCTGGCCCCTCCCTCCCTCCACCCAAGTGTCCCTGCCCCCTCCTCCCACCCACCCAAGTGTCCCTGGCCCCAAAGTGTCCCTGGCCCCCTCCCTCCCACCCAAGTTTCCCAGGCCCCCTAAGTGTCCCTGGCCCCCTCCCCACCCCACCCAAGTGTCCCTGGCCCCTCCCTCCCCCCCCCCAAGTTCCCCTGGCCCCCTCCCCCCACCCACCCAAGTGTCCATGGCCCCTCCCTCCCACCCACCCAAGTGTCCCTGGCCCCTCCCCTCCCCCCCAAGTGTCCCTGGGCCCCCCTCCCTCCCACCCACCCAAGTGTCCTGGCCCCCTCCTCCCCCCACCCAAGTGTCCCGGCCCCTTCCCTCCCATTCAAGTGTCCCTGGACCCCTATTGTGGTCCCTGGCCCCCCTCCTCCCACCCACCCAAGTGGCCCTGGCCCCAGCCTCCCACCCAATGTTCCCTGGCCCCCTATGTGTGCCCTGGCCCCCTCCTCCCACCCACCCAAGTGTCCCTGGCCCCCAAGCCTCCCACCCACCCAAGTGTCCCTGGCCCCCCCCCACCCACCCAAGTGTCCCTGGCCCCCTCCCTCCCACCCACGTGTCCCTGGCCCCCTCCCTCCCACCCAACCACGTGTCCCTGCCCCCCCGCCCTCTCCCACCCAAGTGTCCCTGGCCCCCCCTGCAGTCACTCACATCCATCGTTGCCTGTAATTCACTGTTTGTGTCTGTGTGCGTATAGGGGAGAGCGAGTGTGTGTGTGTGTGTGTGTATCAGTGTCTGTGTGTGTGTTTATCTGTGTGTATCTGTATCAGTATGTGTGTGTGTCTGTGTGTGAATCAGTGTCTGTGTGTATCAGTATCAGTGTAAGTGTGTGTAGCAGTGTCTCTGTGTGTGTAGCAGTGTCTCTGTGTGTGTAGCAGTGTCTCTGTGTGTGTAGCAGTGTCTCTGTTTGTGTATCAGTGTGTGTGTGTGTGTGTAGCAGTGTCTGTGTGGCTGCGTGTGTGTCAGTGGCTGGGTGTGTGTGTCAGAGGCTGCGTGTGTGTATCAGTGTGTGTGTCAGTGGCTGCGTGTGTCAGTGGCTGTGTGTGTGTGTGTGTATCAGTGGCTGTGTGTGTGTGTGTGTGTGTATCAGTGCCTGTGTATGTGTGTGTATCAGTGGCTGTGTGTGTGTGTATCAGCGGCTGTGTGTGTGTCTGTGTGTGTATCAGTGGCTGTGTGTGTGTGTGTATATCAGTGGCTGTGTGTGTGTCTGTGCAGGCCCTATAGGCCAGTATAGGCGATAAAAATTTTAGCGGGTCACGAAAAAGAAATTAAAAAATAACCGGGTCATGGAAAAAAAAGTTTGGGAAACCCTGCTTTAGCACACCAAAGAAGCAAACATTTCGAGAGTGATGGATACAGAGCAGGAAAAAAGTGCTATAGGTAAAAAAAACGCTCACGAAAACTAATGAATATGGATGATACAAGTAAAGCAACATTTCAGGCATGGTTATGCTCTGCAGGTTTAGGATAATTGTACATTTTTATTCAAGGAAGGGTAGATTGTAAGTACATAGGTACTGTACATCATTACAGTGCTTTTATGCTCTTAGCTTAGCCAAATACTAAACATAAACCTAATGCACAATGTATGAACATTTTACTTTCAAAGCACATTACTTAAAATGTGTCTCTTTATGCCCTGTAGACTTTACAAATTACAGTTATATGTTGGTGCCTGAGACATAGGTGGATAAAGTGACTGGCCCAAATTCACAAAGAGTTGATACCAGAATTTGTACCACACTTGCCTACTTCAAAGTTAGTGTTATTGATTTCAGAGTCAGTGCTTTTAATCACTGAACGACTCATTCAGCACATGCTTTCATATAGAACAATACACTTTTTTTTTATTTTGCATCCTCAAAGAAATACATTTCATTATACTCTTTACTGGTGCAAGTTAAGCAGGGTTACTTCAATTCTCACACTGATTCCCATCCCAACTAATCATCAAAAAAGATCTGATTTGTAACATGAAATGAGCCAAGACAGAACTGCCTATTTAATTGAAGTCAGCTGGAACTAATCATTACTACCATTAATGTCAGTTTCTCCAGTGGGCATACATTTTGCAGTCTACTTATCAAGGATACCACAAACTCACACTTTTTTCCCATTCAGACACCTATTCCTTTGGGGGTCTCAACACTATTTACGTCTATAAAACTGATGAATTGCATTCACAGATTTCTCCCCTTTGATAATATGTATTAAATACATCCAAATGCTAAACATTATTATTATTAGCATTATTAGTGGTAACAAACTAATGGCTAGATCCACAAAACTCAAGTCAGGGCTCATAACGTGACTTTGCCAAAAATAGGAATGGGCATTTTGTTTCCTGAGTTCATATGATAGTTTCAAAGTTAATTATATAAACAACCATGTACGAACAGCATGTCATTAGCACAGGCTTACCGCAATGTTGTGCTACAATAACATAATGTTATCTTCCAATACAATAAACTTAAGTACGTCTTATCGTTTATCCGAACCAGAGTCTGAAAAAGGTCTTTAACTCGAGAAAATGAGAAGAGGGAAGTTACGCCAGGGAATAGCGCTATGTTAGGCACGATTTTGCCAACTATGGTGGTACACCCATCCAGACCCTGCCAAAGGCCTATTTTAGGGTCTGGATGGGAGTAACACAAAGTTTAGCTTTGAATTAACTGATGTAACATTAAGTTCCCGCGTTAACTTAAACATACGTTAGTGGATAGGCGATGCCATGGTAATGTTTAATTTGCATATCATCACTAATGTCCATTATAGTTAACAATATTCTCATTACTGTGAGAAAACATGACTTAACGTTATTGTCCTTTTAAGATTACATTTTATTATTCTAGTTGTGCCAGTGATTTAATGGAGCGTTGGGGATCTGGGTCTTAAATTTCCCACCAACTCAGGCTTAGATTTATTTTTATCATCATGAAAAGATCACTGAAAAAGCTCAAATACCAGATATAGTCAATCCATTCTTGCAACAGGCTGAAACTGTCACAATGACATTTTATTGCAGAAGCTAAAAAAGGTTACTTTTGTTACTGATTTACAATATTAGTTTAAATTCACTCCTGTCTGATTGAAACAAATGGATTTGTTTGATGTTTGTGACTTTATAGCAGAGTGTAAACTGATATACGGCAGTGTGTATTAAAAAGGTGCTGAGAGAAGCTAGCCAAACAGGATGAAAAATCACAGTGCTCCTTTTTATGAACCATGCAAGATGTTTTTCTAGTTCAAAAGCACTTAATACAACTTTGCATACTCAAGGAGTGTATTATTTACTCTGCCACTACAAAGTATTCCCTCTAGTGATGCAATGTAGCTGCTCATAATCTATGTCCCTATTAGTACCATAAACATGTTAACGGCAAGGTTTTTCAGAACACAATATCATTTCTTTTAACATTTTTATTAATTTCCTAGACGTGTTCAGAGCTCTCTTAATTGGAAATAAAGCCATCGTTTAGTCTTATTGTGCCATGGTCATTTTCAGTATCTTTTGCAACAGTTTACATTGATTGCACACGGAGCCAACAACTTTTTTGCAGGCATCTCCAGAAATAATGCCTAAATCCTATTTTCATGTCTGTATAAGCTCTATTGTTTGTCACTACATAAATTGGCCAACAACTTATTTTGCAAAAAAGAGAAAAGTAAAGTAATACATGTGCATATGGTATAACAATATGTCTTTAAATTAATCAAAGCCTGCCGTTCACAGATTCAACTGGAAGAGTGACACTATTTTCACGTTACTCGAATACTAGAAGGTGGACTAAGGACGATCGTATGGCAGTATTCCTAAAATGTTTCCCTAAGGAGGTGCACTTTGGTGACTTTTAATAACAGCACAGAGAGGTGTGCATGGTAAATAGAGCTTGGTAAGGTCAGGCAGCAAGGAAGAAAGTTTGGCAAGAATTTGCTGGCTCCCTAAAATTCTAAAAACCAACGCTAAAAATATTTATTGACTTCTATTGCAGTGGACTACACTTGCTAAAGGTTTGAACTCTAAATTTCTCATGATGTTGTTGGACTACACAGGCACTCTAAAAAATGTTGAAACCATATTGGAAAAAAATAATTATATATCACAAAACACAAATGGAATACCGCAATCAGAACAACCGTTATATATAACTGATGTCTAAACAGAACCACAGAGTCCCTTAAAGCAGATATCCTCAACTCCAGTCCTTAAGGCCCCCCAACAGGTCAGGTTTTCAGGATATCCCAGCTTCAGCACAGGTGGCTCAATCAGTCTTCGACTGAGCCACCAGTGCTGAAGCAAGGACTGATTGAGCCATCGGTGCTGAAGCAGGTATATCCTGAAAACCTGACCTGTTGGGGGGCCTTGAGGACTGGTTGAGTAGCCCTGCCTTAAAGTAATACAACCTCTACTGGCGGTGTTGGAGGGTTGAATGAATCTGAGAAAACCACAAAAAAGAAAAAAGGAAAATAGGAACAAGAAACACCCTATATATAAAACCACAAAGGGGACAAAGTACTCGATGTTATTGTAACAGGCCGGTCATGAGCTAAAGAGGTAATCTTGATACCTATAACTGTATAGCTGCAGAACTAAGGCTGATAATAAAGCCAAAGCTAATTGCTATGGAAACACCCAAAAGGACACCAACAAACATGCATCAAAAATTGTGTATTGTACTCCAATCATACTTACTGTACAACAATGCGTGTGTTAGATGACAATAACCCACTAGGATACTAAAGGCTGCCCAAACAGGGGGGGGGGAATGTTTAGAAACACAACAAAAAAAAAACAAATAGATAATAACAAAGCTGTCTTACAATATAAAGCCACAAATGTGACGTGCATAAGGACAGCAATGATCAGCATGGTGTGTATACTTAGCTCGTAGATGTTTGTGGAGAGAGATGGAGAAAGTGTCCTGATAGGGGTAACCACAGATGAAGTGCAGCAGAAAACACACAAATCAGCAAAGTCCATAGAAATGTGCAAAATGTCCTGGATATAGCAGCAGTCAGCATCTGGTTAACACCACTAACGCGTTTTGCCCTCAAGGGCTTTTTCCCAGAGTGGCTGTGTTATTATCTATTTGGTTCTTTTTGGTATGTTTCTAAACATTTGTTCTTCCCTACTTGGGCAATGTTTGCAGCCTTTAGTCTCCTAGGGGGTTATTTTCATTAACACACGCATTGTTGTACAGTAAGTATGATTGGAGTCCAATACACGTTTTTTGATGCATGTTTGTTGGTGTCCTTTTGGGTGTTCCCATAGCAATTATGTTTGGCTTTATTATCAGCCTTAGTTCTGCAGCTATACAGTTATACCTCTTTAGCTCATGACCGGCCTGTTACAATACCATCGGGTACTTTGTCCCCGTTGTGGTTTTATATATAGGGGGTTTCTTGTTCCTATTTTTTTGTCTTATTTTGCAAGTCCTATTTATTTGTCCTTGTTAATTAAGTTTTTGCAGTCAGGTTTTTCAGTCAGTTTTTCATGTGTGTTATTTTAGATTGTGTTATTTGTTTTTGTATTGAGTTATGATCATTTAATGGATTCATAAAAATATTTTTTTTGTATTATTCATGATATGTCTGAGTGCTATATGTGAGGGTCCTTTTTTCTTTTTTTGTGGTCTACAAACACACACACACACAGTATGTAATCCGGCACTCCTGTAGTGATGCAGTAATAGACTGGTGCTCGTACCATCAAAATAGACAGCATACATTACCAGCGGTGAGGTGGTAAGAAGGCAACAGCACTCAGCAGGTATCAAAAGTAGTAATTGTATTGAGAATACTAGCACATAGAACTAACATTTGGTCTCCAAAATGGGACCTTACTCAGGGGGGACCGAAACGTTGGCCAACTTCTACCTGGGACTTCCATTTTTTTATTCATGCGAGTACATATCGTACACCTTTTAGCTCAATTAAATTCCTTTTTTTAGAACGCTGATACACACACACACACACACACACACACACACACACACACACACACACACACACACAATTCTACTTGTCCTTATTGCAGAAGGTAAAGATTATTCAATAATTTCTCAATATTATACTTATTGGGGAAAATTATTAGATCCCTTCAGTAATTATAGGTGCTCACCATACATTCTATTCCAATTGTTTTATGACACTTTGCCAATAATCGACTACTATTTTGTCTTGGAATATTATCTACAATATATAAAATTATTGCTGCACTTCAGGTAAGGGTGTGTATGTTTGGATTGCTTTCTCTAGAAAAACCGTGCTCTGCAGGTCGGAAAAAAGTATATCCATGCAGTTTTACTGAATAAGACAGGGGTGCGCAAACTGGGGCGTGTGAATTTTAAGGAGGGGGCGCGGTGGTTACAGAGGCCCAGCGCTCTTCCCCAAAGCATTTAAATTAAATGCCAGGGGACAGAGCAAGGCCTCTATAAGTTCCCTTACATTGTCTCCGACGGCTTCAGACTGCGCGTCAATGGCGTTATGGTCACGGGATGTCATGTTGCCAAGGAAATGTGACGTCACGTGATCGTGCAGCGTAATTTGACACCGGAGACAAGGTAAAGGGGTGGGGCACAAGCAGGGGGGAGAGCAGGCAGGGGGCGCAGACTGGAAAGTTTGTGCACCTCTTGTATAAGACAACTTTTTTATTCTTGGGGGGGGGGGGGGGTTTAGAGAGAGAATATTTTCCCCAGACTTGACATAAAAACTAATATTATACGATGGTAAAAATATCACAAAGGTTGGATGATGACTGATGTTATTTACTGTATCTGATTCATATTCTCTTAGATCAATTTAGATGGCTAATAAATGTTAGGGTTAATCCAAATTGTAAATTACACCTTGATAGACTTCAGGTGTGTCCTTTCCAAACTAAGCTACAAACCATAAAACGACTCAAAGAAAAAGCCTTTTCTTTTTACAGTCTGAAATATGTGTGTGGGAGTCTTAGCAGATCAGTTACCAATTCATCTTTCAAAAGAATGCTTGCACTTGGCACAAATGTGTGCTGATAAAATCTAAGGTTTTAAAAAACGGGCACGTCAAAACAAATGGTTTCAAGCAAGGTACTGTACAGTGAAAGATTGTGCCACTATTGCTACTAAAAAGAGCTATAAGCCAGTAATGCGGTGCGTGGGTGATCTACAGGCATACCCCGCATTAACGTACACAATGGGACCGGAGCATGTATGTAAAGCGAAAATGTACTTAAAGTGAAGCACTACCTTTTTCCCACTTATCGATGCATGTACTGTACGGCAATCGTCATATACGTGCATAACTGATGGAAATAATGCATGTGTAATAGGCTCTATATTCTCCCCGCTTGCACACAGCTTCGGTACAGGTAGGGAGCCGGTATTGCTGTTCAGGAAGTGCTGACAGGCGCATGCGTGAGCTGCCATTTGCCTGTTGAGCGATATGTACTTACTTGCGAGTGTACTTAAAGTGAGTGTCCTTAAACCGGGGTATGCCTGTATTGTCTGTTAATATTGCTTGGTGCTAGGGGTGACCAAACTGGGTAAACAATCAATATCAGTAAGGGCATGGTCAGCATATGCAAGAGCATATTTAGGTGGGAAAAAAATCATTTTTTAGGGCCTAGAGTAGAAACTGGAAAAAAATTAGATTAGAAATTAATGTTGTAGTTTAAGGCAGGGGTTAATACGCTATATAGAGAGCGGCAAACTAGTCTAAATCTGTTTCCCGGATTTTCTGAATTTTCCATTCAAAATCCGTTTCCCTGTGTAAAATCTGCCGGCGGATTGTTACAGCTTCAATCTGCGCGGATTAATCCAAAATCACCATTGGATACAATCCACTGGTGGATTGCAAAAAGCCATCCGCGGATTCTGCAATCCACTAACGTTTTTTAAGAATCCAATCTGCAGATTCAGCGATCCACACACAGATCGCTGAATCCGCGGATGGGATTCTTAAAATCCGTCAATGAATTGCGAGAATCCGCGGATGGATTGCCGGTGTTAGTTAAAAAAAAAAAAATCTTTTTGAGACTGATAAACTGAAATCCGTGGACCAAAGGAACCAACCGATCTGCGGCAAATTCAAATCCGGCAAAAAAAAAAAAAAATCTATAAAAGGCATATCAAGTCAAAGTTGACAAATAAATGTGGAATACGTAAAATCTCCCCTTTATTATCTGTCAGCACCCTCACAGCCTGTCAAAAAGTATGTAAATGAGGTTCTTATACTTTATATCACTTACATTATCTTTTTTTTAATCACAAAGTTTAATTGCATAGACTGAAACAACTACCCTACAGCTATAAAAGAAAAATGGCATAAAGGTAAAAGGGCATTGCTTTGTGCAAGTTCCTCTTATTTTAACTGCTCATTTATCTTCCACTTTAAATGTAGGGCCTCCCATTTTAATTTTGGCTAATCAACATTTATTGAATTCACAATAACACCTTCCCAATAAATTGTAATAATTATTTTGCAACTACAAAAATGTATTTAGAAAATCACAACAGCCACGTTTAAGTAAACCTGAAGCCCACAAAATAAAAATAAAACTGCATAAACTTCCCTTCCCCCTTTTGATGTTAGGGTGGGATTACATTGGCCCCATATGTCTTTGCTGCAGCACAGGTGGTATTTATGCATAACTGGATTGTGCATAGATTGGTTAGTTCTGATTGATTGAGACCAGTGTCTGTACAGTCATAATTTTGGCATAGTCATTGGGCAATAATAGAACAGAAAATACAGCATCACTTTCAACTGCAACATATACAATCTCTGAAGAATACAAAATAAAATAAATGTACTAACCCATCACTTAATACCTTGGTAATCATTTGATTGTGTGAAATTGTCTACAATTCAATGTGTGCCAAAAAACATACTATGTTATTAAGTGTGAGAAACAGTTAAAGTAAATAAGGTTTAACATTCTTGAAATATCGAAACAATATGGTTCACTGAAACCAGGCAACAGACCCTGTATGAGATATGTATATAGTCACACATAAAAACAGAACTAAGGATTTCTTATCATAACATTGGCATGACTAATTACTCAATAATAAATCCTTATTTTGGTTCATAAGTGTGCCTTTATACATAGCTTATAAGTACATGACATAAAATAATCATCAGAACAGGTGACGACAACTCTAATGATCCTTTTTCACAACTATGGGATAGACTTTCAGATGTTTTAGGTTCAATTTCAAACCTTTAATTGAGCTTGTGCTATACTCTTAGCATGAGCAGTTAAAAAACCACAAGCCAGCAGTATAAACCACTAGAAAAGAATAATGTTTCTTGGTGTCTCACAGGCTTAGGGATTTTGCATTGCATACACAAATCTGAGGCTACACTTGGGAATAGTATAGAAGGTACAGTACCTGTGTTAATATTTGACAGTAAGACTAAACATTCTAGATACAAAATGTATGCTCAACACAAATCTATACACAGCAAATGTCACCTTTGCACATTTTAGTTTGACGGTTGCAAGAAAGCTAAAATCATGCTCATGGAAACAAGTCCTTAGTTATTTGGGAGATTAAGTGTCTATAGTTTACAGTTTATAAATTACCTCTTTTTCAGTAACTAAATCTGACAAATGATGGCAGCCTGTACAATATCAAGATAGCTATGTGAGCTAAACAACACACTTATTACATAAATATTGAAGTGCACAGATTGGAGACATGCTTTGGCAAGATAAAAAATGACATTCCACTTTTCTGTGGAAAACATGAATATACATTCTGCTTTTAAAAAGTTAAGATACCAAATAAGTCAGGTTTGGTTTTGATATATATTTTAGGAAAACAGAATAGATTGCTCTTGAGTATATTAATTTGAACTGTCTCAAGTGTGATAAGGGCCATATGAATTATTTTATGATGCTATGTTACTTCTTCACTTTTCAAACTACATTTCCTGTACTGTAAGCTGTGAATAAAGAATGAGTGACAGCTCTGCATATCTCTAAATTGACAAGGTAGAGCAGCACATTGGCATCTGTTCAATTCACCTCATGTGTCTTCTAGAAAGACATGATTAAGACCTAAGAGTATTGATAACCTAAATTCTTTGGCACCTAGAAGGCTGGACTAAGTAGTTTAACTCAGGACAGAAGGTCACCCAACAGATGTGGCTTGATAATATTTTTGATCATTATAGACCGGAGGTGAATTTTACCTCTCACCTCTAACACATTCCAGCTTTGATGGTAGCCCCAACAATTCTGAGGAGTTTAAATTGTACTTAACACAGTTTATTATACTCCACTTCAAAGTAATTTCAATTAAAAAAAATATAGACCTCCTATACAAACATTGTGAAATCATATAATTAATAACTGGCAATTAGAATACATCCTGAACATACACATGGATTGTTAAAGAATCTGGGCAAAACAGAAAAAAAATTAATTATGAAAAAAAGAGATGTAATCTTGTAGCAGAAGATAAGTCCTGTAGACCAGTAGCGATACTGTAATTACAAGCAGCTTTTTCTGCTCTAGTTTGCCTAAGTTAGTACAGTACTTTTGACAATATCCTTTATACCACCCCTGGTCCCAGGCTGCCCAGCAATGTTCCTTCAGCCATAGAGCACAGGCTCAACTATCAGGCTCAAACTGACATACTTTAAACTTGCTGTCCAAAGTATATCTACCCACCAAATCAAGGCAATCTGAATAAAGCGCTAGGCCAGTGTTTTTCAGCAGTGGCTCCTAGGAAGCCTTGGGTTCTATAGGCCTCCCTAAAGAGTTCCCTGTAATTTTCAGATTATCTGAAAATTGTACCAAATACAGAAGAATTTACAATGCATCTGATCTCAGACGCTATTAGTGAGGGTTGGGGTTCCTTACAATGCATCTGATCTCAGACGCTATTAGTGAGGGTTGGGGTTCCTTACAATGCATCTGATCTAAGACGCTATTAGTGAGGGTTGGGGTTCCTTACAATGCATCTGATCTCAGACGCTATTAGTGAGGGTTGGGGTTCCTCAATGCATCTGATCTCAGACGCTATTAGGAGGGTTGGGTTCCTTACAATGCATCTGATCTCAGAGCTATTAGTGAGGGTTGGGGTTCCTTACAATGCATCTGATCTCAGACGCTATTAGTGAGGGTTGGGGTTCCTTACAATGCATCTGATCTCAAACACACTATTAGAGAAAGTGAGGGTTCCGCAAAATTTCACAATATAATTGTAACGTTCTTTAATAAAAATTAAAAAAAACAAAACGTTAAAACCCCTGTACTAAGCTTCTGCAAAACATAACTATAAACTGTAAATACGCTGCTGCTTACATTTCATTATATCAAAGAGTTTCCATATTTAGATTAATGTTTCTAGACTACCGTGCTTCAACATTTATCATCGCTGCAGGTTAGAAGCTGTCACTGATATCATCAGCTATGCACGCTTGTTACAGTCTTGAATTATTTAATACTTATGGGGAATGATTTACACTTTGGGATCAAAAATGGAATCGACATTTCCAGTTAAAACTGTAAAAGACGGACTACGGGGTACCTACCATGTCAGAGCATTTCAATGCAGGGTATTGACAATGCAGGTATCTATTCCAGTCGGTGTATTTGTGATCATCATGGCAGCGACATACAGAAGTTGGAATTAAAAGACCTCGTGGAAGTAGAATTTCAGGTTTTACGGAAAATCAGCATGAATGAGTAGTTTTTAAATTATACAACTCATTTCTGCTGCTGGCAGTCATTCTGCGTACAGCTTATATGTTTAGATCTGTTATGCATAGATGCCATTTCTTAAAGCAACTTTCAAAACTAAAAAAAAAAAAAAAAAAAAAAAAAAAAAGAAGAAAAAGAAAAATAAAGCTTAATCTCAACTGGAAGTTGCTGGCACCTTAGGACAGTTTCTTATTACAATCTAACGATCTCTGCATGATGCATTGGAAGCTGTTGGGCATACACCGCTCTCCCACTGAATGGCCAGCATTCTGCATGTATTGTACTGCACAGCATTTACAATATATAATGCCTCGTCTGTTGCAAGAAAGTTATCAATAGGAAATGGGACAAGAGCTAATAATTCTTTTAACACTCCGAAACCCAATGCAAATAGTAACCTGGCACCTCTCCCTTGGAAATAAAAACTGCTCCAGTTTTGTTTCCTTTCTCCGATTCCCAGCCAGACAGAACCTCGGTCACCCACTGTCAAGAACTCACTGCCCCTCCTCAGAGTCCTCACTGCTCCCTCTGGCAGAGCTAGTGCTGGGACACCTACTGTAACAGCAGGTGGCGAGAAGGGGGTCTGCTTTCAGTGATACTGTCCATCTGCCTTTTGTATTCCAGATAAATCCAGCTGCATGAGCAGCTAGAAATGAATGGATCCAGAAGTCAGAGCAAGTACAACCCTGACTGACCCGACGTGCAGGTAATGAAAGTAACGTTTATTTTACCCCTTGCCCTCTATGCTTGGTGCAGCACATCCACTTGATGCATGTTTCTCTTGTAAACGTGCATTTTCTCACAGTTGCATACTGGTATTGTAATGCAACCCACAAAAAAACAGTAAATCAACATCAAACCGAAAATACAAAGCCATACAGCAGATCCCGTTGAAGAGCTCCACTGATTCCCAGTCCCACGACCCTGTTTGTAAAATGTGCAGGAAGCACCGATCACAGCCCTCCGTGCACGGTTTAAATGAGATCTACTTACTTTTGTCTTCTTCATAAGGAAAGGCTGAAGCAATCCAGTTCAGGTAGCCTATATAATATCCCTTTAGCTGTTCTGGAGCCCCAGCATATTTGAGCTAATTCGTGCATTGGATTTCCTTGTGGTTTGTAATCACTGAACTACTTGACTTCCTCTAATTTTGTAATCTCCGTGTAAACCATTCACAGTCAGCTTCTTGGATTGTGCACTCTGATCCCGAGCTCTGGTTTTATAAGAGATTTCTCCCTCCTCCTGCAGCTAGAGGGTAGACACGCCTAATCCTCCCTTCCTCTGACGTGTTAACACATTTATCTTTTAAGGCATCATATCTTCAGGGAAAAACTAGAGGTCAGCATGGAGCAAGTGCAAAGTGAATTATGAGTACAGTCAGGGGTGCTGAATGATGGTTGGATATGTTTCATTTGGGGTTCACAGCATAAAAAAAAATAACAATTGTGTTTACTTCTTGATTCACTGTGCCAATTTTCTATTATTCATTAGAAAAGTAAGCAAATTCTTAAGAACTGCATAAGAAGCAATAGTTATTATCAATGATGTATTATCATTGATGAATATAGTGGCATTTGTTTAAACTGTGACAATAGTATTCTTTTATTATGATACTATATTTATATTCTCCATTCTATTGTTATATTATTTTAAATCATGTATCCTTGTTTTTTTCTTCTTATGCACTGGCAGAATATCCAATGCAGATCTCAAACATACTACCCTATTCTTTCCAACATGTTACATTACAGTATTTAAAGTATCATCCACTTTCCTTGTAATTGTGTATATTTTATCATCTCATTTGAATTGGGGTGGTCCACAGATATGACTCATAAGGAAATCTGCAATTAAGGGTAGATTCACTGAGGAAGTTGGGGTGCTGAGTGTTGTCACTGTCATACAATGTTGCAATAATAGAATGTATTGTAGGTAGTGATGCTGTTGACTGACATTTAGATTCCCCATATACTCAGCATATCTCTGGCAATGTTCTTCTGAATTGGGGATCTCATGGTATAAGTAATCAGTGGTCCTGCTTCATGGAAATTGTGATTTCACATAAAGTGAATACAAATCCCATCCATAGAATGCATAGGTATGTATTTTGAGCTGATTTATCTTTTGAGTACAAGGGTGTTTGCCACCTACATGACTAAGGGGTTCGACATCGATTTCTCCATTTTGCGGTGTTTCCTACAATCCAGTTTGCTCTTGTACAGTTTGAGCACTCTAGCGGTGTTTGATCCATTATTATTATCGTTTATTTATAAACCGCCAACATATTCTGTGGCATGGTACTGTACAATGAAGGAACAGAGTATTATAAATTACACGAATAGAATGACATGCCAAATAAGGACAAACAAGGGCAAACAGATAAGAAAGGTAATGAGGACCCTGCTTGTGAGAGTTTATAATCTAGAAGGAATAAGAAGCAGTTTTGAAACAGAAGTTAAAGAGGCTTCTCATTGAGGGACTGAGTATGCCAGTGTGGTCTAGCCGCACAGCTAGTCCAGTTAAGATTAAGATGTGTGGATGTCATGGGGTGCCAGATGGCATACTGTTGAGTTTAGTCCAACTGCACAGCTGGTCCCAATAGGGTTGAGGCGTGTATGTTAGGGGTATGCCTAATAGGTTTCTGTAAAAAGATGCGTTTCAGTGAGCTTTTAAATGTTTGAAAGGCAGGAGTGACTCTGATGATGAATTGTAGGGAATTCCATAGAGAGGGTGTGGCACAGGAGAAGTTTTGTAGGTGGGAATGAGAGGAGGTAATAAGGGAAATAGTGAGGTGGGGCATAACGGACGAGGCATTTAGGGGAGTATTTGTAGACCAGAGCTGAAATGTAAGGGAGCTTTGCCATTGAGAGCTTTGTAAGTCAGAGCTAGTAACTTGAATTCAATTCTAGATGATATGGGAATCCAGTGTAGGGATTTGTATAGTGGAGCAGCAGATGTGGAGCAGTGAGTTAGGTAGATGAGTCAGGCAGCAGCATTTTGGAGGTGAATGCAAACTATGAGACTGCAATAGTCAAGACAGACAAAATGAGTGAGTCAATTAGTATTTTAGTTGTGTCATATGAGAGGATGTATTCTAGCGATATTTTAGAGGTGGAAATGGCAGGAATAGTGAGGGATTGAATGTGAGGCATGAAGAAGAGGGCAGAGTAAAAAATTACTACTAGGCAGCGGGTTTTAGGTGTTTATGAGATTGTGGTATTATTGACAATGACGAAGAGTTTGGGTGTATGGGTGACAGTGAAAGGGGGAAAAATTAGTAGTTCTTTTTTTAACATGTTACGCTTCAGGTAATGGTTGGACATCCAGGAGGAGATTATGGAGAGATACTTGGGGACATGACACAATTGAGAGGGGGAGAGATCCGGTGAGGAGAGGTAAATGTAGGTAACATCACCATAGTGATGACAGTAGAAGCCAAAATATTGTACTAGTTCAACGAGAGAAGAGGTATAGAGTGAGACAAGCAAATGGCCAAGGACAGGGTTTTGTGGGAGACCCTTACAGAGAGAAGGAGTGAAGAAGAGGAGACAACAGAGAGGGAAGCACTGAAGAAGCGGTTGTATAGGTAGAACATGAGCCATGAGTCCATCATGTGTAAACTGTATTTAGTCATAATGATTAGTATTGCAATTAGTACCTACTGTACTGGTATTATTAGTACGCAGAGATATGGGAATACAGAAAAAAAAACAATTGTACTGTAGTTAAGTATTGTATATGGCTATGCAAAAGTTCTTTGGGTGAGCCATAATGAAGAAGTCTGGTTAATTTGGAATGTTGTCTTCTTTAAGAGAAAACATATTTTACTAAAAATTCTTCTTTGTTTAGTTAATGTTTTCATAAGAGACAAGAATGGCGAGTTAAAAATGGCACTATACTGTATTGTGATGCACCACTTTTTCTTACATAAAGAAACAATGAGGCACTCACAAATACATTACACTTTCTGAAAATAATCAGGCATGCTGGAATGATTATACATACAGTATGTGACTTCACATATAGGGGCCTATTGACTAAACTTCGATAAACTCAGTGCATTGCTGCTAGACTTTGCATTGATTTAAAAATGTTGGTAAAAACGGTATTCACTAAGAAAAAATAGAATTTTTGTTAAATTGTTTAAAAAATGCAGCATCGAACGACTTGTTTTTTTTCTAAGGGCTATTGCGCTATAATCCTAGTGATTGGCAACTGATTCAAACGGCAGCCTGGAAGAGCTGCATGAGATGGGTGGGGGGGGGAGGGGAGTTGCAGGGAGTGGGTTGTGTATTGGTAGTAGGTATTTTAATGTTTATTGGGGGTAGAGGGTTTGGGGAAGGGAGTACTTGGCCCAGGGTGGGTGGTTAGGCCTACCACTGAGGGGGGGGGGAGGAGATACCCTTTCATTGCTATGGTAATGAAGGAGTTAACACCTCCCACCCTGGGCCAAGTACCACCTTCACTCACCCCCTCTTCCCCCAATAAACGAGGGGGTTTCCTGAGCTTAACCTCATTCATTTCAGCATCAGGGAACACCTGTTTCCCGAGATATAGGCCCCAGTATGGGGTGCCGATATCCCCTGTGCGTTTAAACCATGACGCGGGAGGTACCGGCACCCATAGTAGTAACACATACAGAACAGTAATGGGCAAAATTACTATTATCCATATATGGATAATAATGCACCTAGAGACCACTGTACACCCGTGGGGACCACCCAGAAACCCCAGGACACCCGCAGAAACCATGGGGACCACCCAGAGAATACCAGACAACCGTGGGGACTCCTCAGAGACCCCTGGACACCTGCAGGGACCTCCTGGAGACCCATGGACCCCCACGGAGACCCGCGGGGACCCCTCCGGTATCAATCCTGTGCAGAAAAAAAAGAAAGACAATGCTTTTATGCATCTTGCAATATCTTTAGCGCCAACCTTTAGCTGGTGACAAAATATGTCTGTGTAAAGATTGAACTGGACTATCATCGCTGTATTATTTGTTCGTGTTGTCTTTTGAGCACCGGATTCTGGTTTATGCATTAATCCTACCCACCAATTGGTGCCAAAATATTGCAAGATTTTAAAGTTCGATATGGTTATCACTGTTTAGTGATAGCAATTACTGGCAAAAGAAAAGCGATTTTGGCTTTTTTTTGGCTTGTCGGACGACTTTTTTTCCTTGGGCTGTTCAAGGTCTTTAAAAAGCCATTAGAGCGCGATACTGCACTCGTATCACTGTTTAGTGAATAGCAAAGCAGGCAATATCGCACTATAAGGGCATTTATCGTGCATTAAACCACTTATCACTGTTTAGTGCAGTGGTTTTCAACCTTTTTTTGGTAAGAGAACACCAGATTCAGTTTTGAAACCCCAAACCTAACCCCCTGTCTCTTGGCCCCCGTCTCTCCCCATCTCTCTCCCCTTACGCTCCCTCTCCACCTTGCGTGCGTGCACACTCTCCCACTTACACACACAGCCATTTACATTCACACTCACATTTAGACTCCCACACTCTCCCACTTACACACACAAACACTCTTCCACTTATACACACACATACTCCCATTTACACGCAGACAAACTCCCACTTACACCCACACTCTAACACTCTCCCACTTACACACATACTCTCACACTCTCCCACTTACACACAAACACACACACTCTGACCCCCTGTCCGGACCAGTTCAGGAGTGAAGCTCTTGGAATGTCCCCTCCCCCTCTTCCTCCTCTTCCCCCCTCCCTGTTAGGCTGGTTCTATAGTGCGGGCGGGTGCCACGCCATGCGCGCACACGGCAGCTTTAGTTGGCTGAGGTTAGTCAGCCATTTTATAATGATGCCGCGCGCACGGCAGGGAGAGTGGAACCGGCCGACAGGGTGGAAGATGAGTAAAAGAATGAATTTGTGCCGCCACCGCCGCTGAAAATGTAAGTATATATGTGTATGTGTGTATTTGTGTATATGTGTATATGTGTGTATGTATGTACTGTATGTGTATATACAATGTTATTAAAAAAATTATTAAAGGATTTATTTATTTGAAAACTTATTTAAACACACACACTTACTGTATATACACATACATACACATACATACACATACATACACATACATACACATACATACATACAGATATACACTCGCACACAGTATACACAAAAAATGTGTGCGGCACGTGCACGCGCCTTCGCACAGGCACGCGCGTGCACGGCCGCACACAGTATATAATAGCCCTTAGAGGGCACTCTGAGCAAGCAGAGAGAAGAAGAATAGCAGTGAGCTGCCGGCTGCTGCTGCATAACTCGAGAGACGCCGAGTCACTGCTATGTGGGGGTGCTGCCTCGCTGGCGGTCCTGGGACAGCTGGGAGAGTTGTCCCGGCTCTCCCCCCCTGGCGGCCGCGGAACTCCTGAGGGGTGCTCGTGGAACTCCGGGGCCGTTCAGAACCACTGGTTTAATGAACAGGCCCCATAGTCTCTTTTTATTATGGATGAAGTCTGGTCAACAGGTTTTCAAAACATTCCCTGCAACAGTTGAACTCACACAAACAGAGTAGCACCCTTAATTTGTCAGATTTAACAAGTTGTTACATTGTTTTTGAAATTTTATAACATTTAACAATGTTTAACAATGTTTCCACCTTTTTCAAATGTATTTTTGTTCCAGGACAATGCAGGAAATTGCAAACAATTTGAATTAATTATACCTAATACAGGAAATTGACATACAGTACTTTAGAAACAATTATACTAAATAGAGAAAAATAACATCAATTTTGCTCTCTTAGGCACATTGTAGGTAATTGATACATAATTCATTCAATTTAATTTCACAGTGGTACTAGTTTCACCCCGTGGGAGTTAGAGTTTTGTGGCATATTATGTTTTGATATATTGTGTTAAAAAACTGCAAGCAAGCATAATCATAAGATCCAGTGAAAAGCCTGTGAAATGTTTATCCATGCTGCATTACTGTGCCAGCGACTGGCACAGGGCACATCCGCAAGCTGCTCCCTGTGTAGTGTAGAACAGGGGTGCTCAACTCCAGTCTTAAGGCCCCCCCCCCCAACAGGTCAGGTTGTTGGGATAACCCAGCTTCAGCACAGGTGGCTCAACCAGAGGCTCAGAAGACTGAGCCTCTCATTGAGCCACCTGTGCTGAAGCAGGGACTGATTGAGCCACCTGTGCTGAAGCAGGGATATCCTTAAAACCTGACCTCTGGGGGGTGGGGGCTTTAGGGCTGGAGTTGAGCACCCCTGGTTTAGAAGCAGGACTACAATGCTCGGATGCCGGCAAATTTCCATTTGCATTTCAGAGCAGTAGAAGAAAACTGATATTACATACCTACACATTATAAAAACAACTGTATTATGATTTTGATGAACCCATTCTGTCTCTAAGAAGGAGCAGTGATGATGACATTCCCTCAGTCTTGCTAGGACCATCCACTGCGGTAAATCTATTTCACTGTCAGATGAATGTCGCCTTATCTTGTTATTTACTGTTGCACATATCCACATTGTTTGTCATTTATTTACCTTGTATTGTAAATTTTAAAGGGATGCGCACATTGTTGGCGCTATATAAATTATATAGATTACATAGATACATGAGTGGGTCCTCACTGGTGATGGGTAAAAACTTTACGCTCGTTTGGGAACTTGCCGAATTTGCGACTGCCAAAAAGGTTGAACAGATATGATTCCTTGCTGGCCATAAATCACCGTCTGTGACTACTAACTTACTGTACTGTATGTGCTTATTCTGTAAACTGTGATAGAGCCAGTAACATTTAGCTGATTCACTAACTTTTCTCTAAAAAATTACAGTGCTTTTGAATTCATGACTGACAAACAAAGTTCTATATACCACATTTGACACTTAAAACGAATATATTGAGTTAATGTGCTTATCGTCTGATCTGCTTCCACACATATTGGCAATTCATTAGCTGCCATATAGCCAAGAAGACACTACTGCACGAAATCTCCCATTTACTTGAATTGGAGCTTCTGTGCGAATCTGCACTATTGCACCTTAATGAATGATTAAGTTAATATATTCTTACTGCAAGGTCAAGCTTCATGTACTGTAGTTTGCATTTTAGCGGGTTTTACTTTGCTATGAAAGCACATAACCTGTCCATATTCATAGGCATACTAAAGGGTGTTATTACTTGTTTTGTACAATTTAGCATTTTTCACCCTTAACATATTTCAGCTTCCAATCCTTCTGTATGTGTTATTTATTTATTTTTACATTTACTGTACTGTATGTAAAATACATTTTTCAGTTACTCATAAAAATCAATACAAACAAGATAAAGAAGGTTAATCAAACACCTTCCAATATAGTAGCATAGTTTTAATAACACATAAAAAAGCAATCATTGCCCTTGCCCCAGTTTGAAACATTTGTAGATTTTACGAAGACAGACGTCACCTTTGCTTTCCTAAGAATGCGAGCTGACATATACTGTACAAGGTGTATCGTGGGAATGGCACACACTGTTGTAGAGGTCTGATTGCCCTTCACTCTTGCTGTGTTCCAGGATAAATTCGCAAAGTGCATTAGTAGTTTTAAATGAAGTTCATCCTAATATTGTTCATTAAGGTTTCCTTTAAAAAAAATACTGTTTTTATTTCTCCTGGTATGTAAATATGGCTGTCCTTGGGCTCATTATAACTGAAATCATATTAATATAATATTTGCTGAGCAATGCTATGGTTAAATGTGGAAATAATGCTATTCTATTTAACACCTACAAACCTCTTGGGTACATGAACTGCAAAGCTCTAATACCTTTATTGCCCCTCAAGAAATCCAGATTTGTTGTAAATTGCGATTCAGATGTAACCTGACTAATCTTCAAAATTCAGGCAAAAAATTAAACGTAACTGCTGCTGCATTATTGTCTGCAGTCCTCATGACAACAGTAACTCCACCTACATCGTCACCTTTTTATTGACAAACAGAATAATTCTTCATATATGTAACATTGGTACAGAGCTTTAGAAACTACACAGTTCTTCTACATGGGTGTGCAACTCCAACTTACGTGAGATTTCAAAAGCTTGGCTCATATTATTACATGTATGAAGAACTCTTCCATGAAAAGGTATACTATCATACCAATGAATAACAATGAATTAAGAAAGCTTAGCATAAATGTAAAATAACAGCCATGCAAATAGCACTTACAAAACACCTAGAGATGTGTAAAATCTTTGCTTACATTCACGAATTCAGCGAAACGTTTCGTACATCAAGCTTCACAATTTTTTGGGGCACAGTTTCAGAAGTCAATGTGCAAGTAGAGACGGGCCAAATTAAATTAGCGGATATGAATCCGCCGCAGATCGTCTGGTTGCTATTTCCGTGGATCAGTCTCATAAAGGCAAATCCGCTGCTTTGTTTGGAGAGGGGGCTACATGCCTGGGCTGAAAAAGGAGCACATCTGAGATACCCTGGGAGATATGCTAATAACTACGCAAAGTATATTTAAATGAGTCCCATTCCACACTTCCTTAAAGGATTTTCATATCAACTATATGGAGTTTATAAGCCTAAGGACCCTAATCACTGGAATGGTATACTGGTGTCAGACCCAACAGGACTAGAGCCCACAACCACTGATTTTCTAGATAGCAGCTCTAGGAGTGGATTTTGGTGAGGGGATGGGGGGGTGACTTTGGTCTAAAAAACAGCATAAATCTGGGAAACATATTTGGCCAGTTCGCCCATCTCTGTGGGTAGTCCTCATCTCGAGAAAAGACTACCTTAAATAAATTATCAAAGCAATGGTGCCAATGTCAGTGTTTTTAGTCTCCACAAAATTACCACATATTTACCAGAAATCTTCCTACACTTTAGATTTAAAAAAAACCACACCATACTTTAATGCACTTTTTGTATTAAACGCCATAGAAAATATCACTAATATAACAACATACTTTATGAGGAGATGTTGTTTGAAATAATTTCTTAGTGAACTTAAGAGTATTTTACAGATAAAAAAATACACCTATACTAAGTTAGCGGTGCCCAAATTGGGTTCAAGCTGGGCTGTGGTAGGAAGAAATAAGGCTGGGCACCAGGGACGTTTGATAAATAACTATCTTTATTGAAGAAAACATCCAACATATAACCTCTCCTGATTGGATGAGCCCTTGATCCTGAATAACAGGGGCACACATCTTGAGTTATTAGGGTGGTGGTTCAAAAGTCTTTACCAGGAGCAAGGAAAATTCACTTAAGAACTCATATGACAAGACAATGTCGTCTCAGGGCCTGAACAGTTCACCGGGAGGGAGGTCCAAGGGACCTAATTGTTCATCAGCCTTATTGTTGAATACCGGGTGAGGGGTCCAGGTCCTGGTGAGAGGTCAACCCAGGCAATAGCAGATGTTGTGCCTGACTTCTGGCTTGGCCGAAACTTCCGTCCCCTCTGTGTCTCCTGGTCTTGTGATACCTGAAAGGGTAATGACGCACTTCCTGCGCGACCATGATCCAGAAGTAACAAAGAAAAAATGATCGATATCGATCATTTTTTCTCTGATTGTATTGTACAATCATTTTCAAATGGCTACTTAATTATTTGTAACTTAGCCCCATATTGTTCATATTTCCTAGCCTTAGGAAAGATTTGAGCAAATAGTTGATGACACTATCTTAAAAAAAATGCACTTTTAATGTTATGGCCTTATTAATGTATAATGTATATAATGTAGAAGATCAATATATAGTCATGAATCCTTGCGACACTGTCTCCTCCAGAGGTATAAGCTGTATGGCAGACATTTTGCCATACTGAGCCTAATTTTCCCTTGCCATTTACTAACATAGAAATTGAGTTAACACAAGAAAATACATACTGCCTGAGTTACAACAGCTACAAAAGGCACTTCAACGGTTAATAGCTTTACATGTTTTAGGAGAACTGAAGCTGAGTTATGGAAATAGCACTGTGTAGCAAGGTAGCTCAAAGAGATATAATAGTCGGCATAATTGCACACAAAAAGTGTCTGTTTATTGTTAACACTTAAAAACCTTCATAGCAAACAGCTATCTTTTTGTTTCCAAGTGTACCTCCTATTATTCTTGTTCAGTCCTGAATTATCACTGGTTAGGAATGTGGTTCCAGTTCCAAACTGAGAACCTATTTATTTGCATGACATGGAAAGCTATGAGAGTCATTTCAAAATGTAGATTTCAGTATTATTTTCTATAATTTGGAGAATTTTAATCGGAGTCTAGGATTGTACGTGAATCTAAGCATGTTTATATATTTTAAAACAAAATCCAGAATAACAACAGTAGTTATAGGTTTCTTTGATACAGGTTAAAGAGCTCATCTGAATACGTATGGAATTTAAAAAAAAATGAAATACAGCATAAACAAATAAGAGCTCTAGAGAGGCAGGATCATTGTTTCAGTTGTATTTGTGTTTATGATGGTGTCTGGCGGCTTGCGATTGCAGGTTGCCTGCAGAAATCACACTTACAGTGTGTTCTGTGATTCTTTTTTTAAATTGGTGTGACTTATTTTCTTTCTTGCTATTGTAGGTGTTAAACTAAATGTAGCTTGCAACAAATGAAACACAAATGATTTAATGACAATAATTATAGTACAAACCAACAGCAAGTTCTTAGAATCTCCCATGAATAACACACACACACACACACACACACACACACACCACACACCACACAAATCACCACAAACACCAAACACACACACACACACACACACACGTGTGAAAAAGAAAGTACACCATCTTTGAATTCTATGGTTTTACATATCAGGACATAATGACAATCAACTGTTCTTAGCAGGTCTAAAAATTAGGTAAATACAACCTCAGTATCAACCTGTGTCATGATTTATTTAACAAAAATAAGTCAAAATGGAGAAGCCATGTGTGAAAAACTAAGTACTCCCTTACTACTTCCATAGGAATTAAGATGTTAAGTAGCAGACAGGTGCTGCTAATGAAATGCCCTTGATTAATTGATCATCAGCAAGTGTGACCACCTCTATAATAGCCAAAGTTTTAGCAGTTTGCTGGTCTCGAGCATTCAGGTGTGTGTTAACACAATGCCAAGGAGGAAAGACATCAGCAATGATCTGGGAAGGGTTATAAGGCCATTTCCAAACAATTTAAAATCCATCATTCTACAGTGAGAAAGATTATTCCAATCTTCCCAGGAGTGGACGCCCCAGAAAATTCCCCCCAAGGTCAGACCGTGCAATGCTCAGAGAAATTGCAAAAAAAAACAAGAGTTACATCTCAGACTCTATATGCCTCAGTTAGCATGTTCAATGTTAAAGTTCATGACAGTACAATTAGAAAAAGACTGAACGTATGGTTTGTTTGGAAGGGTTGCCAGGAGAAAGCCTCTTCTCTCTAAAAAGAACATGGCAGCACGGCTTAGGTTTGCAAAGTTGCATCTGAACAAACCAAAGTGGAGATGTTTGGCTATAATGCACAGTGCCACGTTTGGTGAAAACCAAACACAGCATATCAGCACAAACACCTCATACCAACTGTCAAGCACGGTAGTGGAGGGGTGATGATGTGGGCTTGTTTTGCAGCCACAGGACCTGGGAACCTTGCAGTCATTGAGTCGACCATGAACTTCTCTGTATACCAAAGTATTCTAGAGTCAAATGTGAAGCCATCTGTCCAACAGCTAAAGCTTGGTCGAAATTGGGTCATGCAACAGGACAATGATCCCAAGCACACCAGCAAATCTACAACAGAATGGCTGAAAGAGAAAAGAATCAAGGTGTTGCAATGGCCCAGTCAAAGTCTAGACCTCAACCCAATTCAACTGCTGTGGTGGGACCTTAAGAGAGCTGTGCATAAACAAATGCCCACTAACCTCAATGAACTGAAGCAACGTTGTAAAGAAGAGTGGGCCAAAATTCCTCCACAATGATGAGAGAGACTGATAAAGTCACACAGAAAACGATTACTTCAATTTATTGCTGCTTAGGGTGGTTCTACAAGCTATTGAATCATAGGTGTACTTAGTTTTTCACACATGGCTTCTCCATTTTGACTTTATTTTTGTTAAATAAATCATGACACGGTGTAATATGTCTTTTGTTGTTGTTCATCTGAGGTTGTCTTTACCTAATTTTAAGACCTACTAAGGAACAGATGATTGTTATTATGTCCTGATATGTAAAACCATAGAATTCAAAGAAGGTCTACTTTCTTTTTCACCCAACTGTACATGTATTTTTTTGGTCCTCTTTATATGAAACAAAAATACTTTAGTTAATGCCCTAGTAACTTATCACATTGTATGTGACCATATTTGAAAATTATCTGCACCAGTATCAGAGCTATATTGTGAAACAAATGGGCAACTTGGCCCCGCCATGAAAAGCTTTGCTAAAGCTGCAGTTCAGTCTTTTTTTTTTATTTTATTTATTTTTTTACTTCAATAGTTTCATGTGGGCAATCTCTAATTATCTAAAGAACTGCATAGCTGCTGGTCAATTCGTTCTCCGTCTATTGATCAGCAAAGTTTGACGACATCTTTAAATATGGGGAATGTAAATCGTTGCTATAGGAACAAGCATGCATGTTAAAATAGAATACAAAAAAATTGGTCTTTCAAAGTTGTTTCTTTTTTAAACAGAAAATGCTAAAAGTGTTTTTTCTTACTACAGAACTGATTTATTAAAAAAAACACACATGCAGGATATTGCCTGAACTGCAGCTTTAAATCAGGGCAAGTGACGCAATGTTATCTAAAACAGTAACAGGCATTGGTGAAAGGGCATGTTAATGTAGTGCAACATTGTTTTAGTTTCCAGTAATTTGATGTTAAGCATGTCTTGGCATTACTCCCACCCACAGCCTGAAAAACAGCAGACGCTGCTGGTGGTGGTGGAGGGTACTTGTAGAGTTCACCGCCACCACCGTCACGCACCGTCACACACCGTCACCACCGCCACTGCTAATTCCACTGCATTTGCTTTTTTCAGGGTCTGAATGAGAGAGTAATGGCAAGTTTAACTATGACAACTAACAAAACATTACATCCCTGAGTTAACATTAATGGACCTTACAGGATATGTGATGTTAGGGGGAACACTTCTTCTTCCATTAATATCACTAGCATCCGTAAAAAAGTATGCAATGTTTTTTAAATGAGTAAGACAGGGTTAACGCTATGTTATTGTCTTAAGTAGATAAGCATCACAATTAACATGACATTAATTTAGGTTATCGACATGTTAAATAGCCTAATGGAGCTTAGTGCCTCTGGGCCTCTGGCTCTTGATGTGACATTGCCCCTGGTATTATACATGTCTGTCATTTCCTCATGTGTAGCTTTCATCTCTCAAGATGAGTAAGATGTTGTTTCGATGTAACAGTTAGATAAAGAATTAAGTCTTCCCCAATTTCCCAAGTATTTTAATGATGTTTGAGAAGGAGGAGATATGTTTGTAATTATATGGGTCTGACGGTGAAACTCCCTGTGTTATGACAAATTAAAATCATTTTGTGTTCTATGGGGAGGACTCTTTTTGCAAATATATGGTTATAAACTTGCTGTATGTGTCTGGCACTTTGAAAGAACTGCATTTGTATATTATCTGCATCTGGAACTGAGGTGTAATTCAAGCTGTTTAAAAGCAATTTAATGACTAGCAACAAAGAAACATTTTAAAATAAATGTTGATTTATGTTGATAAATGGCCATATTGACATAGCAGTGCTATTCCGAAAGATGCTTTACAGCACCTGTATGGCTCATTCACTTAAACCAGAGGAATGTTTTTTTCTAAATTACTAGAACCTTAGAAGCCTCAACATTCCAATGCATTGGATTCTACCATGGATGACAGTGTTTTGTAGCTGTCTTATTTTGTGAACTTGTGCAGAACCTTGGCAGCACAATATACAGCTAGTAAAAGGCACACACTTTATAGAGAGAGAGGATGAAGGAATATTCCTAGCAAAATACTGCAGCGAGAAAAAGTTTGGGAACCCCAATGATAATTATGCAAATTCCATAGTTTTTCCATGGTAACCTTTTTGAATTAAAATAGGTTGTTTCTTAAATATCCAATAGGGTTTATATTAACCAATTCCATGTCTTTTGAAACAAAATGATGTATGACTTAGACAAATAATGAATAATTAAGAGTCAGATTATGTGCAAAAGTAAGTGCAACCCTGGTTTTATCAGCTAATTTAAAAGGGATAATTAGAATCAGGTGTTTAAATAATTAGGTAGATCTTCAGGTGTGAGTTTGGGAGGCCCCACTCTTTATTAAGATCAGAAACATTGCGAGTTTGGTCTTCACCTTACAGGTGTGTGCACAGGATAGGCAGGAGGAAACCACTGCTCTCTAAAAAGAACATTGCTGCTCATCTGTAGTTCGCCAGAGATGATCCATAAGACTTCTGAAATAATGTTCTCTGAACAGAAATGTCAAAGGTAGAACTTTTTTACCTCAACGAGAAACGTTATGTTTGGCAAAAACTAAACACTGCGTTCGAACAGACTAACCTCATTCCAATCATCAAGCATGGTGGTGGGAGGCTGATGGTTTGGGGTTGCTTTGCCGCTTCAGGTCTTGGACAGCTTGCCATCATTGATATAACCATGAGCTCTGCATTGTATCAGAAGATTCTAGAGGAGAATGTGAGGCCATCTGTCCATGAGCTGAAGCTGAACCGAAAGTGGGTCATTCAGTATGACAATGATCCTAAACATACAAGCTTATCTATAAAAGAATAGATGCAGAAAAAATTAATTTCATGTTTTAGAATGGCCTAGTCAAAGTCTGGAACTAAACCCCATCAAAATGTTGTGCTAGGACCTGAAGCGTGCTGTCAATGCAAGGATACCCTCAAATGTCACTGAGTTGATGCAGTTCAAGGAGGAATGGGCTCAAATTCCTCAAAACCGATGTGAGAGACTGACCAGTTGTTATCTATTTATCTATTATTAGGACTGTATATCTTCTGATTATTTACATTTCAAACCCTTTATTTCATTTTTAACACAGTATTGATGCTGGGGGTCTTTGGAGTTGAAACTCATAAATGTAAGCTCTGGGGACACCTTGCTTCCGAAGGTACTTACTCCACAGGAGGTGCCCTTAGCTGCTCTAGGGTTCAGATTATAGTGTATTTTCTAAGCTCCTGCGGACAAATTGGGAGCCGTGACATCACCCAGTGCGGTTTCTTACTGACCCATGTGATGCGGGAGCTTCAAAATGCAGAAAACTGCTGAGATAACAGTGCACCCGTCAGAGGTAAATATGTCTTGAAGCAGGGGTCAAGAGTAGAAGGAACACAGGGCACAACAGATTTTGAATATCTAAACTCATTTATTGAGCCAACACAACGTTTCGACCTTAAGGTCGACACGTTGTGTTGGCTCAATAAATGAGTTTAGATATTTACAATCCGTTGTGCCCTGTGTTCCTTCTACTATTGACCTAGGACTGACGACAGGCTTTCGTTCAAGGACGGGAGCACCGGTAATTGTATCATTGATATACTTTTCTAGGTGTGCAGCATTCACTTCATATTTTTGAAGCAGGGTCCCCAGAGTTGAAATGAACGGTTTCATCTCTTGAGACCCCCTACTTCAGTCCTGTATTAAAAGAAAGAAAAGAAACAGTATGGATTCTCCTCTAACCTTGCATAAAGGTATTCTTATATAATTAATGTGGGGATAAACATATTCTGTGCAGCTATTCATCAAGAAAGAGGAGAGGAGCTAGTGGAATAAGTAAAGTCAATCTTTGTGAATCATAATCTGTAAATTATCCATGTAGTCTTTTATTGTGTGAGACGACCACTGGTCATTTTTATTTATGCAATTGACATATTTTGCACATGGTTTATACAGATTTCAAGGTTATCCCCACTGTTTCGAAATTAAGGCCCAATAAGTAAATGCCTACTGCTTAATCTTGTTGAGATATAAATTTCCATTTATTTTTCCTGACAAGCAGGAGTTGGCAGTAAAATCAAAACAAACTACTGATTCTGCTCAACACAGCATACATTTGGTAAATCAATTGTTCAGAAAGGAAGTTCTGTTATATGCTTATTTTCTTTGGCTGTAGGTTTTCTGATGGCCTTTAGCAATTTCACAGCGCATGCGAACATGTTAATGTCAGTACTAAGGGTGGGCACTTTCTGTAGTGTTTTTTTGGTTTTAGTTCTTAACATTGTTACTGTTTACATTTTGCTAGAACTTTATTCTCTTGTTTTTATTTGGGCTAACTTTTCTGGAACTTCATAAAAGTTTTTGAGTTTTTTTCATTCAAACAATTCATTAAAAAAAAATGTGTACTTTCAAATTTGGAACAAACTGCAGATAGACTCCACTTAGAACGCAATTCTGTTTTTTCAGGCGCTCAGTGTTTTTTTTTATCATTGAATGTTTGTGGAGTGCTAAAGCAAAAATCTGACCCTTTTCTTTATCTGCTTCATATAGAGTCACTGTTGGCTCAGTACCAGGCATTCAAAAATGTTGGCTAGTAATAAAAAGTTTATACACACATCATATAGTTTCAGGGTTACAAACCAAGCAGTAACATTTTTTTTTGCAATCTCTGCTAGTTTATCTGTAAAGTTTACTGTGTAATATATTTAACAATTCACTAGGCACCTGGTATCTCTGTATTTAAATATTCAGAAATATCTTTCACGCTTTGGCTGTGTGCTGTAGTGCTTATTAGCAATACATTGTTTCTACTGAGACAAAGGAGGCCTGTTGCCTGGGACACAAACAATCTACCTATCTCCGGTCACATTGTTAATTTTACCTATTTGTTCCTAGTATACTCTTCTGCTCTGTCTCATTTATATCACCATTTAAATCTTATTTAACATCATTCAGTTGAGTACAGTAGAAGAACCACCACTAATTATTGCTACAGTAAAAGACCGCCACTAATTATTGCAACCATCAGCTAATTTCTAGTTACCGTTGACGTATTTGGTAGGTTTTTGAGATATTTGTGCACCACAGTTCATAAAAATAAGTTTTTTCCTTTTCTTAACCTTAGTGCATCTCAGTTATCAAATGCAGGCCCAGCAGAGTTTAACATTTTTCATAAAACTTCATGGGCAGTCATTGCAGCATTCAGGGCCGCCGACAGGGGAGGACAGAAGGGACAAGTCCCGGGCCCGGTGACTGCGGGGGGCCCGACGGCCGGCACTACAAATTGGCCCCAACCTCTGGCTGGGCCTGGCTGCCGGTTGTGGCTGGGCCCCGGCTCTCCATCAGATGCAGGCCTCTTCCTCACTATGTGTCCCACGCCAAGCATACGTATGCGTCTTGCGGCGCATGACGGGCCCCTCTGACGTCAGCGCGCCGGAAGTAAGCTGGGCCTGACTTTGGAAGCTCGGCGTGGGACACAGATTGAGGAGGCTTGCAGCTGATGGAGAGTTGGGGCACGGCCACGACCGGCAGCCAGGCGTGGCCTGACCAGATCTCGGCCCCAACTTGCAGCATCGGCCGCCGGACCCCCTCTGCCACTGGCCTGACCTGACCATCCCCATGGTAAGTCTACTTTTTTTTATATGTATGGGGGGGAGGGGTATTTTTAAATGTATTGGGGGGAGCAGGGGTATTTTTTATATGTATTGTGGGGTGTTTTTTTTTATGTATTGGAGAGTGGGGGTATTTTTATATGTATTGGGGGAGTATGGGTCTTTTTATATGTATCGGGGAATGGGGGTCTTTTCATATGTATTGGGGGGTCATTTTATATGTATTGAGGGTGGGAGACTTTTTTATATGTATTGGGGGTCTTTTATATGTATTTGGGGAGTGGGGGTCTTTCTATATGTATTGGGGGAGGGGTTCTTTTTTATATGTATCGAGGGTGGGAGTCTTTTTATATGTATTTAGGAAGAGTTGGGGTATTTTTATATGTATTGGGGAGAGTGGGGGTCTTTTTGTATCTATTGAAGGGAAGTGGGGGTCTTTTATATTTATTCGGGGAAGTGGGTTTTTTTCTATATGTATTGGGGGAGAGGGTTCTTTTTTATATGTATTGGGGGAGTGGGGGCCTTTTATATGTATTGGGGAGGGTGGGGGTCTTTTTATATGTATTGGGGGTGTGGTTTTTTTATATGTATTGGGGTGGGGGTCTTTTTATATGTATTGGGGGAGTGGAGGTATGTTTAATATTTATTGGTAGGGGGTCTTTTTGATATGTATTGGGGGGAGTGGGTGTCTTTTTAATATGTATTGGGGGAGTGAGGGTCTTTTTTATATGGAATGGGATGTATCAAAGTTGGCATGAGGAATGTTGCACATGTCTTCATTGCAGCAAGAATGTGGTGAGATTCACCTAGCAGCTCAAGCAACCAGTGTCAGGTGGAAGAAATTAACAAATGCCATGCAGTAAAGACTGTCGTAATATTGAGCCCAATAAATGTTTTGCAACACAGCACATAGCAAATTGCATCATCTTTGTACATATCTCTCCTTAGTTCTCAATTCCTATTCAATATGCTGTGGAGGCTTTTTTCTGCTGCTGTTGAAGATTTCATCCCCACTATATGAATGAATCTGAACTCTTCTCCAGCACTGGTAATACATCTTCAGTGCATATTGAATGGGGGCCTTTATCTTTAAAGGATTTACCATGTTTAATTGCTTCATGCATTGGTCATTTTATAAAGATCAAAAACAGACAACACCACTCACAAAACCCTGTAGAGAAATGTATATATATTATAAAGAATAATTAACGTGCTGGGATGATAATGAGTAAATGCTAATGGAGTAATAAACAAAAAGCGTCCTCAGCAAGTGATTTCAATAGTTACAAATGGAATATCAGGGGGATTGCATATCCCAAGGTATGGAATAACAAAAAGTCAATGTAAGACGTCACAAGTCCCTAACGTCTCCACCGGTTATACTTGCGATATCCCACATATATTTTAGCTGCTCCCAAGAGACTAGAAGGAAAGTGCCACAGTCCGGATTCATGGGAACGGGCCTTTAGAATCGGTTCTCCTGGAAGCGTTGCCCCCCTTGTTTTTCATTATGTATTTGTTATTGCTTACCATTGTTTTCTTTGATGTTTGACCCCTTATTTACCCGAGTTAGTGTTAGTGTTCAGCCTGCCTTTAGTTTTGCATGGTCAGTTTCCCATTTCGATTGCTATTTTGCATACATTTTTTCAGCGCTACCTTTTTTGCCTCCTGGCCACCTATTATGTGGATAAGTATTATATTTCTTTTCGGTTTTTTTTTCGCTGCTGTCATAGACTTTACATAACCTTTTCATATTCTGTTGAGCGCTCCTTTTCTGTTTTTGTATTATCCATTGTGATTTGTATTTGCTTGTGGTAATTCAAATGTACTTTTTCTTGTTCCATGTGATGCATACTTTTTAGTCCAATTATTGAGTGCTGAGGGCTCTTTTTGTTTATTACTCCCTTGGTTATTTTATAACTGCATTCATTAGGATATCTTTGCTCTGTACAATTTGCAGACCACAAACAACCACCTTCCTTTCTTTGTTTGCTCTTAAAACAACTGTATACGTACTATTATTTATTTATTGCTGTAATGCTTAATAGTAAAACTATTTTTCAAATGTTTTCATTTTAAAGTTTTCTACTCTCCTCATTTACTGTTCGGGATATGATGCATGCGAGGAGTTGGCTATAGATTTTATTTGGTAATCTACACTACCAAGGTATGCAGTAAAAATCCCACCTAACATCATGATGGTTTCAGATTGACATTTTAAGACTTGTTCCTCAGATTTTGAAAGCCATATGCAAGCCCTTTGTTTTGCACCTGTGTGTACCTAGACATTAGTAAAACAGATTTGAGTTCCACCAAAGGTGGCCTTTACTTTTAAAAGTTGCCCTTATAATTTCCTTTATTATAAATTACAAAGGTTCTAACCCACGGCACATAATATTAAAACACCTGGACTTAAATTGAAGCCATGACTGAAAAAAAAACCCATTGCTCTTTGAGTCATTGAATGAACTAATTTATTTTTATCAGTAAAAGTTTCCTTGGCAAAGGACACCCAAGTAAGTCTGTTCTTTTTTTTATTTATTTTTATCTGCAACCATCTAGTTTAATTGTTTTATAGGATAAAAAGCGGGAAGCAATCAGCTAACAGGACAAGACGGAAAAATTGTAAACAATGCCATATATTTTATTTCTTTTTGTTTTTCAATTAATGTTTTCATTTTTAAAAGTGTTTAAAACATAGCTCAACTCACCATACAACATTTTAAAGCAATATTTTGAATGATGTTTAATATATTTTTGTCAAAGGATTGTAACTGGGAGGTTCTCAGGAGCTAATCCGCAATATGTGTACCTCTGGGAATACCACCCTTCCAAAGAAACTAATCATTTGTTACCAGTGTTTCCTAGGGAATTTAAATGTGCACCCAGTAGGAAGCTGCAAACAATGTTGTTGCGGCTTCCTATTGGCCTGCGTTTTGGTGGCCATTGGGTTTCATCTTTAGGGAGTTTAAACACTGCTATTTCGCTGCTACGCATCTCCAGAGCCAGGGTAACACCATAGGTACAAATTACAGGGTCCAATACTGTAGGAAAAATGATAGATACAAAAGTAAAACTAACAGATGGGAGTGCTGCTTTAATTATTTTTATAGGATATAAAAATTATTTCTTTAATGTTACATATACATAATCTAATTTTTTTTAACATCTCTGGAAACTCTCTGAGTTTAGTATGTCTACCTCAAATGCAAAGATAAATAACAAAGGAACACTCACAGTAGTCGAGTAGTAGCTGCTACGGGTGCTCACACATCCACAAGCAGAGTTCAGGGATGTAAGTGCCAGCACTCTAGAGGACTTTTGGTGTGTAGCAGGGTCCCTTTCCCCAGATCCCCGCTTACCTCCGCTGCAGCAGGGGGATGTGCCGAGTGTTGTGGCAGGCGAGTGTATCGCCGGAAGCATCGGTGTCTCCCGTTGCAGGGCGCCGCCATCTTGGTTTGCTTGTGCATGCGCATGCGCAGGACAGACGCGCATGCGCAGTGCAGTGTTTTCTGCTGCTGCGGCCATCTTGGGACTCCTCGTGCATACGCAGTACAAGCGCAAGCAGTGGCAATTACAGCAGGACTCCACAGGGGACTACAACCCCACAGCCATCTGATCCCAAACAGCCAATCTGGCTGCAGCATTCCCCTGCAGCCAGGAATTGATACTTTTGGCGTGTCTGCAACACGCCAGTCGGAAGAGGGACCTCTGAGGATCAGGTAGTGTCCAGGGAGCAGTGCTTTCCTGGAGTAGGCCAGATCTCCACCTTTGGGTCCCAGCTAAGCCCCGACTCACTGTAGCATGTGGCTGCTATAGGGAAGGCCCATAGTTAGGGACTTGTCCCCAGTAGCTGCATATAGACAGGTTCAGCACCGGTGAGACGTCATGCAATGACTGCGGCCTGTGGTCAGGGACCAAACAATCTACATGGTAAAGCTGGAAAGGTGATATTATCCACACCGGAATTCACCCCACACGGAGGCGGACACCATCATGGACAACATTGGATCAGATGGATCCTCTTTGTTCTTCTGCAATACCCGGGTGCTGGAGCCACGGGCAGGTACCGAACTAGTGCACCAACACTTAACGGGATAGCGCTATCTCTTACACTTTGTGTGGGCCTTGACATTGGGAAGAGGGACATCAGGGACATGGCTGGCACCCAATGTACTTCAGGGACACTCATTCGTGGTATCAGATTGGGGCCTATATTACTGTGTGGTACCAATATTATTGTTTTCAGTAAAGGTTGTTAGTATATACTTGAGTGTGTGTATTATTGGTATTGTTCCTGTAAGAGGATTATCCCACCCCGTTGGGATCCCTTGCAGGTGGAGGCGCTGTCACCAGATGAATCAGGTACATCCCGGGCTCCCAGCGGCAGAGGTTCAGGCCTCCTGTGAGCCACAGGTAGTGCACCACGCACACCGTAGCCGCATAACTTCCATAGGGGGGGGGGGGAGGAGTGCGCTACAGGTGTAAAAGTGAAGGTTTATTGAGAGACCAACATATAGGTCCCTACTTGGACCTCTGTCAGGATACAGTGAGTATAAAAAGTGCATTTTATATACCTGTACATCTAGTTGCTTATGTGAGGCAGGGAGGCTTGGCGCCAAAATAACTCTGTGTATGGTTGCCATGCAAGGGGCCAAATATAAGTGTGAGAACTAAGTGATGTTGTTAAGTGAAATGACTAAGGGTAATCATGTATTACTGTGAAGAAAACTTCACTTTTTCACCAAGAGTCCTCTGGAGTTCTGGCTCTTTACATTCCTTACCTCAAATGCAATGACATTATATTATGTACTGCAGAAACATGGCAGATACTTTGTAATATATATGTTTGGCAGCAAGTGTACCATAGTTTCAAATAATCATTCCATAGACTGTTCTCCTATACAGTGAATTGAGCTGACAGCAGTTCTTTTCTGCACTGCACTAATGCCAGAATAACGTGGACATCGATGAAAAATAATCACTTATTTTCTCATTCAACAAATCAGTAGATTTACCAGTTAAAAGCTAGTTAGGTTACAGTTCATCTGTCACCTGTTGGGGGTCATGAAAAATGAGAATCCTCACCTGGCCTTGACATAGAAGGCCTGACAGATTTATGGCTCCTTTCTCGATTCTCATAGGTGAAGCAGCATAGCCCTTTTAATTTGGTTTATCCAGATTATAAGCAACACAAAAGTTATTGTTTAAACTTTCTATAAGGTCACTGTTATGACTTTGTTACAGATAGTTGTTGTAAGAATTGTCACTGGTTAATGATTGTTTGGACCTGTGTACTGTTGGGCAACTAAGAATATATGTCATATGGCTCCCCCAAGAGTTGAAGTTGGTACAATGGTTTTAGCATACTGTACTGTATCATGATTCATGTATCATGTTTCATGTTTTATTACCTGATTAAGGAGACCAATAATGCATGTTCTACAACACTTCTAAAAACTCCTAACTCAAGCAGGAATGCTGTTCTATTGTCAACTGAAGCCTTTTTCTAAAATACTTGGATAACAGGCATGTTATTCAATGCAGCTATTTTGTCATCATATATTAAAGTAATGGTTTTAATGCATTACATCTTCCTCGTTGGTTTCTCTCCTTCCTTTCTAAAGCACTTTTTCAGGGTCTGGATGGGACTAGGCGCATTAAATAAAATGTAAATGTTTGGCAAATCACTTTGTGAACTGTGACTGATCTGAGATTTGTTGGCAAAATAGCCAATTGGAGAAATGTGTAGCCAGTAGACAATTTTTTTGGGGAAAAACTTTGAAAATGGGGAATGGGGAATGCAAACAAAAAACGCCAGTGAAATATCATCTAATGATATCTCATAAGGGGAAAAATAAATTCCTTCCTGACTCATAATATTGGCAATCAGATTTCTTTCTGGATCAACATCCTTCCCATGTTTACTTATTTAGTATTTTCCTGTATAACTTCCTTTCTAAAAAGATGTTCAACCTTTTTTTGAAGATATCTATTGTATCTGCCATCACAGTCTCCATGGGTAATGAATTGCACATTTTAACTGCCCGTACTTTAAAGAATACAACAAAAAAACAAACAAAGATGCACAAAGCTACTTTCAATGTGACAAAAATACCCAGTGCAATACCTATATATTCTCTTGAAAAAGGGTAATTTAGTTTAACCCTTTGGCCAAAGCTTCTTACACCTGCTGAAACTTTCAAGGCATGACCGTTAGCAGGTCCTAACACTCCTTACACTTTGTTTACTTTAAAGAACCCTGCCCCTTGTTGCTGGTAAAACCTCCTTTCCTCCTTGTAACAGGGACTTACCCCTGTTAAGAAATGTTCCTCTAATCCAGCAGTGTGCTGGTTAATTGCACACCTGAAATCAACCAACCCCACCTGCCTAATCAGAACTCTATCAGAAAAAACCTGTTCTGAGACACAGGAAGGGGATTCCTAAGTCTCACAATTGGGGCTGACCAGGAAGGACAGATGTCTTGAGCTGCAAAGAGACTGTAGGCTGAAAGCAAGACAAAGGGGACCAGACCTGTATACCTGGACAGCCTTAGCACACAAGGGTGCTGACCCAGGAGAGCAGAGTGGCCTTCCCCTACAACTGCAAGAAACAGATAAGATTTTCTTATGGGACTGTTGTATGTCTGTATATATGTATACTGTATATATTTGGGGTTGGTAATTAACTTAGCTAAACACCCCGTTAGAGAAGGCTGGACTTCATGTGTAGATATTCTCCAAAGTGGAGTAGATTTTCTTTTTGCTGTGTTAAAGGGACAGGCGCAATAAAGCCTAATTTTAGTTTCACTTTAAACGGTCTCCATTGCGTACCTCTGAACATGTCTCTTACACTCCTCTTAAGGGATGACTTTGTACTGCCGTCGGGATCAATAGTTCTTTTGAGTGATCCCTCTATTGTCCCCGAATATATTTGTATATAGTTATTCCCTCTTAGATGCATTTTTTCTAAAGTAAACAATCTAATTTAGCTAGCATTGTCCTCATAACTTAGATTGTCCATCCCCTTTATTAATGTGGTGGCTCTTCTGTGCACTCTCTCTAGTTCCATAATGTCTTTTCTAAGGAGTGGTGCCCAAAATTGTACTCCATATTCAACGAAATGCGTTGAGTCTGACACTTGCCATAGTAGGGGACTCCTAGCATGGGACCAGTGCTGGGAGAAGTGCCATCTGCACCATCTGTATCATTGATGTACCGAAAGTGATTATTTGGAAGAGGCGGAATCTCGGAGTGCGATGAGAACATGACCCACCTGACACACGGGAGTCATGGCGGCTTATTCCATTGTATATAAAATGTTTTAAAATAACCACCCTGATGTAAGCCTTGAATTCAGGGGGTTTATTATTTGAGTAAAATTTATTTTAAAGTACCATCTGCACTATTGCAGTTTTTCTTTCTTTCCTTGACCCTTGCTGGAGCAAGTGGAGTCCTACCCACGTCTGCCACAGTTTGGGAGATGCCTATTTGTATTCTGTGTTTGTGAGTATAATCTTCAGAGATTTTGTCAGATGGTTTTTACTTTGAGCTTTCATTTATATCATAATGGTTTTTGTTTTGCATCATGTATCTAGTATGCCATTCAAAGGTTTTTTTAAATTGGCTATGTGGTGTGTTTTTTATTTTGCTATGTGGTGTGTTTTATTTTGCCGTGTGCTGTGTTTTATTTGGCTATGTAATGTTTTTTACCTAGCTATGTAATGTTTTTTATTTGTGCTTGCTTTTTAATCCTTCCCAATTTTTTGGTATATTGGTAAATCATGCATATTATATTTTATATTATAATATTATATATTATATGGGCATGATGTACCCACTGTACCAATGAATGGGTGAAAGGTGGGGGTAGTTGCCTGGGGAGGGTGGTTAGGCCTCTTGAGTGGGTAGTGGCAGAGGGTGGGTTAACCTCTTAATTACTAAAGTGGTTATTAACCACTAAGGTGATTAAGGGTCTAGGGGACATTAGAATTTGTTTTGCTATGTATTTTTCTGGCAATCGAGAACAAGGACCTGCAGTAAGCTGACACGGACACCCTTCATATTTCCAGGGATAAGTAGAATGGTTTTATTTACTTTATTTATGCTGGCTAATGTTGTGATTAATAATGGGCAAATAATCTATTATCCATATCTGGATAATAGTTATTTTGCACATTACTGTATTATATGTTTGGGGGAGTGGGGTGGTGTATTGATTTAAATGTAGGACATGTTTTATTTTTTTTAAATACAGGATTGGTACCGCAGGCCTGTGGGGTCCCATGGGGACCACCCGAGGGCCCACCGGATGCCCACGAGTACCACCTGAAAATCAACGGGGGATACCCACGGGGAAGAACCGGGGGCTGAACAGTTGTGGGGGCCCGCGGTGACCACTCGAGGGCCCCCAGACCCTCATAGGAACCACGAGGGTCCCCAGACCCGCATGGGAACCACCTGAGGGCTCCTTAGACCCTCGTGGGAACCATCCGAGGGCTCCCAGACCCCTGTGGGAACCACCTGAGTGTCCCCAGACACCCGTGGGGTTGATCAGGGTACACCAAGACACCTGTGGGACTTGAGAAAGACTGCTTATACGGAGTCGAAACGTTGGACTTTATGCTGGATTAGATATTTCTTTATTTGCAAAGACCGAGTGCCTGGACCTTCTTTCCTACCTATGTGATTTCTTGGGGACTTTGCAGGACAATCCCCCTTGGCCCGTGGGCACCGTCAAGTTATATTAACATTGTTGTATTGAGTGTGTGCCAGATCACCCCTCTCTATTGGACTTCCTATCGACCCCATTGGTGGAGGCCACGGAGCCTAGTGGGGACCACCCGGAGGCCCCCAGACACCCGTGTGTACCCCCCAGGGTGCACTGTGGGGCCTGCGGACACCCATTGGGACCATCCAGGGACCCCCGCCGGCCTGTGGTATTAAACCTGTGTGTAAAATAAATAAATAATGGTTTTATGTGGGGGCACGGAGAGGGTTGAGTATTGTTATTATTGTAATGCTTTATTGGGAGCCTAGGAGTTGAGTAGTGGGTCTGTTGTGTATATTAGTGTTTATTGTGGGCAGCAGGGGTGGGTGAAGGGGTATTGTCCCCAAGGATGGGTGGTTAGGCCTACCGGATGGGTAGTGGAAGAGGGTGGGTTAACCCCTTAAATACTATAGCGGTTACTAACCACTAAAGTGATTAAGGGGTTAGGGGACATTAGATTGTATTTTTTTATTCTTCTGTATTGTTTGTAGCAACGGAGGACATGGACGATGATGAGGAGGAGGACGGCCTTCATTGTGGCAGCCTGGCAGGGGTGAATGCAAGATTTATTTACTTTATTTATGCTGCTTAATGTTGTATTTTAAATGGGCAAATGCACTATTATCCATATCTGGATATATGTCTCAAGGGGGGGTGGGTGTGTATGTATTTAAAATTATAGTTTATTTTTTTGGGGCACCCTATTTGTACCGCAGGCCAGTGGGAACCCCCTGATACCCACGGGGATCACCCGAGTTCCATGGAAACCCGCGGGGATCACCCGGGGACATCTCGCCCCATCTCGCGACATCTTGTATAAATGTTGTGCCTGAAAGAAGGTAAACAACGCTTTTTTGTCTATCTCAAGCATCTTTTGTGTCTGCCTTTAGATGGCCTGCTTTTCTGGTGTGCTTTTAAAGCATGATTCAGTTATCCCTGCTTAGAGAATCCCACAGACTGGCAAAAAACGGCGCGTTTGCCTTTTTTTGCCTGATCGGACGTGCTTTGCTCGCAGGGCTGAAAATGCCATTTAAGGCCGATAAAGAGCTGTTATCACTGCATAGTGAATCGCGCAGAAGGCTGTATCGGCCTTAAAAGCCACTTTGCCTTCTTAAAAGCAGTTATCACTGCTTAGTGCATAGCCCCCTATGTCTGCTTTACGCCAATCTTGTGATTCTGAACCTGTGGAAATGAAGTCCTTGAATATTAAATGTAATGGTTTCGCTATTACTGAATTTAACTCCTTAAGGACTCTTGAATGCATGCCATAGGGGCCAGGTGCTTTATTTACTTTAATTTTATCAAAGCACCTATGATCTTCTTCCTCAGTTAACCAATTGCTTGTTTATATAGAGGTTGAGCTTCCTCCTGCAACATTACTATTGCAATTGAGTCTTCCCTGGTAAACACAGAGGCAAATAATTTGTTTAATACCTTTGCTTTTTGCTTATCTCCAATAATGTGCCTTCCCATATCATACTGAAAGGGTCCTATATTTTCCTTTCAAATGTTTTTGTTATTAAGGTAATTAAATAACTTTTTAGGTTTGATCCTACTTTCTATTGCGATCCTTTTTTCATTATTTTGTTTTGCTAAATTGATTGCCCTTTTTCAATTTTTGTTACATTCCTTATAATTCTGATATGATGCCTCCTTCCCTTCTAAGTTTTAGCATCTAAATGCCTATGTCTTCTTTTCCATATCCTCCCTTTCCTGTTTCTTTAGCCACATTGGTTTTGATTTTTTTCTTTTATATATATTACTTCGGGGTATACACTGATGAGTGTGCATTTTTAACAATGTCTTAAAGGCTGTCCATTTATCTCCCACACTTTTCCCTGCAAAAACATCATCCCAATTTATTCCTTGAAGATTAGTCCTCAGTTTATTAAAATCTGCCTTTCTAAGGCCTCGGGCATGGTCAGCGCTGAGGCACGCTTGTACTTACCTGTGAGCTCCTACAGCCGCAATGAGAGCGGCTTTAGTAGGGGCTCACCTACGCTTCCGCAAGTGCGCGGAAACGTAGGTCTTAGCAGAATTTTAAATTTCAGCGCTCGCCGGAGCGCAGGGTCGGTCACGTGAGCGGTTCGCCCAATGAGGGCGAACCAGCTCCGTGACGTCACTGGCCCGCCCGCCGACACGCCCCCGACACGCCCCCGGACGGTGCGCTGTCTAAGGCCAGGGAAACCACCCGCTTTCCCTGAGCCTCAGCGCGCCTCCGCACGCCAGCAGGAACCCTGGCCAAGGCCTAAAGGTTAATATTTTGGTTTAACCCATGTAATATTTTTTTTATAATTTATTTTAATTGAGACAATGTTATGATCACTGTTACCCAATTGTGACCAGACTTCAATATTTCTTATTAGTTATACATTGTTTGATATTACTAAATCTAGTGTTCTCCCTTTCCTGGTTGGTTCCTCAATAGTTTGCGTCATTTAATGTCTTTAAGCACACTCGAAAACCTGTTTCCTTACATTGTAATACTAATCTCATTGCCGCAGTCTATGGTTGGAAAATTAAAATCACCCATCATGCAAACATGACTTAGTTTTGTGCCTTCTCCATTTGCAAAAGTATTTTGGCTTTCCCTATCTCACAGATATTTGGTGGTTTATAGCATATCCGTATAAACATTTTTTTTGTACTTTTACCTCCACTGCTAATTTCTATCCCCAAGGTCTCTACATTTACATAATTCCCTTCATAAACCTCTTCCCTTATTATAGGGTTTAGATCCGGTTTAATATTTAAACATACTCCACCTCCTCTTCTATTTCCTCGATCCTTCCAAAAATGGAATAACCTATACATTAACTACCCAGTCATGAGTTTCATCCCACCATGTTTCAGTAATGCCTATATAGCCATGCATAATAATGGTATATTGCTTTCCTCTCTGTTGGCAGTAAGTCCTGGTAAGAACAGGTATGCCAGCAGTAGTTATGGAGGTTTTCCCTCATCCAATGGTGATGTGCCCTATGTATGAAGGGGAGTGGCTGTATGCTCTGAGTCCCTGGATAGTGACATCAGGGATGCGCCTGCCTCCTGAAGTATATAAGGCACAACACAGTTAGTTATAGTGTTCTAGCAGTGTGTTCCAGCAGCTGTGGGAAGTTGTTGGGAAGTTGTATTGTCCTGCATAAGGGATTGTAGGAACACTTTGTGACCCTAGTGACGTAACTAGCGGTCCAGGTTGACCAATCAGCCTGTCTAAGCCACTCTGTGACCAGGGACCTGGCACAGAGAGGGTCTCCCTAGGAGAAGGGGGAATCCCACTTCAATTCAGGAGGGCGTACCTGGCGAAGGGACAGCACGGAGAGATGTGCGGCTAGAGCCGGCAGCTGCATGTGGCAGTCTGCTACATCACCGTCTACAATAAAGATGACCTTGTTAACGATACCCCCACTGTGTGAGTGTGAAGTTACTCCGCAGTGGATGGCACCACCAAGAAGGAGTTCCTCACCAGGACCATCTCCCTGCGGAAGCATAGACCCTGATGAGGTGGAGGCGCTGCACATGATGTAAGTTGAACTCGCACCCACTACCTCAGCTACCTGTTCTGTTGAAAATCCCCTACTAACATCAAGCGGGAGACTCAGGAGTTCTGTTGCCTACAGGTGCACCACCAAACACACACGTAATGGGGGTTGGTTATTAAAGTACCCGGGCCAATGTGAGATTGGGGGGGGGGGGGAAACCCGTTACAATTGGAGGCGCTACTGAGAGATATATATACCTATCAACAAGACAGGCTTTTGCTAGGCACACGCTAGGAAACAGGGAAAGTGTATGCTGCCACTTTGTGCTGCGTTGGGATGGAACCGCAGGAGTAACCTGGGAACCTGAGAGGAGTTAGTGGGTCTGGAGAGGGGCTATAGCTGTCCGAGTCACCTTGAGGTCGCGCTAGGGGTATGACGCCAGAAGGGAGAGCTTGTTAACTAGGTCAGGTGTCCTGGAGAGGGTCTGCACTAGGCTGACAAAGAGAGGTAGACGCCCAAGTACTGCATGGAAGCCCCAGAATACTCTAGTCATTCCAGATCACTTACCGAAGGGAGCACAGAATGGGAGGAAGGAGATACAGTAGACACTGAGAGAGTGAGCCTAGCCTGTGGTAGTGCAGAAACGAGTTAGATGTACGTTAGGTACACGAGGTGGTGCACAAGGCATGTTTATTGTACGGATGTGGTAGCTGCCCCGCAGAGCGGAGCTCCATGTACAATAATCCAGTATACCGTGAGCAAGAAGCGACCGTCAGAATGGAGGATCTGCAAAGAGCAGAAGGTCCAGGATGCCGGGATGAGGAAGGAGAACAAGCTACTGGAGAGACTCTTGTGTGTTTGCTATGGAATGGCATGAAAGCCGTGGCTGCGCCGTGTTTGTCATGCCTATGTTCTCGGGATGATACCCCTGAGAATAGTGAGGACGACAGCCTTGCGAGATGGGAGGAACAAAATGGACTTTGTTACACACCAATTAACAAACAGCCAGACGCTACCTCAAATATAAAGAAGGACAGTGCTTACCAAAATGGCGGTTCCCGCGTTCCCGGGGCACCGCGTGGGCCAGCTGCAGAAAGTCTTGCAACTCTGCAGTTTGCAAATTGTTGGCCAGGATTGGTGGCAACGAGAAAACTCCACCCAGTTGGGGAGTTTGGCGCGAAAGCTGGAGCCGCGCCCTCATGGACTATGACTCACTCAGCCCCAGTGTTGGGTTAGCCTACAAAGCGGCGAGACATCCCCCTAGTTTCAACCAGGGGGAGTGGTCTAAAGCTCCACCGGATGCCGATGGAGGAAGTGGGGGGAAGGACAGTTCAACCATCCCCTGCCCTTCAGTTGCGAAGAGCCATTGATCACTACAGACCGCTAGGACGAGTGCTCCCGTGGGTGACCATGACTGAGCAAGCGGAGAAAGTGGAACAGAGTCCCTTGATATCAACCCACCCCTACTTGGCTCCAGGAGGCTTCCTGATTATCCGTGTAGAGGGTGTGGAGACAGTGGTCTGTCTCTGCCTGCAGTGCAGACTGCCTGGCGGAGCCGTGGGCAGTGAGGCTCGATGCCCTCACTGTAGCCTGAAGTACATGTGGCCCATGACGACTTTTGTGCCAGTACAAACTGTAGGGATGAGACATCCTACCCCGACGTTGGCAGCGGAGCTTCCGGGTGCCCTGTGGAGGGAGAGTGCAGATCCCGCGGAGCAGGAACCCGGCCGGGTTCTCAAGCAGGAGAAACCCAGTCATCGTAGAGGTGACCGGAAAGGAGCCCATAGACGGTCCCCTACTGGAATACCCCGACCGAACTGTAAATTAGAGTCCTCGGACGAGGAGTGTGCCAGGCTGGCAGAGGCACAGGACTTGTTAACGGAGTACCATTCTAGTGGTATTCCGTGGCGAGATGCCATTCCTCGTGGTGTGGAGACACGAAGTCGAGTGTCTCCAGTGCCGCGACAACCCGATCGCCGGAGTCCCACTGCCGTGGTGACTAGCGGGTCGGAAGGAGGTCGATCCACCCCGACCCTGCGGAGCAGTAGGTTAACTCCGTGCTCAACGCAGATCCCGGGAGTGGAGGTGAGCGAAGAGCGGAACCAGGGTCAAGCTGGAGAGCGTAGCAGAAAGGCGTTGCCGGATATCCTCGTGGAGGAAGAGGTCTCGCTTGGGGACCCAACCCAAGATGGCGTCGCAGCACGTGCGGATCCCGAGGCAGTTCCGGACGACCTGAGCGGTGTCGAGTGGGAGGCGATTGCGCCTCTATGGTCGAGCAGTGGGAGTCGATCCCCTACGGACAGCAGACGGAGTGGGCGCTCGAATCGGAGAACGAGAGGATCCATTACCGAAGGACAGAGCGAACATTGTGGCGAACGTGAGTCAGTTGTTGCGGAGGAGCAGGCCGTGACCCTGCCGGAACCTACCGTCCAGTCCCGTCCCCCAACCCCGTCCATCCCCAGGGTTAGCCCCAAGGCCCTAGTTCAAGCCCCTGTCCCTGTCACCTGTTCCTTCGGGTCTACCTCTAGGCTGGGTATGTCAGGGGATTCCCGGGGTCCTATCACGGAACGGACTGGAAGCCTGGACTGGGGAACTTCTGATGATGGATCGGAGGGTGGAGGGAGGATTTCTCGACGAGGGTCGATAATTAGCGAAAGCTATAGTGCGCTGAGCATTGAGGGCGGACACTGGTCGCAGCGCAAGGAAAAGGTTATGCGATCTGAGGGTACTTCAGGGGTATCCTCGGGCGGGCCTGATGATGAGGAGGAGCCACTAGAACCTAACTCCGAGGAAGTACGGGAAACTAGGTGGTGGGCACCGTTATATGAAGGTTATGTCGCCTGGCTCGACCGCACCCATTTCCTTCTAGAAAGGGAGGGGGTGGTTGACCACTGGTGGGCTCCTGGAGATTTCGACGATGAGGCATACCTCAGGGTGCTAAGGGTAAGATGGGACCGAATACAAGGGGGTCTTATTACCCCAAAGGGATCTGAAGGGTTAGATGATCCGGTGGAGTCAGATGAGCCCCTGTCATGGGTGTTTCCGGGAAAGGCTGGGCAAACTAAATTGACCAGGACTTGCTGAGCTGAACGGGCTATTGCAGCCAAATATAAGAGGTCACATGGGCTCGAATACCCCTATGTCCCCGAACCTCTAATGAGGGAAATAGAGGAGAATCGAGAGAGGTGGCTCCGAAATGATATTGAATATTACATAGCTAATAAGGGAGGAGCCATTAAGGGAGTTCAGGCTGAGCAGAGGGTCTCCCAACTCATGCAGGTCTGGAAGATAGGGCGCAGTGTGTACACTGGCGACACACTTTATTCGAGCTCGGCTAGTCCCACGAATTCGGGTATACCCGGGTGTATTGAGGTTTGTGACTGTTTTCTGCCCGAGTGCATTGGGTTAATTTCCAGGCAGGGATTGAAGCATTTTATTCCCGCTGGCTGCAATACTGCACAGTATATATATATATACTGCATTACAATTCATGAATTTATGCCATCTGGTAGACACGCGAAGCATTGCAGCCTATTAAATCCTAATCATTATCATTTAACAGATCAGCCGCCCGTCATCCAGGCATGAACCCAGGCTGGGAAGGCAAACGCAACGGGGCTTGTCAGAGGTGATGAGCGGCGCATTCCAGGTATCTGCCAGGTACATACTGGGTATTTGCTCGAATAAAGTGTGTCGGTGCAGTATATGCACAAGGTGGTATACTGTAATGAGCGGGGATTGCCACAAGAGTATAGTGTAACCGTTCATGATGCAGCGGGGCGGGAGGTGAAGAAACCAGACCCTCGGCACTACTATTAGGTCCGTCAACGAGTGGTCTGCCTTTTGCTTTGCTGCTTACTGCTGGTCAGTGAGCGGATGTTCTGTCATTATTATGAGGATGTGACAATGTTTAAATGCTAAGTTTGTGTGTTCTTTTTCAGTGTTTCCTGGAGCAAGGTACACCAAATTTAGGACCCAGCCGGGACAGTGGGGATTCACCAGGGGGAGTATATAGCCATGCATAATAATGGTATATTGCTTTCCTCTCTGTTGGCAGTAAGTCCTGGTAAGAACAGGTATGCCAGCAGTAGTTATGGAGGTTTTCCCTCATCCAATGGTGATGTGCCCTATGTATGAAGGGGAGTGGCTGTATGCTCTGAGTCCCTGGATAGTGACATCAGGGATGCGCCTGCCTCCTGAAGTATATAAGGCACACCACAGTTAGTTATAGTGTTCTAGCAGTGTGTTCCAGCAGCTGTGGGACCTCGTCCAGAGACTCCAAACCCGGTAACCGTTGAGGATCAAATAATATGAGGTGTGACAGATATTTGAGTTGAGTCTCGTAACTCCAGAGTATCGATTCCATATCTGCGGTGGACTGGAAGGGGTCTGGTCCTGAGGAAAGGAGTTGGGTGAAGACTCAGGATCTTCATGCTCCAGCCTGGTCAGGCATTCCTGTAACGGGTGCTCACTATAAACAGGACAGGACCGCAAGGCTGAGGTGGGGATATTGGAATACACCTACCACAACCGCGCAAACCCACCCAGATTGCAGAATCGTAGACATGTATTGGGTCAGGATAGAGAGTTTAAGATGGTCATGATACTCACTGTGGTCTGGGGTTGGATAAGTCGGTATGGTCGTGGTACTCATTGTTGTCTGGGGTTGGAGAAGTCGGATATGTTCGTAGTCCGTAACCAGAGTCCAGGAATTTAGAAGTCGAGTCCAAATACAAGCCGAGGTCAAGGGTAGAGGTCCTGGAAGAAGCAAGGGTCAGGTACAACGAAAAGTCAGCAGGAAACAAGGAAGCAAACAGCAGTTGCTTAAGGCAAGCAGGAGTCACAAACTATTGTTATGCTCAGCCAACTTGGAGGAGGCTGCTGAGCATATAAGGAGTGAGCCAATGCAGGGCTGCACTAGGCTGGTGAGGGATGACTAATCGACATATTCTGTCCACTGTAACAGGGGGGTGGAGTAGCCGCAGGTGTGGAGTATTTGAGGTAATCGTGTTAACCCGTGAGTGTCCCTGGAGGGAGCTTCTCTGTGGATCCAGGACCACTCCCCAGGACCGCAGCCCCTCCAATGGACCAGGTATTGGAGTTTTCCTCTTGTTAACCTGGAGTCCAGGATGGTCTGGACCTCAAATTCCTGTTGGCCTTCAACCAGGAGAGGCTTGGGAGGAGATGTCGAAGCAGGGAACTGGGCATCCTGGATGAAGAGCTTGAGTAGGGAAGTATGGAAGTCTAAAGGAATCCTCATCGATGCTGGCAACTCCAGCCGGTAGGCCACCGGATGACCTTCATGATAAAGGGAAATGGCCATAAACCTGGGTTCCAATTTTGCAGTAAGCACTTCATCCGAATATTTTTCGTGGACAGCCATACCTTTGCCCAATAATGTAGGTTGGTGTCTCATGATGATATCGGTCAGCCACTGTTTCTCTGCAACACTGCTTTCTGAGATTTTGTTGAATCCTTTTCCAGAGGTTTGCAGATGCAGAATCCTATTACTGCAGCTGGTACCATGGATCTAGGTCCTTTGGTAGGGAGAGCCGAGGGATGGAAGCCGCAGTTGGTAAAGAACGTGAGTCTTGGGTCGACTCATTACGGAATTATTGTGGGGAATTCGGCCCAAGGCAAGAGATCAGCCCAGTTGTCCTGGGTATCTGAAATGAAGCAGCGGATGAACTGTTCAAGTGATTGGTTGGTCCGCTCCATCTGACCATTAGTCTAGGATGATAGCCGGAAGAAGAATGAAGAGAAATCCCTAGTTGTTTGCAGAAGGCCTGCCAAAATGTAGATATAAATTGAGATCTTCGATCAACACAATAACTTGGGGAACCCTGAAGACGAAGACTCTTTGAGGAAAATTCCCGAAAATTGAGGTGTTGGGTAGACCCTTGAGGGGAATGAAATGGGCCTGCTTGGAAAACCGGTCGACCACCACCAGAATGGTATTCCTGCCTTTGGATACGGTAATTCCATGATGAAAATCATGGAAATGCGTCAATGGGCGTTCCAGAATTGGGAGGGGTTGCAGAACCCTGATGGCCTGTTACGGTGGATCTTGTTTTGGGCACATGTCGGACATGTGTGACAAATTCCTTATGTCCTTACGTATCCCGGCCACCAAAAGTTCTGTTCCAGGAGGTCGATATTTCCCCTTGTATCTGGGTGTCGCGGAGCTTTAGATGCCCCCATTCCAGAACCTTTCTGTGATAGACTGGTGTGGTGTAGAGGCGCCCATCTGGAACCTCAAACCATCCAGATATATAGACTGGCCTTGCGTGATGTCTTCTAAAGTGTCAAAAGTGTTGGCGGAGATTATACAAGATGGGGGAAGTATGGTTTCTTCTTGGACCTCAGCCTTGTCTTCCCACAAGAAATTGGCTAAGAGACCATCTCCTTCAAATTATTTGACCCTGTAAATCCGAAATAATGAAATTGAAGCGATAAAAAAAAGTGACCATCGGGCTTCTCGCGACCCTAGGCGATGTGCACCTTCAATGTAGAGAAGATTCTTGTGGGTCAATCAGAATAGTAAACAGGATTTTCAGGTGTCCTCGAGCAAATGTCTCCATTCCTCCAAGGCCATTTGATGGCCAATAGTTCCCGGTTGTCAATGCCATAGTTCTGTTCGGCGGGCGAGATCTTTTTGGAAAAGACGGCACAGGTGTGTAGTTGGCTTTGTGAGTCTTCCTTTGGGACAGCACTGCTCCGCTCTGACATCGAAGCGTCCCCTCAGGGTAAAATGTAACCCCGGATCAGGATGCACGAGCACACGGGCTGATACAAAGGCTGTTTTTCAGCTTCTCGAATGTGTGGATGGCTGCAGGAGGCACAGTGCGGTGCAGCTCCTTCTCTCTTCGCGTCAATGCCGTTATGGCACTATTACCGCCGCCAAAAAGTTCTGTAGAAACCTCCGGTAGTAATTGGCAAGCCTAGGAACCGTTGTATGGCTTTCAGGGTTGTGGGAAAAGGCCAATCTAGAACCGTTTTCACTTGGCTGGGTCCATGGCCAGGCCTGTGTCAGAGATGATGTAGCCTAGAAGGACATCTGGTGAAACTGACACTTTTCCAATTTTACAAAAAGTGATTCTCCCACAGACGTTGGAGAGCCTGTTTGACATGGCCAGATGCTCGTGTGCAGTCTTCGAAAGAAGTATATCATCTAAGTAGACAATGATGTATGATCGAGAAGATCCCTGAAAACTTAGTTGACAGAATCCTGGAATACCGTGGGGCGCTTGCGAGTCTGAACGGCATGACAAGGTATTCATAATGACCATCCTGGGTGTTAAACGCTGTTTTACACTCATCACCCTGTCAAATTCTACTAGATTGTAAGCTCCTCGTAAGTCTAGTTGGTGAAATGGTGGAACCTGGAGTCTGTCGAAAAGTTTGGTAATAAGGGTAAAGGGTACTGGTTCTTAATTGTGATCTATTAAACCCTAATATTCAATGCACCATCTGGGTGATCCATCTTTTTTTAACAAGAAAAACCTGCACCTGCAGGGGGTGAGACTTTCGTATAAAACCTCTTTGTAGATTTTCTTGGATGTATTCTTTCATGGCTTGGTCTCTAGAATGTGACAATGGTAGGAACATATTCACGTGGTGTTAAGCCGGGCAGTAGATCAATAGTAACAGTCGAATAGCCGGGGGGCGGCAACACCTCGGATTGAGCATTATTCCAAGTGGCCCATTATAGTGGCATGTCTACTGAACAACTGAAGTTTAAAAGGAAGGAACTCTTACCCTAATGGATCTTATCCTTCTCTCTCCTCAGTGTAAATTCATCTCTAAATCCTCATTGAAGCCTCTGCTGTGTGTATTATATAGTATATGCAAGTGATCCAATGCTAGGTAAAATCCATCTCTAAATCCTCATTGAAGCTCTG
>CM071571.1:115811898-115929909 GCA_036426205.1 Ascaphus truei
CAAAAGCATAGGAGATACGGCACCCCATAAAGGTGCCTGTATCTCAGGAAGCAGGGGGTCCCGGACTGAAAACAATGCGGTTCAGCTCCGGAGACCCCCCGCTCTACATACACTATGAAAGAAAAAGTATATTAAAAAAATAATTTGTGGGCAACATTTTCGCGTGTGAGAGGGGCTGTCTCAGAGCCGCTCCTCTGCATCAGAAATGTATCACCAGGTTAGGCCTTTTCAGAGGCTCTATGCTATCGCTGGCAGCATATTGTTCGTTTTGGAATTTGCTGTGTGAACGGGAATGAAGGCTTGCTGAATACCGTGATAGCAACGCCCCAAGAAACGGCGATTAAATGCCCTGGCGATAATTTTTATCAAACTTACTGCATGAGGCCCTAGAATTTCTCAACACTTCTTCTCTCTCCCGCTCTATATTCCCCCATTCTAACATTGGCTGGCTGAGACCTCAGAGTCGCTGTACCTGGGTCACTTGTCCCAGTTTCCGCCCTGTTAACATCCCTGTAAATAGATCAACACTCAAACTATCTCCACCACTATAGTGAAAACTATGGTCCCCTGTTCTAAGTGGCATCATCATCTAATGACATAATTACAAAGAGATTTTTCCATCAACACATCTCATAGTCGAATAATGGCATAGCAAAAAATACAGCTATTATATGCTTGCAAAAGGATATATCATACATAACAATGAGCCCTGCTGGTGAGGATGATTTCCTGGTGATATTCGAGTGTATTAATGAAACCAATGTACATTAGTCTTTTATTATTTTACAATAACAGCCAGGTGGATCCATCAGCAACAATACCAACACTCAAAAGATCAATAATCTGATAGGGATTCATGCTAACCAGCATTGCTAGAATACTTGATCACTTGTTGAATAATGGTTGGGAGTATTGAATTTAGTTCACTTTTGCAGTCTTGGAGCAATCTTATTGTCATTCCTACTGTGGATTTTTCAAAACATAGCATTAACATGTGAAGTCCTGAAGGTGAGAAAAGGATTCCTCTTTAATAACAGTGGTGAATTTTTCAGTGTAGTGTCGTAAATCTAAAAATATGGTTAGAATAAGTCTTGTCTTTTTTCATTATCACTTGGAGCAGAAACACGTTTGCTCATGCATGTAATTCACTGACTCATAATGATCTTATAGGAGGTGATTAAAAGTGCCCCCCCTACATTTTATTACCTTGACCAGACCGTTTGTTATACGTTGTCTTTTCCTTTTTCCCTCCTCCCCTTGTTTTACTCTGTTTTGTTTCCCTATGTATTCCCTCCATCCCTCCCCCCTCTCCCCCTTTTTACCATTGTTTAGTGATTAGTTCAATGCTTAATTCCACCTAGCCCCCATTAGGGTTGGCTTTTGATCTGTATTACTTTGAAATTATCATTTTCATTCACATATTGAGCGCTTGTGTTGTTTTTTCATACAGAGTGCTGGGAACCTATTGATTTAATGAATAAAGAGATCTACTTTTGCCCTTTTGTGTTTCTGCATGTGTTGTATTATGTGGGAGAAACTACATCAATTCACCTAGTATTTGCAGGAAGAGCCATGCTACTCCGGGCCACCGACAGGTTACCCAGGGCCGGACTAGTTACGGCTGGACCCCATCCCTACCCGTGTCGGCAGTGTTGCAACCCATTTCACACTTCAGAAACCCTCCTCTTTTCCCCCCACTTCCCATGTATTCTCCTCACATCTCTCCTCGATCACTCCCCCTCAACCCTTCACTCTCCCATCTCCATCAATTACCCCACTCTACTCAATCCCGCTCCCTCAATCCTCCCTCTCACACTCTTCCACTCCCCCCTGCCACACATACAATCCCCACACACGAATGGCCCCTTCACAAAAATACATAAAAAACCCAACTCACCCTATAAATAACCCAAAACACATAGAGTAAAAAACGACCCACCTCCTATAAATAAAGAAATATAGACATTACCTACCTTGGGGATGGTATCAGTCCTCTGGTGCCCAGCTCTCCCCGCTATGTGGCCATTGAGTGCTGGACAATAGAGAGAGGCAACTACTTTGTCTGGCTGCCGGGCCCCATCTCTCCCTCACTGTCCTGCAACGGGCCCCTCCTCTAATGTCAGACTCAACTTCTTTGCCCAGTTGTCGGGCTCTCATTGCAACCGGGACCCGGCTCACCCAGATGTGGGCCTCTCTCACTGACACAATGCAGCCCACACCAGAACATGAAAATCGCTGGCACCAAGAACAGTAGTCTTGCTCCTCTATTGACTAAATGGAGCTAATTCAGTGAAATGTTAATGATTAAGTGGTAGTGAATGGTGGATAATTTTCAAAATGATTTTAGAACTATTGTGTGCTTTCTAAATTAAGTAGTAGAATGTTTGTTGTCTTGTTATCAAAAGGGACAGGACAAGATAAACAATGTCCTAACTCCAAGAAAAGAAACCTTCAAACTTTCTAAAAATGTCAGATTCTTAAAATAATTAGATATTATTTGAAAGTTAATAAGCCGTTTACTACCATTTCTAACATTTCATCCTAACCATACCCCTCTAGAAGATTGCATAGAAAGAAAATGCTCTCAAACTTTATAAATGTCCTAATAATGACATGATATATAAAGCCTCTAGTACTGTACTCATCCTGGTAGAGGAATTCCTTGGCAATAACGGAGGAGTCAAATAAAAATAAGACATACATAAGTTATTGATAGATTGTGGTCTCGCTCTCCGTTTTACACTTTTATGTTGTCTCGGCCTGTCTATACTTCATAGACTCCGATAATAATGCAGTCAAAGCAATACCAGGTTTTTCTTTCATGGAAGCTGATTATTTTATTTGATTTTGAATAGAATTGACTGAGTGAGAAGTCACTAAAGCAAAAAAGGAATACCTTCAGTAAATTAGGCACACTAGAGCAAATTGGGGAGACGGACGAGGGGTAATGAAGGACTCATTATAGATACACTAAGAAAACATTAGATACACTAAAATGTAGAAAACAGGCCAGAAGAAAATAATCAAGTCTTTAACAACGTGAAACCACAGATTTTTCCCACTGTCAGGCCAACACATAATGAACAGTATAATTAATAGACCCTTCAATAAAGAAAGCACAATCATTCATCAATTGCCACAATTACTTTTGAAAAAATAAATGTATCAGACCAGTAGAATATATATACTGCAAATCATAGATGCGGCTGCATATTTTGTTTGTTTAATGGAGTGAATTAGGGGTATTTGCAACCATGCCACTTCTATTTATATAATAAATAGACATACACACATTTTATGAAGCTCAAAACACGTCCCACATGCTATATTTTTATATATTTAATTGTGAAATTGGAGTGCTACTGGGAATTTACATCAAATATACAACAGTAAACATAAAAGCTGCAATGACTTTGCAATGTGAAGCTATGGTGAGTAATGAGTGCAAACCCTACACTATACAGTGTAAAGCTAATACAAATAACAGTTGTGTGCACATTCAGCTCTCAGACGGGTCTGCAATAGTAAACAGAAATAGGACACAGTACTAGTATAGAACAGAAAGGTAAATAGTGGCATGTTTGTCTTTACATAAACTATTCAAGTCCTACAATGGCCATTCCATGGCGTGGCAAGAAATAAGTACAATAGGTAAAAAAATACTGTACTTTTTAAACAGAAAAAAAAAGAAAGTTGCAATCTTAACATTGATTGGCCTAGATAGGGGAGTTGCAAGTAAAAGCATTGTATGTCCAGATCTGAGGCACCTACCAGTGGGAGGTTGAGTGCCTTAGCACGCCCTCCTCTGAGATTTGTCACCAACCTAATCAATGCTCTGATTGGCCACTAGCCCCCATCCCATGTAAAGGATAGCATAGAGGGCTATGTAAGGGGTGTGCTTGATCTGAGCATTATTACCCTCAGAGGGAGGGACACCTGGGAAGGAGTGTGAAGATACCCTCAGAGGGAGAGGCACTCGGGAAGGAGTGTAGAGATTCCCTAGAGGACCATCTGAGAGGACACTCTGGGAACGAGTGTGGAGTTGCGGAGATACATGTTAGAGGGCTGCTGTGTGTCAGCACTCTGATATCAGTGTGAAGCAGAGAAGTGGACAGTGGAAACCCATTTGAAGGGTCCCTGCACCTTGTAAAGGTAGATTCATTCCCCAGACCCCCGTGAGTGTGATATTTTTGTATTTTGTATCCTTGTGTGTTTCCAAGGTCTTATCCAAAGTAAAACTATTTTATTTCACTGCCTTGTTTTGCCAGTGAGGATCCTTAAATATTAAATGGTGTTAAAAGACCTGGTCGACGTTACAAGGGGGAGGAGAGGTTAGGGGGGGTTGGGGGAAAGAGGGGAGAGAGAGGTGAGGGGGAGAGAAGAGAGAAAGGCGATGGGGGCTGAGAGAAGAGTGGGGAGAGAGGAGAGGAGGGGGAGGAGAGAGGGGGAGAGGTGAGGAGAATAGAGAGAGGTGGGGGGCGGAGAGAGAGAGTAGAGAGAGGTGAGAGGAGAGAGAGAAATGAGGGGGGGAATAGAGAGAGGTGAGGTGGGGAACGCGAGGTGGTGAGTGGAAGAAAGAGGTGAGGGTGGAGAACATGGGGGTTATGGGGGGTGGGGGGGTGATAGAGAGGGGAGGGGGAGAGGTGGGTGATGGAGAGATGGGGAAGCGAAGTGGGGGGGCATGATAGTGATTAAATACAAATAATAAAGCAAATAATAATTACCTTAGCACAAGATACAAGTGGGGAAGAAATATTACTTTGTTGCAATAACAAAGTAGTATTAGTTGGGTGTGTGACCCCCAGACTCTGACAGTACTAGCAGATCGTGAGAGAGTATGCTGCTACTTGTGTGAGGAAGACAGCAGACTGGTAACAGTTTTAAATTTGAGCAGTTTTAATTTCATATTCCCAATGCGCGTTGCTGCATCTATGAAAGTAGAATTGGCAAGTTCTCAAACGTACGTCTCGAGCATTTACTGAATAATAATGCCCGGAATTTTTTAAACCAATCAAGAGCAGGGATTTCAGTAAGCCCGGAATGTACATCTTTAGTCTAATTATAAATATGACACGTTCACACTTAATCACTGGAGAGGGACATTTACAGATAATGTACTTGTCTTGACATTATATGTTTCAATTACGTATATGTCAACTCTATTTTTTGGTTCAAATGGCCTTTCTTTTATGATGCACTCGTTACTTATGAAATTGCATGGTTACATTTACAGTATTACGACTATGTATTTGTGCTACACAGAAATCATTTATTGGCTGAAGCGATATATAATAGATGGAACACCCTCTATCGTGACCCCCTGGCTAAGCATGAGTTGTGAAACACGTTAGCGGTCACGTGAGACTGCGTCCGCGGTGCTCTCCATTGGCTGGTGCATGAAATCTGGGAAGTTCAAGTGGACGAGACTATTATATTGTTTTTTTGTCAATAGTCTGTACTTCTGACTTTTATCTTGGTTGGGTTTTGGTTATTCTTAACCAATATCAATAAAGTGCTAAGATATACTTATCAATACTTGTGTTTATAATTTTTTGTATTTTTTATATTGTTTCGTGGTATTTTTACCATTTATTGGTCCTCTTTGGACTTAAGTATATTTATATTAAATATATATTTTATTCTGACCCCGTGCACTGTGTGCATATTTCTATAGTGCACCATAAGAATAACAGTTGGTTTTTTCCTATTGTAACATATTTAAATCAGAGTTTGATGAGTCGGGCCATTGTATTTTTGCAGATCAAGGGTCCTTGCATGTCTTTTTAAATGAATGAAAATACCAAATGTTACTGACTAGTTGATGCCCCATCACATCTGTGGGCTGGTTTAAAGATAGCGAATAGCCCTAGATAGGAAGAGACATGGATATACTGTAGATGACTGGTATGTGACTGCAATTGTTTCAGTGGACCCCTCAAATATTCTCAGTGCCTGCAAGCCCCCAAGACATCTGTACTGACCCTGGTTACAGTGAAACAAGACTGTGTACAGTACCTCCTACTATTCTCACCCAGCACTGCCAGTTTATATAGTTGTTTGCATTAAGTTACAAAATAGAAAAGTAGATGTTTCATAGGTTGAGATACCTTACAATTATTCAAGATGATAGACCTTAATCGATGAAATTATAGAGTTCAATTGCTTTGAAAATTCATAGTTCAGTTCAAGTGTAATGCATTCTACAATTAATCAATATTAAATGTCAGTGGCCTATTAAAAACTATCACACAAAATAACAAATCTATACCCTAAAACACATATCATTTTTAGAACTTTATATTACTTCATAAAGAATAAAATATAAAAAAAAACAATTGTTGCAATGTGTGTATGGAGTTAATGACATCAATAATTATTATCATTCATAAGGAACCATGTATTATATAATTGTTATTCTTTTGACCATTCAATCGAATATCACCTGTGTGCCCATAAAATGAGATGCTTTCTTTTTATAGTCACATTACCATAGTAATATTACGTAGTGCCCTTTGCTTTCCTTTGAATGCATTCTGTAATATGCTACAATACACAAACACGTAACTTACGAAGGAATCGTCTGTCTCAAGTTTTGCAGCTGTTTAAACAATAGCATGATGGAGATTGCTTAAGATGTGCTTTGGGTTCTTTTTTCCCCCAAGACATGTTAGAGGTGGCTGCAGATTTTCTGACATGAAATCTTACAGTTATACTAAATATCTTCCCTGGAGTTAAGTAAAGAGTGTTCCAAGCAGCTCAAAAAAAAAAATCTTTTTTTTTTTTAATATATTTAATATATTCACTAAATGGCTGCCTTTCAGTTTTCAAATCAATCCTTCGTAGTTGTAGTAACTCATTAGACACAAAATAATTCTTATATTACTAAGGAAACATTATCTATTGTTACAGTTTGAAGCTTGAAATTGCTGTGGAAATTGGCAACACATATCACCATAGGAAAGTGTGACAAAGATCTCCTGCACTGCTGGGGTGGTGGGTAAAGCCGCTATAGAAATCAAAAGATGGTACGTATATTACAACAGCGGGGCGCAAACTGTGGGGCGCGCCCCCTTGGGGGGGGGGGGGCGCAAGATATGTAGGGGGCGCAGGCTGCTTGCAGGAAACCTGGGGGAGGGCAGAGCTGTGCACGGGCGGCCAGAAGCTCTGTGCTGGCTGCTCTTAATGTGTCTGTGTCTGCAGAGGGGGCAGCCCACAGCCACCAGACTGCCCCTCCTTCTCTTCCTTCTTCTGTCCTGCACCAGTTTTCAGATATGCGGATGGTTAGGTTTTAGGGGAATCGGAGCAATGTCGCCCCCATCCCACCAGGAGAAACGTCGTGTTGTGTGGTGGTGTGGTTAGTTGAGTGTAGTTATTGAGTGTGTGTGGGGGGTGATTGGTGGTGTGTGGTGTGTTGATGTGTGTGGGTGGTGGTTGTCGTGTGTGTGTGTGTGTTTTGTTGTGTTGTGTGTAGTTTGTGTGTGGTGTGGTGTGTGTGTGTTGTCGTGTGACCAAACAAAGTGTCGTGTTCGGGTGCTGATGGGTGTTGGGGTGGGGTGGGGAAGTGGGGTGTTAGAAGCGGGGCGGGTGGGAGATGAAGGGGGGGAGCCCGGGGGGGATGCGCAAAGGTCGCTTGGGTGTGTGGATGGAGTGTGCGTGGGGGGTGTGGCGGGGGGAGGTGAGGCGGTGAGAGAGGTGGATGGGGGGTGTGGAGAAGATGGGGGGAGGGGGTTTGGGTGGGGTGTGTGGGTGGCGGAGATGAGACGCTGAGTGGCTGTGGACGGTGTGGTGAGGGGGATTGGTGATGTGTTGTGGGGTGGGGGGGTGTGTGGGGGGTGGGATATGTGTACGTGTGTGGGGGGGGGGAGTTGTGTGTGTGTGGGGGGGGGGGGGGATGGTGTGGGTGGATTTGAGTGTGTTGTGGGGGTGCGGCATGTTCCGTGTGTGGATGGGGGGGGATTGTGTGTGTGGGGGGGGATATTGTGTGTGTTTGGTGGGGGGGGAATGAGTTATGTGTATGTGGCGATTGAGTATGGATTGTGTGGGGGGAGGGATTGAATGTGGTGTGTGGGGGGGGTTGTGTGTGGGGAGGGAGGGTAGGGGGGGGCGGGAGCGAAGGGCAGGAAAAGGGTGGGGGGGGCTGAGGGAGGATCGGTGGGGGGGGGGGCAAGTGCCTGCAGCACACCCGGGGGTGGCGGCTCGTGAGGGCCCTGTGGTGGTGTGCGCGGGACGGGAGAAGTCTGGGTGGGGCGCGGGAGAGGCGGGGAGGGAAAGGGTGTCGGGGGGGATGGGGGAGTTGAGGGTGCGGTGTTCGGGGGCCGTGGGGGGTTGAGGGGGATGGCCCGCACTGTGTGGGGGGGACTGAGGAGGGTGTGTGGGGTAGGCGGGGGCGGAAGGGGAGTGATAGTGTGGTGGGGATTTAGGGTGGGGTGTGGCGGGGGGGAGTCGAGTGTGTGTGTGGGGGATTGAATGTGATGTGTGGGATTGAGTGGTGGGGGTGTGTGTGGGGGCGGCGAGATTAGGGGTGTGATGGCTGTGGGGGAGGGGATTGAGTGTGTGACTGGGGGTGGGAGATGAGGTGTGTGTGTGTGTGAGGGAGGGAATTGTGTGCAATGTTGCGCGGGGGACCGGAGCATGGCGAGGGGGGCGGGGGGGGAGGGGGGGAAGGGGGGGCGGCGGGGGCGTGGCGACGGGGGGGGGGGTCGGGCAGGGGGGCGGGGCGGGAACCCAGCTCCGGGGAGCAGGGGGAGGTGAGAGAGGAAGGAGGAGGAGAGGGGGGCGGGGGCGCACCGGGGGGGGTGCCCAGCGCGAAACGCAGATGGATACGGACGGCCCGGCGGAGCGGAGGGGGGGCGGGGCGGGTGGGGACCTGCCCCCGCGGGGGGACGGCGGAGTTCGTAGGGAAGGGGAGCGCCCACAGGGAGCGGGGTGGGGGTGTCTGCGTGCGGGCCACGAGAGGGAGGGTGAGCCCACGACCAACGGGAGGGGGGGGGGTGGGGGGTACGCCCTGGCGAGGGATCCACCCACTCTACTTTCCCCAACGGCGGGCGGGTCAGTTACGCGGGGCGGGGAGCGAGGGGAGGGCGAGTAGGGTGGGCCGCGGAGGACAGGGGTTCGCTCGGGATCGGGGTGGGGGGGGGGGGGGGGGCGAGACCCCGGGATGGGCGGGGGGATTTGAAGCGGGGGGGGGCGAATAGCCCTAGGTGAACCGTGGCCACGGTAGGTACCGTAGCGGGGGGGAGGGGGGGGGGGGAACGGGAGGGCGGGGGGGGGGGCGCGGGGGGACGCGGCCTCCGCGTTCCTGGGGGGCGGGCGGTACCGGAAGGGAGGGGTAGTGAGAGCGGTAGGAGGGTCGCGGGAGCGAACGGGGGAGGAAGGGGGGGTCCAGGGGGGGGGGGGGTGGGGCGACGAGGGAGGGAGGGGGGGGGGGAGCCATACCCCAAGGTGGGGGGGTGCGGGGGCGAGGGAGGAGGCCGCCGCCAGGTGGGTAGGGACTCCCCTGGCGGCCTGTTGGCGGTCGACGACGGACGGGCACCTCGTCTTTCTCAAACCGTGGACCCGCAGTCCGCTACAAGGGCGCGGCGAGGCGAACAAGGACGTCTAAGAACTATCCCGCTAGAAACCCCGATAAACTCACCCCCCCGGGCAGGGCCCGTCGGGGGGCTCTTCGCCCGGGTTACCAAATATGAAATCCTCTCCAGAGACGTTCTTGCAGGTGCCGAGGCAAGCACCGCGGGACGGGGGGGGGTGGCGCGGCGACCCGTCCTCTCGTCGACACCGCGCGAGGGGTTGGGGCCCGCGCAGAGCCCGGGGGCGGCGGCTGGGACTCGGGAGTGGACCAGAGGGGGGGGGGGCGGCGGCAACACGAGGAGGGGGGGGGGGGGGGGACCCGAACTCGGGACGGCAGGGGGGGGGGGGGGGAGGGAGCGAAGGGGCGGGGCGGTGGGGGAGGCACTGGGAGAAGCCTCGCGGCCGGGGGGGCGGGGGGGAGGGGAGGAATGGGAGAGGGGTCGGCGCCCCCTGGGGGCGCGGGTAGACTTGGGCAAGGGGGAGGACCCTTGCGGGGGGGGAGGGAGGGGGGGGGGGCGGGGGGGGGCGGGTGGGAGGGAGGATGGCGAGGGGGGGGGGGGGGGGGGAGCCGGGGGGGGTGTGGTGCGGCGGGAGGAGGGGGAGGGAGGGAGGGGAGGGGGGGGCCGGGGAAGGGGGCGGGGGGGGGGGGGGGGGGGGAGGGGGGGGGGCGGGGGGAGGAGGGGGGGCGCAGGGGGGGAGGAGGAGGGGCGGGGGGGGGCCGGTGGGGGGGGGGAGGGAGGGGGGGCTCGGCGGGGAGAAGGCGGCGGGGGAGGGAGTGAGGAGTGGACGGTCAAGGGGGGTGGGGGTGGGGGGGGAGGTGGGGCCGGGTGGGGGGGAGGTGTGGTGTTGGGGTGGGATGGGGGGATTGGTGTGTGCGGTGTGGCGGGATGGTTGGGTGTGTGGTGGGGGGGGGGGGAGGTATGTGGGATGTGTCAGTGATGGGGTAGTGTGGGGATGTTGTAGTGGGTGGGGGTGGATAGTGGTGTGTGGGATTGAGTGTGTGTGTGTGTGGGGGGGGTTTGAGTGTCTTGGGGGTTGTGTTGTGTGTGGGAGGGGTGGTTGAGTGTGTGTGTGGTGATTGAGTGTGGTGTTGGGGATTGGTTGTGTGTGTGGGGGGGGGACTGAGTGTGTGTGGTGTGTGTGTGTGGGGTTGTGTTTGTGTGGGGCGGGGGGTTGTGTGTGGGATGTGGTGAGGGTGTGTGTTATGTGGTGATTGATTGAGGAGAGAGAGTGTGTAGTTGTAATACACAGTGGGTGCGCAAACTGGGGGGGCAATGAGGCGCAAGTATTATTTAAAGGGAGCACAGGCAGCGTGCGCAAAAAACTGGTGCTCGCGGGTGGCACGGCAGACGCTGTGCGCGGCGAAGGAGCGAAAAAAGCTGGGGAGAGGGGCGGCCAAGAAGATGTGCATGGGCGGGCAGACGAAGATGTGTGTGCGTTGGTGGCGCGAGCGAAGGATAGTGCATGTTATGGCGGCCTGGGCTCTGGTGTGTGTGTTGCACACGCGCAGGGGCTACGAGACGGTTGAAGTCAAACGGCCTCACCGGTGTCTGCCCTGCAATAGCGCTGGTGTTATGCTTCCACGCTGGCAACCTGCTTTGCTGCGATCTACTGCAAGTGAAAGGTATGCTGCCACGTTATCAATCACTACTGAAGTAACAGAAATAATTAAAAAAAGTGAAAACACAAACATTTGAAAACGGAAATAAATAAATAATAATGAGTACGTAGGAGTGTGGATGACAACTGGGATAGAAGACCACAGGAGCGGGAGGGGAACCCGGGTAGAAACAAAAAAGGGGGGCAATGGGGAGGGAAGGGGGGTAGCAAAGGGGTGGATCTAATGCCCCCCCAAAAACGTATTGACCTTTGTGCACGTACGCTCTCACCAAGTTGGCATACGGGGGGACAAAAAAATGATTTGATGTGCATCAGCACAGGAGCGAGTCAATACCACACAACCATAGCCAACACAAACAGCAACAAATAGCCCGATTCCACGCTTGCAAAATTATGCAGGACACCCTTGTGCTAATGGCTTGGAGAGTGTGATGTCCACGCCTCCGCGCCACGTGGACAGCCAGCCTAATTTGCAAAGGCGCGAGCTGTTGAATATGTCAAGTATTTAAAAATATTTGGGATTATTATTGTGTATACCGTTTAATAAAGGGTTTTTTTTTTTTGTCATGTTGATTTGATTACCATCAGCAGGGGGGGCCCGAGATTTTATGGATGAAAAGGGGGGGGCTCGGCAAAAAAAGTTTGCTCACCCCTGTTAAATTACAACTCAAGAGAATAAAAATGGCATTGCACAGTAGAATTTTAAAATAAAAAAAGTTAGTAAGGAATCACCGAATATACAGAACTGACTATTTTTAAACCCCACACCACCTACCACCACACACAGGCTATTGTTGGATTGCTTCTTGGAGCAATTGACTTGACCCCAGAATCTAGCGCCCAATTAACCAGTTAACTATTAATAGTTTTCATTACAGAGTTTAAAATGATCAAGTAATATGTATAGATCAGGATGTCAGTAAAAATATCGATGACCAGGAGGCGCGAGCCTTCCCCCCCTCTCCTATTTTACCGCCTTACATAAACATACAAATTACCGAGAGGCACCACTTGATGGAGGTATAAAAGGCCGTGTGGATTATGTACCCCTAACCACAAATGGGGGATAGCGGTACCACATGTCCGCGCCAGATAAGAATGCTAAAGATGAGGGCAACGCAAAGGGGGCACAGGAAGTAGCCCGGGACCCACCCCTCGTTTCAAACACCCCCGGTCCCGCCACAAGCCAAACTCTGGCGGGACAAGCACCTACACCCACCAACTGCGCCACCAACGGGCTGGTTAACCCCCTTAAATCAGACCCCCCCCGCCTATCGCCCCAACCCTATGACCTCTTCCATATCTCCTGGTAAATCTTATTAACATTCCACCCACACAATCTGACAACGTAACCCATCCTCCCCTAAACAGCCACCCAATGTTAAATGGAAGCTATGCGGGTGACGAAGGACCAAACCCCACACTTGAACCAAGAAATTCCACCCACCTTCACTGTTAACCTCTCCGCATGCTTGCCTAAACTCTCCCCGGGATACGCGAACCCCTCCAAAACCAACTCGGATATGATCTCGGACCCAAAATATTAACCCCTGGCCCCAAAACGTTAACAATACGTGCCAAATCTTGCTTAATCTGCTGGAATAAATCAATCGACCGCATTATTCTATGCCACATCATAACCCCAACATGTAATAATGATGATGTGCAGTTGCGCCTCCTACCCCTGGCACTAGAAATTAGCAGCGAACAATAAAGCCCCGTCACCACCGACATTCCGAATCATGCCCACACCATTACCTCACCTGCTATGCTCATAACTGAAAACCTAAATCTTTCCGAGCGGGGGAATTCGCCTCTTCTCCAGGCAAGTGTAACACATTGAGTCCACCCCCGATCCACAATTACCACGGAATCTACGCCAACCTGCACTGCCAGTCCCTCAACTCCCTCCTGCACCTTCAAACTTGGTCAACCCAAACAAAGGACCAATTCCCTCCTTAACCTATCGCTTATCATTTGCGTTGAGCTGTGGTTTGAAAACAAACAACCCACCCCCTCAAGTCTTGTCAAACTTCCCACCTCGTTTGTTAATTTTGATTTTTTTTCACTCGCCTTGTGATTTTCTAGGCTACTCCGCCTCCTCCCAGCTCTTTGCCGCACCCACCACTAATCTATACTGTACTATTCCGGCGGCGATGTGAACCGCCTGTCGGGACCTGGACATGACGCAGAAACGCTGGCGCCGCTAGTGCCCCCTGTCCCAGCACTTGTTTTCTGAGAGAGCCCGAGAGGGCTCCACCCCAACTTCTCCCTTTGATTCGCCCGGGCGACGGATTGATAAACCCGCCTGTCGGGACCCTGCCAACAGGCTGCATCCGCCCGGTGAATGAATGGGCCAACTGAAGTGGGATGCGCTTCTTGGCGGGGTGTACCATGCGCTACACACAAACACCCTATAAGGTTGCCTACGTCTGTCTGTGGGGTGCACTCACTACACACCCTCGAAACTGTGCCGTGACCATGCGCGTTGTGTGGGTTCCTGAGACCGGACCCTGGTGTACCTTCCACCCCGTTATCAGGGCCCACCCTGATACTCCGTGTTCTAATGGACTGCCTGTCACGTTTGTGAAAACAGTGCCAGACGTATGCTCATCGTCCGGCTACCAAATCGTCTCACCGGTAATGGCAACCTGAAAAAAGTTGTGGATAACACCCTGAACCTGCGAGCGGCTAGCAACCTCACTCTTCACGGGCAGTCTTTGCTCGCTTACCATTGACCAAAACAGCGGCGTTGCGCACTGGATTAAGGCCACCCACCTCGTCTCTCTAGCCTTTCGACATGGAAGTCCTCCACGGCGTCTGAAAGTATTTGGATGTACATGAAAAACAAAACCACCATCAGCCGTGTGCACGATGGATACCCGTCAGCTCCCCTCGTGTTTAGAACTTACCGAAAATTATAGGATTGAAAACAACTACCCAGGGTGCTTGGTCAGACTGCTGCCATGCTAACATAAAGTTGCGTTTCTTGAAGCGTGACTCCTTCTACGTTTCAAGCGGTTAACCCGCTTTCAGGCTCCACCGGTGAATTTTTTTTTTTTATATTATTATGTTTTTTTTTTAATATATGCACCATCCTTTCTATTAGAAAGTCTCTCCGGCGTCTGTTCGGCCAGGCCGAGCGGACAACGCTTGTTGCAATACCGCCGTCCGTAGATTTTATACCGGGGAAGAAAGTGTGTCCCGCACCTGTTGCTGAGGAAACGTTGTCCCGCATATGTGTGTTTTTTTTTTTCTTTTTTTTTATTAGGGTTGGGCCCTCCATGTCCCACCCCTGTTTTCTCAGGGACCCATTGTCCCACCCCTGTTTTTCCGGAGACCCATGTCCCACACCTGTTTTTGTTGGGGACCCAATGTCCCACACCTGTTTTTTGTGGGGGACCCATATCCACCAATGTTTTTTGTGGGAACAAATGTCCACTGTTTTGTGGGGACACATCGTCCCATCAGCGTTTTTCGCAGGGACCCATGTCCCACACCCCTGTTTTTCCCAGGACCAGTGTCCCACACCTGTTTTTGACACTCCCCGCGTAAATCCAAGCTAATAAGAATTTACCTTGAAACCAGTGTGGCGGCACCAACTCCTGGCAAATCGTTCCTAGATTTGATACTGTCAATCATGTTGATCTTGTTATCCGGAGCTTAACCCGCCTCAGTGGAATAAGGGAAGCGCTCTGTTAAATTGCTGTGTTCTAAAACCTTGACAAAACTTAAACCAATATACTTGGGCCCAGGCTTAAATAAAACAGTGTTTTTTTATTTTTTAGCACGATTGCTAAACACAAATAGGCTTCCTAATACCTCGTACTCTGTACTGCAGCCATACCAGAGACCTCGGAAGTTTACAGAGATTATCCCAAGCTTCAAACAGTGGGGACAACAACCACTTGCCTCAAATGACAGGCACAAATTCTTCTCCCTAACACATATCCGAAGCTCATGAGAATGTTTCGCTCCCAAATTAAGCGAAACAACCATACCAAGCCAAATATTTTTTTTTTTATTAGCCGTTACAATTCTGGCTTCAACAACCAAACCCTCCTTGGTAACCCCTGTTGGCACAAATTTGTAAAAGAAACTCAAGTGTGGTGTGGAAAGATAAACAACTCAGTAGTGCTATGTCCCTGATTCACAAGGCTTTTGAAGATTGATCCTGTCATTGCCAATCAAACTTCCATAGTTCTTGACGATTACGAAAAGCCAATGCTTAAAAGTGGTTTCCTTCTTACCTATTCAGGTATATCCCCACATGTATCCATCACAGGCTCCATGTTCCCAACCCTGGATATGACCTGTGGCTGTCATGCAAAATACCTTTCTGACGGCCCCCTACTCTTCTAAATGATCACTCAATGATTCCTAAAGCTTATAAGAGAGCCAATACCCTTGCATGCAGGTGGCCCATATTATGCGACACACAGCCATACCTCTCTGATCTCGATCACCATGTCTCATGTGACTTTGAGACTTGGAAAATTTGGATTTCCCACAACAAGCTGTTTTCAAATACTAAAAAGTCCGGGTAACAAAAGCTATGGGACCAAATCTGAATTCAAAGCTTCCACAGCGCCTGTAGCGACCCAGGTCACTCCTTGACACACTGGTACTCGGAACATGTTTCAAAGTACTGGGCATCTGGTTTGAACTCCCCTCTAACATTCGTGATGCACAAGGTTACCCTGCATCCAAAACCCTCTGCAAAACTAGGGATACTCTAACCGGAACACAACACCTCCTACATCGTGTGATCAGCAATCAGTTCTCAGCAAATGCAACACAACAATTTCAGCCATGTGGGGACTTAGCTACTTCGGCTCAATGTAGGAATTCGTGGGCTCGCGCCACCGGAGGGGGTAGGCACATGGTGTGCATGTTGTGTGTACATATCTGAACCCAATGCAGTAATAGCTGGCATAGTTAATGTCATCTTCCATTTTAAATCACCGATGAGATTCTTACTTTCTTCCCAACTGAAATATAAGATAAGTCTACCAATCCCAGACTAATATTCTGGCAGGCTCAAACATTGATTCTCCTAGACCAATTCTTGCCGACCACTCAAAAGAAAAACTGCACCGCTCAACCAGCTATGGTTACAAGATAACCCCATGGCCCCATGAACCCCTTTAGTGTGCCCCAATGAGGCGTCCTCGGGCCATGCGGGGGGCCCCCGTGGCACCTGGCAGGGAACTGCTCCAACGCCAAGGAACAAGTGACAGTTGTTGTACTTGGCTCAATGTTTGAACACCCAACCGCCCCAAGATCTCCCGATAGCAGCTCCACGCGACCACCGACCAGATGGGGGGGGGGTTGCCACCCCATGGTCAATTTGCTGTTGCCCCCACATACGGCTAGGACACAGCTCTATACTGAGACTCTATTATTAACTATTCCGAAATCCTTCAGGAGATGGGGTTGTGGAAGATTTGTGGATCCATTGTTTACCCGCTTGATGGAAATCAAATGTTTGTGATTGTTGTTCGTTTTTACTTAAAGTTGTATTATGTAAGCTAATGCGTTTAATGGTTATTTCAGATATTGTTTGAATTTATTTCTTTGTAGTTTAATGTTTCAATTAATTCATTAATGTTGTAGAAATTAATTGGTTTGATTGGTTAATGTCACTATTAATTTTGAGTTGGTTTAGTAATTAATTGGTTTGATTGGTGACTGTTTAAAATAATTCCGAGTTGTTTTAGGAATTAATTGTTTGGATTGGTTAATGGTTTAATTAATTCATTGTTGATGTTATTGCTTCTATCATTGGATTAGCTGGCTACTGTTTTTATTTAGTGAAGTATGTTTTTTTTTGGAGTTATGTTTTATTATTGTGTGTCTGGTGCATTCATGTATTGTAATTAGGGTGCCCATTGAGTGCTATAGAGGCTTATCATGCCCATATTATTATTATATGGGTATGATGTACCACTATACTACTCAATGGGTACAGGGTGGGTATAGTCAGTCCGGGGTGGGTGCTTAGACCTCCCGCGTTTGTATCGGGGCAGGGTGGGTTACCCCTTAATTACTATTGCGGTTATTAACCGCTAAGGTGATTAAGGGGTTAGGGGCCATTAGAATGTCTTTATTATGTATATATGCTTTCTGGCAACGGAGGACAGAGGGACATGCTGGTGTGGTAAGTAGAACTGTATTTATTTACTTTATTGATGCATGCTAATGTTGTGTTTAATAATGGGCAAATAATCTATTATCCATATCTGGATAATAGTTATTTTGCCCATTATTGTGTGTGTTTGGGCGGAGGGGGGCGTGTATTAAATATTTTTTAATATAAATTTCTTTCATAGTGTAGATGTGCAGGTGGTCTCTGGAGCTGAACCGCATTGGTTTTATGTCCGGGGACACCCTGCTTCCCGAGATACAGGCACCTTTATGGGGTGCCGGTATCCCTCTACATTGAAATGTCCCGCGTCACGTGACCGGGACATTTCAAAGCATAGGAGATACCGGCACCCCATAAAGGTGCCTGTATCTCAGGAAGCAGGGGGTCCCCGGACCTGAAACCAATGCGGTTCAGCTCCGGAGACCCCCCGCTCACATACACTATGAAAGAAATGTATATTAAAAAACATAATTTGTGGGCAACATTTTCGCTGTGAGAGGCGGCTGTCTCAGAGCCGCTCTCTCTGCATCAGAAATGTATCACCAGGTTAGGCCTTTTCAGAGGCTCTATGCTATCGCTGGCAGCATATTGTTCGTTTTGGGAATTTTGCTGTGAACGGTAATGAAGGCTTGCTGAATACCGTGATAGCAACGCCCAAAGAAACGGCGATTTAAATGCCCTGGCGATAATTTTTATCAAACTTTACTGCATGAGGCCCTTAGACTTTCTCACACATTCTCTCTCTCTCCCGCTCTATATTCCCCCCATTCTAACATTGGCTGGCTGAGACCTCCAGAGTCGCTGTACCTGGGTCACTTGTCCCAGCTTTCCTGCCCTGTTAACATCCCTGTAAATAGATCAACACTCAACTATCTCCACCACTATAGTGAAAACTATGGTCCCCTGTTCTAAGTGGCATCATCATCTAATGACATAATTACAAAGAGACTTTTTCCATCAACACATCTCATAGTCGAATAATTGGCATAGCAAAAAATACAGCCTTTTATTATATGCTTGCAAAAGGATATTATCATACATAACAAATGAGCCCTGCTGGTGAGGATGATTTCCTGGTGATAATTCGAGTGTATTAATGAAACCAATGTACATCTAGTCTTTTATTATTTTACAATAACAGCCAGGTGGATCCATCAGCAACAATACCAACACATCAAAAAGATCAATAATCTGATAGGGATTCATGCCTAACCAGCATTGCTAGAATACTTGATCACTTTGTGAATAATGGTTGGGAGTATTGAATTTATGTTCACTTTTGCAGTCTTGGAGCAATCTTATTGTCATTCCTACTGTGGATTTTTCAAAACATAGCATTAAACATGTGAAGTCCTGAAGGTGAGAAAAGGATTCCTCTTTAATAACAGTGGTGAATTTTTCAGTGTAGTGTCGTAAATCTAAAAATATGGTTAGAATAAGTCTTGTCTTTTTTCATTATCACCTTGGAGCAGAAACACGTTTGCTCATGCAATGTAATTCACTGACTCATAATGATCTTATAGGAGGATGATTAAAAGTGCCCCCCCTACATTTTATTACCTTGACCAGACCGTTTGTTATACGTTGTCCTTTTTCCCTTTTTCCCTCCTCCCCTTGTTTTTTACTCTGTTTTGTTCCCTATGTATTCCCTCCATCCCTCTCCCCCTCTCCCCCTTTTTACCCATTGTTTAGTGATTAGTTCAATGCTTAATTCCTACCTAGCCCCCATTAGGGTTGGCTTTTGATCTGTATTACTCTTGAATATATCATTTTCATTCACATATTGACGCTTGTGTCTGTTTTTTCATACAGAGTGCTGGGAACCATTATATAGATTTAATGACTAAAAGAGATCTACTTTTGCCCTTTTGGTGTTCTGCATGTTGTATTATGTGGGAGAAACTACATCAATTCACCTAGTATTTGCAGGAAGAGCCATGCTACTCAGGGCCACCGACAGGTTACCCAGGGCCCCGGACTAGTTACGGCTGGGACCCCATCCCTACCCGTGTCGGCAGTGTTGCAAGCCCATTTCACACTTCACGAAAACCCTCCTCTATTTTCCCCCCACTTCCCATGTATTTCTTTCCTTCCCATCTCTTCCTCGATCACTCCCACCTCACACCCTCTCACTCTCCCCCTCTCCATCAATTACCCCACTCTTACTCAATCCCGCTCCCTCAATCCTCCCTCCTCACACTCTTCCCACTCCCCCCTGCCACACATACAATCCCACACACACGAATGGCCCCTTCACAAAATACATAAAAAACCCACTCCCCATATACATATAACCCCCAAACACATAGAGTAAAAAAACGACCCACCTCCTAATAAATACAGAAATATAGACTTACCTACCTTGGGGATGGTATCAGTCCTCTGGTGCCCAGCTCTCCCCAGCTATGTGGGCCATTGAGTGCTGACAATAGAGAGAGGCAACTACTTTGTCTGGCTGCCGGGCCCCATCTCTCCCTCACTGTCCTGCACGGGGCCTCTCTCTAATGTCAGCACTCAACTTCTTTGCCCAGTTGTCGGTCCTCTCATTGCAACCGGGACCCGGCTCACCCAGATGTGGGCCTCTCTCACTGACACAATGCAGCCACACCAGAACAGTGAAAATCGCGGCACCAAGAACAGTAAGTCTTGCTACCTCTATATGACTAAATGAAGCTAATTTCAGTGAAATGTTTAATGATTAAGTGGTAGTGAATGGTGTATAATTTTCAAAATGATTTTAGAACTATTTGTTTGCTTTCTAAATTAAGTAGGATATGTTTTAGTTGTCTTGTTATCATAAAGGGACAGGAACAAGATAAACAATGTCCTATACTCCAAGAAAAGTAAAACCTTCAAACTTTCTAAAAATGTCAGATTCTTAAAAATAATTAGATATTATTTGAAAGTTAATAAGCCTTTTACTACCATTTCTACATTTCACTCCTAACCTATACCCTCTCTAGAAGATTGCATAGAAAGAAAATGCTCTCATAACTTTATAAATGTCCTAATAATGACATGATTATAAAGCCTCTAGTACTGTACTCATCCTGGTAGAGGAATTCCTTGGCAATAACGGAGGAGTCAAATAAAAAATAAGACATACATATAGTTATTGATAGATTTGTGGTCTCGCTCTCCGTTTTACACTCTTTATCTGTGTCTCGGCCTGTCTATTACATTCATACGACTCCGATTAATAATGCAGTCAAAGCAATACCAGGTTTTCTTTCATGGAAGCTGATTATTTTATTATGATTTTGAAATAGAATTGACTGAGTGAGAAGTCACTAAAGCAAAAAAGGAATACCTTCAGTAAATTAGGCACACTAGAGCAAATTGGGGAGACGGACGAGAGGGTAATGAAGGACTCATTATAGATACACTAAGAAACATTAAGATACACTAAAATGTAGAAAACAGGCAAGCAGAAGATATAATGCAAGTCTTTAACAACGTGAAACCACAGATTTTTCCCACTGTCAGGCCAACACATAATCGTAACAGTATAATTAATAGACCCTTCAATAAAGAAAGCACAATCATTCATCAATCTGCACAATTACTTTTTGAAAAAATAAATGTATCAGACCAGTAGAATATATATACTGCAAATCATAGATGCCGGCTGCATATTTTCTTGTTTGTTTAATGGAGTGAATTAGGGGTATTTTGCAACCATGCCACTTCTATTTTATATACAATAAATAGACATACACAATTTTATGAAGCTCAAAACCCAGTCCCACAATGCTATATTTTTATATATTTAATTGTGCTAATTGGAGTGCTACTGGGAATGTTACATCAAATATACAACAGTAAACATAAAAGCTGCAATGACTTTGCAATGTGAAGCTATGGTGAGTAATGAGTGACAAACCCTACACTATACAGTGTAAAGCTAATACAAATAACAGTTGTGTGCACATTCAGCTCTCAGACGGGTCTGCAATAGTAACAGAAATAGGACACAGTACTAGATACAGAAAGGTAAATAGTGGCATGCTTGTCTTTACTATAACATATTCAAGTCCTACAATGGCCTATTCCATGGCGTGGCAAGAAATAAGTACAATAGGTAAAAAAATACTGTACTTTTTAACAGAATAAAAAAAAGAAAGTTGCAATCTTAACATTGATTGGCCTAGATCGGGGAGTTGCAAGTAAAAGCATTGTACTGTCCAGACTCTGAGGCACCTACCCAGTGGGAGGTCTTGAGTGCCTTAGCACGCCCTCCTCTGAGATTTGTCACCAACCTAATCAATGCTCTGATTGGCCACTAGCCCCCATCCCATGTAAAGGATAGCAATAGAGGGCTATGTAAGGGGTGCTGCTGATCTGAGCATTATTTACCCTCAGAGGGAGAGACACCTGGAAGGAGTGTGAAGATACCCTCAGAGGGAGAGGCACTCTGGGAAGGAGTGTAGAGATTCCCTCAGAGGACCATCTGAGAGACACTCTGGGAACGAGTGTGGAGTTGCTGGAGATACATGTTAGAGTGGCTGCTGTGTGTTCAGCACTCTGATATCGTGAAGCAGAGAAGTGGACAGTGGAAACCCATTTGAAGTGGGTCCCTGCACCTTGTAAAGGTAGATCTCATTCCCCAGACCCCCGTGAGTGTGTATATTTTTGTATTTTGTATCCTTGTGTGTTTCCAAGGTCTTATCCAAAGTAAACCTTATTTTATTTCACTGCCTTGTTTTGCCCAGTGACTGATCCCTTAAATATAAATGGTGTTAAAAGACCTGGTCGACGTTACAAGGGGGGAGAGAGAGGTTAGGGGGGGTTGGGGGAAATGAGGGGAGAGAGAGGTGAGGGGGAGGAAGAGAGAAAGGCGATGGGGGGGGTGAAGAGAAGAGGTGGAGAGAGAGGTGAGGGGGGGAGGAGGCAGGGGGAAGAGGGGAGGAGAATAGAGAGAGGTGGGGGGCGGGGAGAAGAGAGAGAGAGTGGAGGGCGAAAAGATGAGAGAGAGGTGTGAGGAGGGGAGAGAGAGAAATGAGGGGGGAATAGAGAGAGGTGAAGGTGGGAAGAGAGTGGTGAGTGGGAGAGAAAGAGGTGAGGGTGGAGAAATGGGGGTATGGGAGGAGTGGGGGGTAGAAGAGGGGAGGGGGAGAGGTGGGTGGAGGAGAGATGGGGAAGAGAAGTGGGGGGGGGGCAGTGATTTTAAATACAAACTAAATATAAAGCAAATAATAATTACCTTAGCACAAGCTATACAAGTGGTGGAAGAAATATTACTTTGTTGCAAGTAACAAAGTTATTAGTTGGGTGTGTGACCCTCCAGCTTCTGACAGTACTAGCAGCTGTGAGAGAGTATGCTGCTATGCTGTGTGAGGAGAGCAGCAGACTGGTAACAGTTTTAAATTTGGCAGTTTTTAATTTCATATTCCCAGTGCGCGTTGCCTGCATCTATGAAAGTAGAATTGGCAAGTTCTCAAAACGTCCGAGCATTACTGAAATAATAATGCCCGGAATTTTAACCAATCAGAGAGCAGGGATTTCAGTAATGCCCGGAATGTTACATCTTTAGCCTATAATTATAAATATGACACTGTTACACTTAATCACTGGAGAGGAGACATTTACAGTATAATGTACTTTGTTTCTTGATCATTATATGTTTCATATACAGTATATGTCAACTCTATTTTTTGGTTTCAAGTGGGACCTTTCTTTTATGTATGCACTCGTTACTTATTGAAATTGCATGGTTACATTTACAGTATACGACTATGTATTTGTGCTACACAGAACAGTCATTTATTGGCTGAAGGCGATATATAATAGATGCAAACACCCTCTATCGTGACCCCCTGGCTAAGCATGCAGTTGTGAAACACGTAGCGGTCACGTGAGACTGGTCAGCGTGCTCTCCCATTGGCTGGTGCAGTGAAACTGGGAAGTTCAAGTGGACGAGACATATTATATTGTTTTTTTGTCAATAGTCTTGTACTTCTGACTTTTTATCATTGGTTGGGTTTTTGGTTATCTTAACCAATATCAATAAACGTGCATAAGATATACTTATCAATTACTTGTGTTTTATAATTTTTTGTTATTTGTTTATATTTTTCGGTTATTTTTACCATGTTATTTGGTCCTCTTTGGACCTTAAGTAATATTTATATTAAATATATACTTTTTATTCTGACCCCCGGTGCACTGTGTGCATATTTCTTATCGTGCACCATAAGAATAACAGTTGGGTTTTTTCCTATTGTAACACATATTTTCAAAATCAGAGTTTGATGAGTCCGGGCCATTGTATTCTTTGCAGTAATCAAGGGTCCTTGCATGTCTTTTCTAAATGAATGAAAATAACCAAGATGTTACTGACTAGTTGATGCCCCATCACATCTGTGTGCCTGGTTTAAAGATGAGCGAATAGCCCTAGATAGGAAGAGACATGGTATATACTGTAGATGACTGGTATGTGACTGCAATTGTTTCAGTGGACCCCTCAAATATTCTCAGTGCCTGAAGCCCCAAGACATCTGTACTGACCCTGGTTACAGTGAAACAAGACTGTGTACAGTACCTCCTACTATTTCTCACCCAGCACTGCCAGTTTATATTATAGTGTTTGCATTAAGTTACAAAATAGAAAAGTAGATGTTTCATAGGTTGAGATACCTTACAATTATTCAAGATGATAGACCTTAATCGATGAAATTATAGAGTTCAATGCTTTTGAAAATTCATAGTTCAGTTCAAGTGTAATGCATTCTACAATTTAATCAATATTAAATGTCATGTTGGCCTATTAAAAACTATCACCACAAATAACAAATCTATACCCCTAAAACAATATCATTTTTAGAACTTTATTAATTACTTCATAAAGAATAAAATGATAAAAAAAACAATTGTTGCAATGTGTGTATGGAGTTAATGACATCAAATAATTATTTATCATTCATAAGTAACCATGTATTATTAAATTGTTATTCTTTTGACCATTCAATCGAATATCACCTGTGTGCCCATAAAATGAGATGCTTTCTTTTTATAGATCACATATCCATAGTAAATATACGTATTGGCACTTTGCTTTCCTTTGAATGCATTCTGTAATATGCTACAAATACACAAACACGTAACTTACAGGAAGGAATCGTGTCTCAAGTTTGCAGCTGTTTAAACAATAGCATGATGGAGATTGCTTAAGATGCTGCTTTGGGTTCTTTTTTCCCCCCAAGACATTGTTAGAGGTGGCTGCATATTTTCTGACATGAAATCTTACAGTTATACTAAATATCTTCCCTGGCAGTTAAAGAGGTGTTCCAAGCAGCTCAAAAAAAAAAATCTTTTTTTTGTTTTAATATATTTAATATATTCACTAAATGGCTGCCTTTCAGTTTCAAATCAATCCTTCAGTTAGTGTAACTCATTAGACACAAAATAATTCTTATATTACTAAGGAAACATTATCTATTGTTACAGTTTGAAGCTGAAATTGCTGTGAAAATTGGCAACACATTATCACAAATAGGAAAGTGTTACAAAGATCTTGCACTGGCTGGCGGGGGGTGTGGCTTAAAGCTGCTATAGAATCAAAAGATGGTCAGTTATTACAACAGCGGGGCGCAAACTGTGGGGCGCGCCCTTGGGGGGGGGGGGTGGCGCAAGATTATGTAGGGGGGCGCAGGCTGCTTGCAGGGAAACCTGGGGGAGGGCAGAGACTGTGCAAGGGCGGCCAGAAGCTCTGTGTGCTGCTTCTATGTTTGTGTCTGGTCTGAGAGGAGGGCAGCCCACAGCACACAGACTGCCCCTCCTTCTCTTCCTGTCTTCTTCCTGCACCAGTTTTCAGCAGCATGGCTGGTTAGGGGATCGGAGCATGTCGCCCCCCCCCCCAGGAGAACGTCTGTGTTTGTGTGCGTGTGTGTGTATTGAGTGAGTGAGTGAGTGTGTGTGGGGATTTGGAGTTGTGTGTGTGTGTGGTGTGGGTAGTGTTTGTGTGGTGTGTGTTGGCTTGTGGCTTGTGCGTCGTGTGGTTGTGTGCTGGATGTGTGGGTGTGTGTGTGCTGTGGTGTGTGTGGTGGATGTGTGTGGATGTGTGGTCGATTGGTGTGGTGGAGCGGGGGGATTGAATGTGTGTGGTGTGGGGAGTTGATATGGTGTGAGTGAGCGGATTGACTTGTGTGCGGTGGGCGTGTCGGGGGGGGATTGAGTGTGTTGTGTGGTCGGGGGAGGGGAGATAGAGTGTGGTGTGTGCATGTGGTGGGGAGACTTGAGGGGTGTGTGCGTGTGGGGGGGACTTGTGGTGGTGTGGGCGGTTTGTGCTGGTGTGGGGGATGTTGGACGTGTGGGGGGAGGGGGACTGTGTCGACAGTTGTGTTGTGTATGGGGGGGGGGGGATTGTGTGTGTGTGGATTGAAGTGTGTGGGTTGGGGGGGGATGTGTGTGTGTGTGGGGGGGGATGTGTGTTGTGGCAGGGGGGGATTGTGTGTGTTTGTGGGGCGGGGAAATTGAGTTTGTGTGTATGTGGGGATTTGGCTATGCGTGTTGGGGGGAATGAATGTGTGTGTGTGGGGGGGGATTGTGTGTGGGGATTGAGTGTGTGGGTGGGGGGGGGATTGAGTGTGTGTGTGGTGATTGAGTGTGTGTGTGAATGTGTGGGGGGGGGGAGGCGGGGTGTGAGTGTGTGTGTGTGGGGGGGATGAGAGTGTGTGTGTGTGTGGGCGGGGGGATGGAGTTGGTGGGTGGCGGGGGATTGAGGTGTGTGTGTTGGTGGGTCGGGGGGGGTGAAGGTGTGTGTGGGGGGGAGGATGAGTGTTGTGTGTGCTGGGGGGGGGATTGAGTTGTGTGTGGGGATTTAGTTGTGTGTGTTGGGGGGGGGGATGAGTGTGTGTGTGTGGGGGGGATTGAGTGTGTGTGGGGGATTGCGGTGTGTGTGTGTGTGTGTGGGGGAGGAGATATGTGTGGTGGTGGGGAGGGGGATTGCGTGTGGGTGTGGGGGGGCGAGATGAGTGTGTGTTGTGCGTGAGGGGGGATGGGTCTGTGTGTGTGGGGGGCACGAGATTATGGTGGGTGTTGTGGGGGGGTGCATGGGGTGCTGGGGGTGGGATTGTAGTGTGTTGTGGTTGGGGGGGTGAGTTTGGTTATGTGAGGGAGATGAGGGTCGTGCGTGTGCGTGGTCGTGTCGTAGGGGAGGGCTGTGGGTGGAAGGTGTGTTGTGGAGCGTGTGGTGTTTGTGGGCGGTGTGGGGGGGGATTGAGGGTGTGGTGTATAGGGGGGGGGGATTCAGAGTGTGGTGGTGTGTGTGGGGAGCACGGATTGCAGTGTGGCGTATTGTGTGGGGGGGGATTGAGGGGTGTGGTGTACTGGGGGGGGTTTGAGTGGTGTGTGTGTTGGGGGGGCGAGGATTGAGTGGTGTGTGTGGGGGGGGGATGAGTGTGTGTGAGTGTGTTGGGGGGATTGACGTGAGTGTGTGTGGGGGGGGATCGGGGTTGAGTGTTGTGGGTCGGGGGACTTGTTGTTGTGTGTGTGTGGGGGGGGAAGGTAATTTGTGTTGTGTGATGGGGGGGGGGTGGATGAGTGTGGTGGTTGTGTGGGGGGGGGAGATGAGGGTTGTGTGTGGGGGGGCGGGGGTTGAGTGTTGTGTGTGGGGGGCGGGGGGTGAGTTGTGTGTGTGGGGGGGGATGGAGTTGTGGGTGTGGGGGGGAATTGAGTGTGTGGGTGGGGGTGGGGGATGTGAGTGGGTGGACATGTGGGGGGATTGAGTATGTGTGGTGTGGGGGAGGGATTCGAGGGTGTGTGTGTGGGGGAGGAATGAGATTGTTTGTGTGGGTGGGGATTGATTGAGTGGGGTGGGTGTGTGGGGGGGATATTTGCGGATTGGTGGTGTGGGAGGAGTTGAGGGGTGTGTGGTGTGGGGGGGGGATGATGTGCTCATGTGTGTATGTGTGGGGGGGGATGAGTGTGATGTGTGTGGTGGTGGGGGGGAGTGAGAGGTATGTGTTGCTTGTGTGTGGGGGGGTTGTGCGTGTGTGTGTGTGGTGGGGGGGGGGGATTGAGTGTGTGTGTGAGGATTGAGTGTGTGTTTGTGTGTGTGTGGGGATGGAAGCGGTGTGTGTGTTTGTGGGGGGGGGAGGATTGTTGTGATGTTTGTGGTTTGGGTGGGGGGATTGTGTGTGTGGGGGGGGATGGGGTTGGGTGTGTGTGAGTAGGGAGGGGGGAGTGTATGTGGGATGTGTGTGTGGGGATTGAGTGTGTGTGTGTGTGTGTGGGGGGGGGGATTCAGTGTGTGTGTGTGGGGATTGAGTGTGTGTGTGTGTGGGGGGGGATTGAGTGTGTGTGTGTGGGGGGGTTTGAGTGTGTGTGTGTGGGAGGGGTGTTGAGTGTGTGTGTGGTGATTGAGTGTGTGTGTGGGGGATTGAGTGTGTGTGTGTGGGGGGGGGACTGAGTGTGTGTGTGTGTGTGTGTGGGGATTGTGTGTGTGTGTGGGGGGGGGTTGTGTGTGTGTATGTGGTGAGTGTGTGTGTGTATGTGGTGATTGATTGAGAGAGAGAGTGTGTATTGTAATACAGTGGTGCGCAAACTGGGGGGGCAATGAGGCGCAAGATTATTTAAGGGAGCACAGGCAGCGTGCGGCAAAAACTGGGTGCGCGGGCCGGCAGACGCTGTGCGCGGGAGGACGAAAAAGCTGTGGGCGAGGGGCGGCCAAGAAGATGTGCATGGGCGGGCAGCCGAAGATGTGTGCGGGTGGCTGAACAGGATAGTGCATGTGGCGGCCTCGTGGTGTGTGTGTGCACACGCGCAGGGGCTTCGAGCACGGTGAAGTCAAACGCCCCTCCCGGTGTCTGCCCTGCAATAGCGCTGTGTTCCTGCTCTCCACCGCTGGCAACCTGCTTTGCTGCGATCCTCTGCAAGTGAAAGGGTATGCTGCCACTATATCAATCATACTATGAATGTACAGAAATAATTAAAAAAAGTGAAAACACAACATTGAAAACGGAAATAAATAAATAATAATGTAGGTAGGAGTGTGGATGACAATGGGATAGCAAGACAAAGAGCAGGGAGGGGAAGGTAGAAACAAAAAGGGGGGCTGGGAGAGGGAAGGGAGGTAGCAAAGGGGTGGATTAATGCCCCCCAAAAGTATTGCCTTTGTGCACGTACGCTCTCCCAAGCTTGGCACTTGGGGAGACAAACAAAATTGACTTTGATGTGCACTCAGCAGCAGTCAATACACACACACATAGCCACACACAAACACACACAAATAGCCCCGATCCACGCTTGCAAAATTATGCAGGACACCCTGTGCTCATGCTTGGAGAGTTGGTGATGTCACCGCTCTCAGCGGCAGCGTGGACGCAGCCTAATTTTGCAAGCGCGAGCTGTTGAAATATGTAAGTATTTAAACATATTTGGATTTATATTGTATACCGTTTAATAAAGGGTTTTTTTTTTTTGTCATGTGATTTTGATTACATCAGGCAGGGGGGGCCCGAGAAATTTTATGGATGAAAAGGGGGGCTCGGCAAAAAAAGTTTGCTCACCCCTGTTAAATTACAACTCAATAAAAATGGCATGCACAGTTGAATTTTAAAATAAAAAAAGTTAGTAAGTAATATCTAATACTACAGAACTGATCTATTTTAACCCCCACACACACACACACACACAGGCTATTGCTTGGATTGCTTCTTGGAGCAATTGACTTGACCCAGAATCTAGCCCCAATAACCATTAATATTAATTAAGTTTTCATTAATTGTTTGAAATATCAAGTAAATATGTATAGATCAGGATGTCAGTAAAAAATCTATGACCAAGGAGGCGCGAGCTTCCCCCCCTCTCCTATTACCCCTCTACATAAAACATACAAATACCGAGAGGACACATTTATGGAGGTAAAAGGCCGTGGCTTATTTACTAAACACAAATGGGGATAGCGTACCACCTGTCCGCGCCAGAATGCTCAGAGCTGGGCAACGCAAAGGGGGCACCCGGAAGTACGTCCCGGTGACCTACCCCCTCGTTTCAAACCCCCCGGTCACCAGCCACAAGCCACTTCTGGCGGGACAAGCACCTACCCCCACCCAACTGCCGCCACCAACGGGCCTGTTTAACCCCCTTAAATCAGACCCGTATCGCCATACCCCTATGACCTCTTCCAATCCTTCCTGTAAATCATTATTAAACATGTCCACCCCAACATCTGACAACTGTACCCCATCCTCCCTAAACCAGCCACCCAATTTAAAACTGAACTGCGGGTGACGAATGACCCAACCCCCACATTGAACCAAGAAATTCCCCACCTTCCTGTTTAACCTCTTCCGCATCTTGTTAACTCTCCCCGGGATACGCGCACCCCTCCAAACCAACCTGTATATTATCTCGGACCAAACTAATTGCACCCCTGGCCAAAACGTTAACATACGTGCCAAATCTTGCTTAATCTGCTGGAATAAATCAATCGACCGCAATTTTGCCACATCATTACCCCCAACATGAATAATGATGATGTCCAGTGCCCTCCTACCCCTGGCCCTAGAAATTAGCAGCGGAAAAAGCCGTCACCACCGCATCCGTCTCATCCCCCACCATGTTACCTCCACCTGCTCCATACTAAAACCTAAATTCTTTCCGTAGGGGCGCGAATTCGCCTCTTCCCAGCCCAGTGTACCATTGAGTCCCCCACGATCCAAATTACCACGGAATCTACGCCAACCTTGCACTGACCTCCTCACCTCCCTCCTGCACTTCAAACTTGTCAACCAACAAATGGAACCACTTCCTCCTTAACCCTCTGCTTATCTCTTGGTTGGACTGTGGTTGAAAAACAACCCACCCCCTCAAGTTCTTGTCAAACTCCCCACCTTTTGTTAATTTTTATTTTTTTTCCCTCGCCTTGTTGATTTCTCCTAGGCTACTCGCGCCCCTCCCAGCTCTTTTGCCCAGCACCCCACTAATCTATACTGTACTATTCCCCGGCGGCGATGTGAACCGCCTGTCGGGACCTGACTGATGCAGAAGCTGGCGCCGCTTGTGCCCATGTCCCGCACTGTTTTCTGAGAGAGCTCGAGAGGGCTCCACCCCAAACTTCTCTTTGTTTGTCCCCGGCGACGATGATAACCGCCTGTCGGGACCCTGCCAACATGGCTGCATCCAGCCCTGTGAATTGAATGGGCCAACTGAAGGGGATGCTGCTTCTGGGCGTGGTGTACCCATGCGCTCAACCAAATACAACCCTATAAGGTTGCCTCATGTCTGTCGTGGGTGCCGTCCCTACACACCCCAAACTTGCCGGTGCCCATGCTGCTTGTTGTGGGTTCCTGAGACGGACCCCTGGTGGTACCTTCCCACCCCTTATCGGGCCACCCTTGATACCCCGTGTTAACCGACTGCCCTGTCATTTGTGAAACAGTGCCAGACGTATGCTCATCGTCCCTGCTTCCAAATCTGTCTCACCCGGCATTGCACCCTGAAAACAGTTGTGATAAACCCTGACCCTGGCGAGGGAAGCACCCCTCACGCTCACGCTTGCCAGTCTTTGCGCTTCCCTTGCCAACCCAGCGGCGTTGCGCACTGCATGTCAGTGCCCCCCAACCTGGTCTCTTACCTTTCGAATGAAGGTCCTCCACGGCGTCTGAAATGTCTTTGAACTGTAGAAAACAAAACCCCATCGCCGTGTGACGATGGTCCCCGAGTCCCCTTTGTTTAGAACTTTACCGAAATTATAGGATGAAACTCACACTCCCCAGCGGTTTTGGTCAGAACTGCTGCAATGCTAATAAACGTGCGTTTCGTGAAGCGTGACTCCTTCTACGTTTCAACGTGTTAAACCGCTTTCAGGCTCCACCCGTGTTTTTTTTTTTTTTTTTATTATTATTATTTTTTTTTTTATATATACCCCCTCTCTATTAGAAAGTCTCTCCCCCCTCCGTCTTCTTTTTCCCCTTCCATGCCTAGTACACGCCTCTTTTCCCTCCCGCCTTCTTTCTTCTTCCTTTTCCCCTTTTCCCTCACCTGTTTTTTCGAGGAACCGGTTGTCCCGCATCTTTGTGGTTTTTTTTTTTTTTTTTTATAGGGTTGGGACCCATGTCCCACCCCTGTTTTTCCAGGGACCCATGTCCCATCCCTGTTTTTCCCAGTGACCCATGTCCCACACCTGTTTTTGTGGGGACCCATGTCCCACACCTGTTTTTGTGGGGGCCTGTTTTTCCAGGGACCCATGTCCCACCCCTGTTTTTCCCAGGGACCCATGTCCCACACCTGTTTTTGACACTCCCCGGTAAATCCCAAGCTAAGAATTTACCTTGAAACCAGTGTGGCTTGCACCAACTCCTGTGCAATGTTCCTAGATTTTGATACTGTCAATCATGTTGATCTGTTATCCTGCTTAACCAGCTCCAGTGGAATAAGGAAGCCTCTTAAATCTGCTTGTTTTCTAAAACCTTGACAAAACTTAAACCAATATACTTGGGCCCAAGGCTAAAAATGTGTTTTTTTTATTTTTTTATTTACTATTGCTAAACCAATAGCTTCCATAATCACCTCTACTCTGTCTGCAGGCCATAACCAGAGACCTGGAAGTTTCAGAGTTATCCCAAGCTTCAAAAGTGGGGACAAAACCACTGCCTCAAATGACAGGCCAAAATCTCTTCTCCCAACACTATCCGAAGTCATGGAAATTGTTTCGCTCCCAAATTAAGCGAAAACCATACCAAGCCAAATATTTTTTTTTTTTTTTATTAGCCGTTACAATCTGGCTTCAACACCAAACCCTCCTTGGTAACCCCTGCTACAAATTTGTAAAGAACTCAAGTGTGGTGTGGAAAGATAACAACTCAGTAGTGCTATGTCCCTTGATTTCACAAGGCTTTTGAACATGTTGATCATGTCATCTTGCCCAATCAACTCCATAGTTCTGCGATAGAAAAGCATGCTTAAAAGCTGGTTTCCTTTCTACCTATCAGGTATATCCCAGCATGTATCCATCACAGGCTCCATGTCCAACCCCTTGGATATGACCTGTGGTGTCCTGCAATACCTTTCTGAGGCCCCTACTCTTCTAACTGATCATCAATGATATTCCTAAAGCTTATAAGAGAGCTTCAATACCCTTGCATGCAGCTGGCCCCATCTTATGCGCACACAGCCATAGCCTCTCTGATCTCGATCACCTATTTCCATGTGACTTTGAGACTTGAAAATTTGGATTTCCCACAACAAGCTGTTTTTCAAATACTAACAAGTCGGTAACAAAAGCTATTTGGGACCAAATCTGAATTCCAAAGCTTCCACAGCCTGAGCAGACACCGGTCACTCCTTGACACACTGTTACTCCTGAAACATGTTTCCAATACTTGGGCATCTGGTTTGACTCCCCTCTAACATTCGTGATGCACAATGGTACCCTGCCATCCAAAACCTCTGCAAAACTAGGTATACTTAACCGGAACAAAACCTCCATACATCTGCTGATCAGCAATCGTATCATGCAGCAAATGCTAACACCAAATTATCGCCTGTGGGGACATAGTATCCGGCTCACTGTAGGCATGTGGCGTGTGAGGGGTGGCCACATGGTGTGCATGTTTTGTGTACATATCTGAATCCCAATGCAGTAATAGCTGCATTAGTTAATGTCATATTCCATTCTTAAATCACCTATAACTATCCCAACTAAATATAATTATAAATCTAATCCCAGTAATATTCTGCGCTAGGCTCAAACATTGCATTGTCCTACACAATTCTTGCGACACTCAAAAGAAACTTGCACCGCTCAACCAGCTTATGGTAAAGATAACCCCCATGGCCCATGAACCCCTTAGTGCCCCCAATGAGGCAGCCCTCGGCCATGCGGGGGCCCCCGTGGCACCTGCGGGAACTGCTCCAACGCCAAGGAACAAGTGACAGTTGCTTGTTCCTTGGCTCAATTTGAAACCCAACCGCCCCAACTGACTCCCCGATCGCGCTCGCGACCACCAGACCAGATGGGGGGGGGGTGCACCCCCTGGTCAATTGCTGTTGCCACCCATACGGGCTAGACCAGCTCTATACTGAATACTATTATTAACTATTCCGATAATCTCTTCAGGAGATGGGGGTTGTGGAAGATTGTGGATCCATTTGTTACCCAGGTTTCTCCATGAAAAGTTTGGACATATCATATCTACTGTACTTCACCAAAATACAGCTCAACCCCGTTATAGCGCGATCCGAAAAAATAGTTAAGAGCGTGGTGGAAATTCACTCAATCTTTTGGACCGCAGGGAAGCCTATTGGATTTTTATATTGAGAACCCGTTTCCCTGAAGGGATGAACGTAGAGTGGCATTTGAGCCATTATTTGAATGAAGAACCCTTGAAATTATTGTTATTATTATTAATATTTTCATCATTTATTTATTTTAAGTATTTTTCAACTTTTCTCACATTGGTGGCCCTCCACATGTCATGTGATCACAACCGCGGAATTACAGACCTGTAAGCCTGACTTCAATAGTGGGGAAACTACTTGAAGGTTTAATACGGGATAATATTCAGGAATACCTAATGGAAAAACAAAATTATAAGTAATAATCAGCATGAAATTATGAAGGATAGATCATGTCAAACTAACCTTATATGTTTATTTGAGGAGGTAAGTAGGAATTTAGAACAGGGTAATGCAGTTGATGTGGTCTACTTAAATTTTGCAAAGGCTTTAGATATGGTTCCACACAAGAGGTTGGTGTACAAAATAAAGCAAATTGGACTCAGTAAAGAATATATGCACCTGGATTGAAAACTGGTTGAAGGACAGATGACAAAAGAGGTTTGTCATTAATTGAACTTTTTCAAGTTGGGCTAAGGTCCTGAGTGGTGTACCTCAGGGACTAAATTGCGTAAGGTAGTAGAATCAGAGCAGGATGTAATTTCTCTCCAGAAGGACTTGGAGACTGGAAACTTGGGCAGGTAACTGGCAGATGAGGTTTAATACAGATTAATGTAAGGTTATGCATTTGGGATGCAAGAATAAAAAGGCAAATTACAAATTAAATTGGGATAAATTGGGGGAATCCTTGATGGAGAACGATTTAGGAGTGCTTGTAGACAGCAGGCTTAGCAAAAGTGCCCAAAGTCATGCACTAGCTGCAAAGGCAAACAAGATCTTATCTTGCATTAAACGGCAATGGATGGAAGGGAAGTAAACATAATTATGCCCCTTTACAAAGAATTAGTAAGACCACACCTTGAATATGGAGTACAATTTTGGGCACCACTCCTTAGAAAAGACATTATGGAACTAGAGAGAGTGCAGAGAAGAGCCACCAAATTAATAAAGGGGATGGACAATCTAACTCATGAGTAGAGGCTAGTTAATTAGATTGATTTACATTAGAAAGAGGCATCTAAGAGGGAATATGATAACTATATACAAATATGTTTGGGGACAGTACAGGGAGCTTTCAAAAGACATATTCATCCCAAGGGCAGTACAAAGTACTCAGGGGCATCCCTTAAGATTTGAGGAAAGGAGATTTCACCAGCAACAAAGGAAAGAGTTCTTCACAATAAGGGCAGTTAAAATGTGGAATTCATTACCCATGGAGTCTGTGATGGCAGATACAATAGATTTGTTCAAAAAAAGGTTGGACATCATTTTAGAAAGGAAAGGTATACAGGGATATACCAAATAAGTTAACATGGGAAGAATGTTGAACCAGGGAGTAATCCGATTGCCAAGTCTTGCAGTCAGGAAGGAATATTTTTCCCCTTATAAGATATAACTGGATGATTTGACACTGGGGTTTTTTGTTTGCCTTCCTCTGGATCAATAAGGAAGTATATATAGGATACAGTATCTGTTGTCTAAATGTATGTCTGTTTTCAACCTCATCTACTATGTACAGTAACTATGTGTTTTTTGTTTGCTGCTTACCATTTTTGTGCATTGCTTAACACTAAGCATGGTATTCACCTGTGTCGTTTTCCGCTGGTTTTGTTTGCTGGTCTCTTCAGCTATATGACTCACATTTAGTGTTTTTGTATCTTATGGAATCTTATAGAAATAACAGCATAGTCAAGTATATGTGACATTAGACTATTATACTTATGTTTTTTTCCATGTTCCAGACACCAACATTTGTTCTGTGACTTTTTATATAATTTCATCTATAGATTTCCGTATAAATAATTCATGTTTTTTATGGATATTGGTGGATCTTCCTTTCCCCTCTTTCCTTTCCCTTCCCCATCCCCCTTCCACCCTCCCCACACCCACCCTCTTTCCCTTCCTTTTCCACTCCCCCCCCACCCCTCCCCCTTTTTCCATTTCCTCCTTTCCATACCCATAAATCCACAGTTCTGTTATCAGTATTTATTTAGATTTAGTATTTATCTATATTTAGATTTATCAGAAAAGATGTATTTAATATATTGATTCATATTCCTGTGAGTTTATTTGGGATGTTATAGGAAGGTATTTTGTATTTAATTTTGTTTTTATGCAGTTAATGTTATTGTTAATTTGGGTGACATTTTTAATTCAACTGTACTTTGATTCTTGCACATGGAGCATGCAACGTCATGACTTTTTTTTGGGGGGGGCGCGAAACGATACAGACAGCTGGGATTTAAAAGGACTGTAGAAGTGTATAGGATGTTACTCCTTGATAAAGTACCACTGATACAAAATGCGTAGGAGGGGTTTTCTACCTCCTTACAACATATTATTTCAACAAAGGATATTTTTTCTATTAACCTGAACACTCACTCCCTTTTGGCTATGCCCTGCTCTTTTGTTGCTATTAAATTTATGACAACTCTATTTTGTACACTAACCTCTTGTGTGGAACCTATCACAAGTCTTTGCAAAATCTACAGTAAGCAGACCACATCAACTGCATTACCCTGGTACAAATTCCTACTACCTCCTCAAAGAAACTAATAAAGTTAGTTTGGCATGACCTACCCTTCATAAATGCATGCTGACTATTACTAATATTTTTTTTTTCATTAGGTATTCCTAAATATTATCCCGTATTAAACGCTTGGATGTATGCAATAAGGGCCAAGTGCCTTATTTACTTTAATTTTATCAAGCCGCCAATTCACTTTATTCTCAGTCAACCAATTGTTTGTTAATATAGTGGTTGTGTCTTCCTACTGTGGCACTGCTATTGCAATTGGTTCCTCCCTGGTAAAAACAGAGGCAAAGAATTTGTTTAATACCTCTGCTTTTTCCTTATGTCCAATAATCTGCCTGCCCATTTCACACTGAAAGGGTGCTATATTTTATTTTCTCATTTTATTGTTATTAAGGTACTTAAATAACTTTTTATGGTTGATCCTATTTTTTATTGCAATCTTTTTTCATTATCCATTTTTGCTCATTTGATCGCCCTTCAGCAATTTTTGTTACATTCCTTATAATTCTGATATGATGTCTCCGTCCCTTCTGACTTAAAGAATCTAAACGTCTTCCTCTTCTTTTCCATTTCATCCCCTACCTGTTTATTTAGCCACAATGGTTTAGACTTATTTCTTTTATACTTATTATCCAAGGGTATACACTGATAAGTGTGCTTTTCTAACAGTTTTAAAGACTGCCCATTTATCTTCCACATTTTTCCCTGCATACATTTCATCCTAATTTATTCTTTGAAGATTAGTTCTCAGTTAATTAAAATCTGTCTTTCAACATTTTAAAGTCTTTGTTGAAACCAAGTAATCTGGCTTTTGATAATTGATTTCAAATGACCATGTTATGATCACTGTTAACAAATATTCAAGTCCGGGAACATTTGGGCATTACTTTTACATTGTTTGATATGACCAAATCCTGTATTGCCCTTCTCCTGGTTTATTCCTCAATAATCTGGGTCATATAATTGTTTTTAAGCACACCCTAAAACCCTTTTTTTAACTCAATTTTTATTGGTTTTGTCAGAGTATAGGGGTACAAAAAATAAAGAAGGGAAGGTTAACAGGAAATGCGGAGGGGGGTAGGGGGTAGGTACAGAATGCTTACAGACAATATCTTTGGTTCTCGAGACACAATTATATAGTGTAGTCATAAAATCCCGATGTATGAATGTCGAAGGTACAAGCAAATATCTAGGCTATACATAGTAACCGTTTGAAGTCATTTAATTAATATGTTAATGGAGGTGGGTCTCCCGATCTTCTGCAGAAGTCAAGCCACGGCTGCAAGAGCACAGTGTTTTTTGTAAAAGTTGTCATTAACTAAGCTGTGAGATTACTCATTTGGCATGTGAACCAAATTTTAGCTTTTATTTGAGGAACAGTTTGAACGGTTTGTTTCAACCAATGTGATGCTATTACGCAGCTCGCAGCCATGGCTATTTGGGATACGTCGGTTATCATTTCTGCTAAGAATAATTGAAGGTCTATTCAACAAAAATATCCACGTGTCTAGGCAAAATTTCTGGGACAGCATCCTCTGGAGCCATCTATGGATCACCTTCCACATCCTCTGGATTTTGGACATTCTCACCACATGCGAAGGTAAGTACCTCGATTACCACATGGTTTGAGACATAGTGGAGATGTGCCTGAAGACATCTTATATAGTGTAATGGGGGAGTAATGCCAAATGTATAGGACTCTATATGCATTCTCCTTAATCGTGGTGCAAATTGAGCTCTTTGACACCTCTTCTAATATGTTTTCCCAGTCTTCCTCCTCTAGTGTCTCACCCAAATCTCTCTCCCTTTCTTTAATAAAACTTGGGGGTTTAACCGTGAGTGTGCTGATAAATGCGATTCTGCCTTTGGTGTTAGTTGGGTCTAGACACATTCTTTCCAAGTGGGAGAGGGAGTCTCTGGGCTATTTTAGTTCAAAGAAGCTTCTGAGTTGTAGGAAGCGGAATACTTCTTTTTTCGATTGTTCCCTATCCGGGAAAAAATATGTCTAGTGGGGTTGGGTTAGTTTTCCCTAAATCTCTAAGTCATAAGACCCCCACCACTTTACTTTGCTGGAACCCTATTTCTGCGAACTCTGGGCTAAAATCTGTGTTGAAATAGGGATATATCATTGAGGAGTCATGATGTGTAAGACCTTTCTTAAGTGCAAGTAAATCCCAATATTTTAGGGAATGGAATATAGAAGGAAGAATATAATTTTTTTCCCTTCTAACCTGAGGTGGGAGCCACAAGATGGCCTTTGTGTGTACTGGGAAAAACAGATCTGACTCCATCTAGACCCAGCGTCTGAGGCCTTGTCTTCATGCCAGGAAACTAATTGGCTGTATTGGGCCGCTGCATAGTAGGATAGGAGACATGGCTGGCCCAGATCTCCTCATTCAATTTGGCAGAGTCATAGTTCTATTTACTCTGGGTCTTTTGCCTGACTAAATCAAACTAGTTATTCGTCTTTGCAGTTCTTTAAAATCTTTAGTCTCTAGGGCAATAAGGGGCATTTGAAATAGGTATAAGAGATGGGGGAGTACATTCATTTTAATGGATTGCATCTTACTTATCCATGAGATTTTAAACTTTGCCCAATGCTGCATGTATTCAATTATGGTTCAGATAATGTTTGGATAGTTAGCTTTATATAAGGTCTCATATGACTGAGATAAGTTTACGCCTAAATATTGGCTACTGTGAGTTCTCCATTTGTAGTTAAAATTTAAAGCTATAAGTTTGGCAATGTGTGCCGGGAGGTTGATATTAAGCACTTCTGACTTGCTATTGTTAATTTGTAAGCCAGTGAAGGAGTTGAATATGTCTAGTTCCTTGCCTAGGGATGGGAGAGAAATCAGGGGTCTGGATATTGTCAGGAGGATATCATCTGCGAAAAACCTGTTTCCTTTTGTTGTAATGTTAATCTCATTGCCCCAGACTGTCTGGATAATTAAAATCACCCATTATGCAAACATGACCCAGTTTTGATGCCTTTTCCATTTGCAAAAGTATTTTAGCTTCCTCAATCTCACAGTTATTTGGTGTTTTATAGCCTATCCCACAAACATTTTCTCTGGACATTTACCTCCACAGCTATTTTCTATCCACAAAGCCTCAACATTTTCATAATTCCCTTCATAAACAGCTTCCCTTATAATAGGTTTTAGATCCGGGTTAACATATAAACATACTCCACCTCCTCTTCTACAGTATTTGCTCGATCCTTCCAAAAAAGGGAATAACCCTCTAAATGAACTGCCCAGTCATTAGTTTCATCCCACCATGTTTCAGTAATGCCTATGATATCATACTGCCAGCTCTCTCATTTTATCTGTCAGGCTTCTTGCATTAGCAAGCATGCATTTAATTTTTTTCAGTCTGTACTGTTATTTTATTGTAAGGACTCTGCTCGATCCGTGCCGGGTTTTGCTGCGTTTCGAGTTTTCCAAGTTGCCCTTTCTGCTCACTTTGGCCATTTTGGGTACTGGCAGCCTGCTATATAAGGCTGCAGTTCTTAGTGGGAGTCGCCGAGCAAGGTTCTAACATTTTCAGTTCCTTTTGTCTACGCTGTTACGCCTTACCCTTTCCTTTGTTTGAATTCCCCTATTGCTGACCCTGTACCGTGACCCCAACCTCGCTGCTTTCTGCCTGCCCTGACCTCACCTGTTTACTGGACTTTGCACCACTGCCTCCAGCCCTGACCTCTGCCTGCTTAACTGTCTATGAATACTCCAATTTGCATCCCTACCTCGGTCCTGTGGGTCCGCTTCCTGATTGGAGACGAGCACTGTCACACTTATGTACTTCTGCCTTTCTACGCCGATTGTGTTTAGTCTTTAAAAGTTTTTTTTGTTTTATCTGTATTTAATATAGGTGTCTTCCTTCTTGCCAAACTACCACTTGCCCCAATTCTACCTCTATGACCCCTTCTATTTCCCCACCCCATCTTTTCTATTTAATTTGTTATGTTTCTTGTCCTCCCGCCTCCATCTTAGTTTAAAATCTCCAAACTTTTTAACATTCTAACCCCTAGCACAGAAGATCCCTCTTCATTGAAATGTAATCCATCCCTAGCATAAAGAATACACCTCTCATAAAAGAAGTCCCAGTGCTCTAAAACCCTAAACCCTCTTTCTTACACCACTTTCTTAGCCTAGCATGGCACTGATGGTATTTCAGAAAAAACTACCTTGGAGATCCTTGCATTAAGCTTTCGGCCTAGATCCCTGAAATGATATTTTAGGTCCATTCATCCTTCTCTAACTTTGTCATTGGTACCAACTTGTACCATGACCGCCGGGTCAGTCCCAGCCCCTCCAAACTATCTGTCTACTCGATCCGCAATGTGCCGAACTGGAGCCCTTGGGAGACAAACTGTTCGGTTCATGGAGTCATGGAAACAGATTGCCCTATCTACCTTCCTAATAATGGAGTCCCCTACACCACCATAACCTTTCTTGGTCACTGAGTATCCTGAGTCCCCTCTGTGCTAGAGGAACTATTCCCCTGGCTGCTTGAGGAATCAATCTCCCCCAGCCTTGCCATTCCTGCATGACACTCCCAATATCTTCCCTCAAAATCTATTGGGATGGGTCAGCTCTGAACTGACATCCCTCTTCCTCTTCCCCCTACTTCCCCTTCTAACTGTTACCCAGCTACCTACCTCTTCCTCACTCATGTCTCCACCATCTGCACCACTAGTCCCAGCCACGGCCTGCACAGTGAGCACTGAACTCCTTTCAAGATTGTCCATGCCCCTCGATATTGCAAGTTTCCTCTTTAGATCAGCAATTTCTGACTCTAAGTTGACCACCTGCTCATACTTCTCACAGTGGTGTGCTCCAAGTGTACATACATGTGGCAAGATGTGCATTGAGTGTCATTCTCAATCCTGTTCATTATTGCAACATGGCTGGACCAGATTGCCTCTCTACCTCCTGTCACATAAGCCCTTTGTAGCTACAGTCTGTGACAGGCTATGCTGTGGGGTTTGACCCCCCTCATGCTGACTCTCTGACAGGAAGAAGTGTTGTCCCAAGGGTCTGTGTATAGCCAATAGTGGTGAAGACCTTGTGCCCTACCCTTCTGGAAGCTCAGAGATGAAGTGCCAAATTAGAGTCAGATCTACCTCACCCTCCTAGGGTGAAGATGTGGGTTTTGCTCCTGCCCTCCTGGGTAGGGTGTGGAGCAATATGAAGCTGAATCAGGGCCTCACTATTAGCTTAAAGCCAAAGCATCTTCCAAAGGTCTGGGGATCCAGACCCACCATCCTGCATTCGCTGTACTGTTGGCAGTGGCTGCTACAATAAATCATCCCTTTTTATATACCCCTGCCTGAGCTCTCAGTCTATTGGGTAAGGGGTATGGATGAAAGTTACTTCTGGAAATCCTGGAGCCCACTGGAGCTGGAGGCGCTGACACCCTGAGTGAGCCTTGACGATCATTAAAAGCCTGTCCTGTTCCACACACTATCGCTCTCCTGGACCCTCACAAGTATGCCAGCACCATAACAGCAGTAACCAGAGGTATAGCTTCCAGAGAGCGGGGGAACATGTGTTACACAACGATGGAGTTATAAGTGCTAACAATTAACTGTACTTCAATATACTATACCTTGTTTAACCCCTTCCTTGTTCCAACCCCTTCTTGTTCTAACTACACACTTAATACACCCAACACTTGAAATTAACTAGTAATCCAGTCACACAGATCAGGACACACACACTTGTTGCCTCAGCACCAGAATAATATAGACGAGTTAAGCAGGCTAGTGAAGTGGGATGGCGATCCCTAGAATATATTAGTGAGGGTCCCTAGCACACATACTTTTTATATTATTGAGAGTAGCCCAAGAGGTACACTGAGAATTTACAGAGGCACGGATCCTATACGGCGGGATCCCATGAGGTTGCATACAAGAGGTTAAAAACTCTCTCACTTTAGCAGACCAGAAAAACCACACACTAGCTTGTAGGTATGCTAGCTGATTTTAAAGTGGAGGTTTAAAAGGCAGGCAGTGCACTTCCCGCTGTCTCTCTCTGCTATCAGTCTTTGAGGAAACAGGTTGTAAAGCGGCTGTATAGGGGAGAGCATTAACGCCCTTTCACATACCTGAGATTAAGGACTGTTGTGTTGTTTTGCATACCTATGCTACTTATTTTGAACTGTTTGCTCTACTCTGTTAAGAGTGTACTGCTTCCTATTTTCGCTGGTGAGGGAAATAAAGGCCTTTCATTTGCAAGAAATTGGTGTGTGAGCTCATTTCTGACCATAGCTATGAGGCCGCTCCGTCACATGGCCCTTCACAGAAGGTGAACCGAGTAACAAGTAACAGCACCTCCCTAGGGATATTAAGTGAGGTGTACCCTAGGAAAGCAACAGTTGGTACGAACACATTGAAGATTACACTGCTTTGCGTATAACGGTAGTGTGGATACTGTAAAACAAAAAAGGAGAACGTTTGTACCATAAAAGTTCCTGGGGCTCCTCTTTGCTTACCAGCGCCCAGCCTGTATGAATCCAGGACCCTGATAAAGGTAACCACGAATAACACTGCCATCTACATAGGCTATTGATGTAAACGTCTTTAGAACCAAGCAAGGAGGGTTACATTTGTAAAGCGCCAACATAATCTGCAGCGCAGTACAATGGGGCTACAGAAAGATGTCAATACATAAACAGAGTTTCACACCAAAGAATGACAAACAAGAACAAACAGTTACAATAGGTAATGTAGGCCCTGCTCATGAGAGCTTACAATCTAGGTGATTTTTGGTATGTACAGTATTCTCATTTGGGGAATGAGCGCTGTTCTTACATGTTCTGATTAGGGTGATTTTTGCTTCTCTTCCCCTGCTACACAAACTGCTGACAAAATGCAAATGTGCCTGAAGGTGAGTGTCACCTTTCAAACCCACTCCAAAGACAGCTGCTACAACATGTATGAGAACACACGTACTGCAGACATAAAGGCTAATTGGTTAACACATGTATTCTAAAAAAAAAATCATACTTCTAAAATGGTTTTTAAATTAGCGATTAAATTAAAAGCCCGTTTCCCAAAGTCTCTCTCACTTCCCCTCTACCTTTGCCAAGTCTTTATCACTCCCCACCAAGTCTCTTACTCCCCAAAAGTCTCTCTCACCCTTCTAAGGCTCTCTCACTCCCCTCTACCTTTCCCAAGTCTCAATCACTCCCCCCCCAAGTCTTTCACTCCCCCACAACTCTCTCTCACTCCCCCAAGTCTCTCTCACTCCCCCACCTCTCCAATTCACCCCCACTTCTCTATCACCCCCCAAGTCTCTGTCACTCCCCCTCTCTCCTCACCAAGTCTCTCACCCCCCACTCCAAGTCTTTCTCACTCCCCCCCTCAAGTATAAGTGACTAATTTATGGGTCTGGCCCCTGGGTCGATTCCACCCCCCTCTGATGCTGCTATAACGTTCCTACCTACTCCGGGTGCATGCATACCCTCTTATGCCGAAGCTGACATCGTGCTCCATCCTGCACATGCCCACCTGAGCTGTGCCCTTAAACTGCTGCGTCCAGTTGCCCACCCCTTGTTCACCTCTGTAGGCTGAAATTAGTCAATTAGTAAATCAGCTTTATATCCTGTCCAACTTACACTCTGTTGTGCATATTCTAGCAATTCCAACTGCTAACCCCTGTGTACGATAACTTTGATTAAAAATACCAATTTTGCTTTATGTTCCTCAAATGTGCTAATTGAGCTGTCTGGGCTGAACTTAATTCAGTTAGGTGACTAGTTAGACCTACTGTATATAACTAGAGACAGACTAGGGGGCAGCCTACATGTTAAGAATCTTTAAAGTGGCCCTTTTTCAGTGGCCAGCAGTGTGGAATTTAACAGGGACTTCAACAGGAGTGATCAAGTGGACAACTCAACTCCTACTGGCCATGGATACTGAATTCAAACTGTGCTGGAAAGGACAACGCATTATTTGCCAGATAATACATCAGCACTAAACTATTGCTGCTATGCCGCCACTACTATTTATATTTGCTCTCAATTTTTTTTTTAATGTGTGCTTTTTTCTACCAGCCTTAGTATGTCTCTAACTCTATTCATATATTTCCATCTCTCCTTCCTTCACCACTTCTCTGTTCACATGAATTATTTTCTTACCTGCATCCTCTGACACTATACAGCTAGACCCCCTGCACTAAAACACACACCTAAAATCATCCTTACATGTTTTCTTTCTATCCATGCTTCTCCTCTTTGTCTCTGGGGATAACTCTCCCAATCCTAGTCCCTGCATTATTTAAAAGAAGAGATAAGCAACTCAGGGCACTTCGGATTTTAAACTAATTTATTCAGTCTGAAGATTTTACGTGTTGGTCGTCACAGTGACCTTTCTCATGAGTGACTGGCATAATATTCACCAAAAAGTGTCTAACATTTATAACCCCCCAAAGGTAATCGTCCAGGTGTCCTCCTTCCTCATCTGCTGATTGGGCGATCATGTGACGTACGCTGGTTGCGTGTGACGTCATCGCGGCATCCTTCTTTACCATGGATTGGTCAGCTCCTGATCCTGAAATCCCATGATGCTTTGGCTTGTGTCTGACATCATTCCGCTAAACGCGCTGTCTGAGGCTCCTGTAGCTGAGCATTTCATCTCTTCCTCTGCACATGCATTGTGCTCCTTGAGCAGTCCTGTGTCATTTCTTTTCTGCACCGCATCCCATTCTATCTCATGCGAGGGGTGTCACGCAGGGCTTTGATTGAACCATGAAAAAAGGACAAGCTGTAATCAGTGGAATCTTAACCTAGTTCTGTTAAGAACTACATAAACCCAAGTGAAAAAATGATTGTTAAAAAACAGAAGCTATGTCTAATGTATTTATCCATAATAAAATATCTCATATTATTGAGTAGAGTCATTCTATTCAGACGGAGCGCGTTTAGCCGAGTGACGTCAGACACAAGCCAAAGCATTGCGGGATTTCAGGATCAGGAGCTGACCAATCCACAGTGAGGAAGGATGCCGCGATGATGTAACACGCAACCAGCGTGCGTCACATGATCGCCCGATCAGCAGATGGGGAAGGAGGACACCTGGATGATTACCTACGAGGGACACCTTGGAACTTTTTAATTTGGGGTGATATAAATGTTTGACACTTTTTGGTGAATATTATGTCAGTCACTCTTGAGAAAGGTCACTGTGATGACCGAAACATCGAATCTTCAGACTGAATAAATTAGTTTAAAATCCCAAGTGCTCTGAGTTGCTGCTTTTCTCTTTATCCTAACTCTGGATTATGGCAGGTATTCCCTGAACCAGGAGCACCGGTAACTGTATTTTTTCTGTTTTTCATATACACTGTTTGGTGTGCAGCATTTTCTACAGATTTTGCATTTGACTACCCTGCCTTATTTCTACATGCTCTTGTCCTCGCCTCCTACATGCAACTTCTACACCTGGTTTCAACAACTCTAACCTCATACCCATCCCATTTCACCCTCCATCCTCTCTCCCTTTCTCCAGTGCCCTTTGGAATGCATGCTCCATTTCTAACAAGTTCCTCTCTGTACATGACTTTTTTCCCTCTCACTCTCTGCTCCTCTTTGCTGCAACTGAGATTTGGCTCACTCAGTCTGATTCTGTACTGGAAGCTGCCCTCTCTTATGGTGGACTTTCTTTCTTCCACACTCCACGCCCTGATGGCAGTGTTGGAGGCATGGAACTTCTCTCCTCTATCTGCTGTTACCGAACCCATCCTTTTCCTCCCTCTCTTTATTTTCTCTACTTTGAGGCTCACACTGTCCAGTTTTTCTCTCCTCTCCCTGTCCACGTGGCGGTCATCACCCCCCTTCTTACTTTCTCTCTCACTTTGAATCCTGGCTCTCCTTCTTTCTCTCCTCTGATTCCCCTGTTCTTCTCCATGGAGACTTCAACTACCATATTGATGACCCCTTTCTCCATTGCGCTTCCTGCTTTCTCTCCCTAACCTCTTCTTTTGGCCTTCAACAGTGGACTGCAGCCAGCACCCACAAGGATGGACACTATTTAGACCTGGTTTACACTAAAAAGTTTCTCTTTAATAATTTCTCCATTTCCCCTTTTCCATTCTCATATTCTCATATTCAATCTCTCACTTGTCCCCTTCTCTACCTCTATCTACCCCACATTTCTGCAGAGATCTGCACTCTATTAATCTATCAGCTTTTGATTACACTTTGCGCTCCTCCCTCTCCTCTCTCAGTTCTGCTGCACACTACGACAACCTGGTCAGGAACTACAACTTTGCCCTATCCTCCTCTCTTGATCTACATGCCCACGCTTTCTCTCTGCCATTCTCGCCTTTCTAACCCCAGACCCTGACTAAATTTCCACACGGGAATGCTGTGTTCTTGCACTCATTCCTCTGAATGCGACTGAAGGAATTCTCGCACTCTCGCAGACTTCCTTCACTACAAATGTATGCTATACAGGCAATCCTCGGTTATCCAACACAATGCGTTACTCAAAATGGCGTTGGATAGCGAAACGTCTTAAAGCGAAACACGTTTTCCCATAGGAACACTGTTTAAATGAAAGGTTCTGTTCCTGAAGGCACTTTTAATGCTAAAATACACAAAATATTTTACTCAGGCAATAAGATATGCAGCACACACATACATTATATAGTGTAGATACTGTATTATATATATAATATAACATAATATATCATGTAATTTAATAATATATTAAATAGTATAATATAATATTATATTATATGATATATATATTATATACACATAAACAACTTTGCAAAGGGTCGTAAGAGCGTTGGATAAGCCGTTTTGGCGTTGTAAAAATGAATATAGATATGCATTGCATAGCGTTGGATAAGCGAAGCGTTGTAAAACGAGGACTGCCTATACTGTTTAAACTCTGCCCTCTCTCAGGCTAATAAAACCTACTTTTCTTCACAATTAACATGCACAAGTTTAACTCACGCAGAGTCTTCTCTGCCTTTGACTCCCTACTCAGACCACCCTCTGCTGCCTGTTTTTCTTCCTCCTTATCCCCTCAGGACTTTGCTGACTATTTCAAGGAAAAGGTGGAATCCATACATCAGGACATCCCCTCTGTATCCTCCTCCCATTCTACACCTCTTCCTAACTCTCCTTCTGCCTTCCCCAACTCTTTTTCTGCTGTCACAGAGCTGGATATATCGTTGCTGATCTCCTCTTCTCCCTCTACCACATGCCCTCTTGACCTCATTCCCTCCCACCTCCTAAAACCTCTTGCTCCTCCCTACACTCACAGACCAGTTTAACTCCTTCCTCTACTCTGGTATCTTTCCCTCCTCCTTCAAACATGCAAAAGTTATACCTTTACTCAAAAATAACAAGCTTGACCCTACCTGTCTTTGTAAGATCGTTCTGTTTCCCTCTGCCTTTTGCATCCAAAATCCTTTAACGTCTTGTATTCTCTCACTTGCTCCATTTTCTCACCACTTTTCCTCTCCTACACCCTCTACAATCTGGCTTTCACACTGCTCACTCTACTGGATCAGACCTCACTAAAATAACTAATGACTTCCATGCTGCCAAAGACAAAGGTCATTACACTCTTTTCATATTACTCAACCGCTACAGCATTTGATACTGTGGACCACCCTCTTCTCCTTCACAGTCGCAATACTCTTGGTATTTGTAACAAAGCTCGATCCTGGATCTCCTCTTACTTCTCCCAATTTACTTTCAGTGTCTTTTTTGCTAACACCTCCTCCTCCATCGATCTCTCTGTGGGGGTACCCTAGGGCTCTGTAATGGGACTTCTTCTCTTTTCTCTCTACACACTCTGTCTAGGTGACTTAATCACATCTCTTGGGTTCAAATATCACCTCTATGCTGATGACACACAAATTTACTTTTCCACCTGTGACCTTACACTTGCTGTACAGACCAACGTTTCTGAATGTCCCTCCACTATATAATCCTGGATAGCCCTGCGCCGACTTAGGGCTCTATGCAGTAAGCGCCGATAAGGAGTTTTTCGGCATTTTTTGCCCTCCCGATTCAGTAAGCGCCTATAAGTGGGAATTATCGGCAAGTTTTGTTCCCGATAAAAACTTATCGGCAGCCGGGTCCCGATAAGCCACTTAGCGGCACTTTTTGAACTCAGTGGAATTCAGGTAGCCCCGATCAGCTTTTCGCTGCTGATCGGCACTCCAGAATGGAGAGTTTTTCGGAAATCCAGCCCGCCAACTAAAGTTGGCAACTTGGTGGAGGAGAAGCATCGGCAAGGGCGACACTTAGAAAAAACAGCCCTTTTTCCTGTCTGTGATTGATGCCGGGGGTCTCCGGAGCTGATACCAGCACTGGAGCCCCCCGGCATGCATCCGAGGCAGGAAAAATGCATGTACAGCCCACTTCATTACCTTAGCGGCTAACCGCTAAGGCAATGAAGGGGTTAACCCACCGTGCCAGTTTTATTGTGGGTAGCGGGGGTTGGTGAAGGGGGTATTTGGCCCTTGTTGTTTGTTTAGGGCTTGTGGGGGGGTTGCAGATGCACTTAACCCCTTCACGACCGTAGCAGTTAATACCGCTACGGTCATGAAGGGGTTAGGGCCTCCCGCTACCCACCCGCAAGCCCTAAACAACCACCGTTGGGGCTAATACCCCCTTCACCCACCCCCGCTACCCACAATTAAAAATACTCACACACAGCAGCCCCACACGAAATAAATAAATAAAGATATCTAAATAAATAAATAAATGAATATAAATAAATAAATGAATATAAATAAATAATATATATAGAGCCAATCAGAGTTGGGATGGAGTTCCCATGCTCTGATTGGCTACCATACCATGTGAGGACGACCATGTTTCTTTTCATGACGTCATCTTAAAGGCAATTGAAGCAAAGCCATTCTGATTGGCTGTGCTTTCATTGCCTTTAAGTGACGTCATCAATTTTTTTTTTCTCGGCCAAAACACATGGTTTTCACGGCCCAATCAGGGCCGTGGGAACCATGACGAAAATGTGACGTCATAGGCCTTTAAAAGCCTATGTCGTCTCATTTTGAAGCCAGGCGCCGAGGAGGAAGGACCTCCTACAGAAGAAGAAGGCCAGGGCATGGCCGAAGACGGAAAGAAGACCCCGGAAGAAGATTGAAGAAAGAAGAATACAGAGGAAGATGGATTACAAATAGAAGACCCGTGGATTGATTTGGATTTTTAGTGTAATGTTTATTTTTTTATGGTTTATTATTTTATGGGTTCCTGTGCCTGGTGGATTGGTTCGTGAGTAAGCTGTTCAACGGGAGTCGGTGGGGTCAAGTAATGGTAAGTGAACTAAAGAAATTTATTTTATTTAACTTGATTTTTATTTTAAAGGCTTTTTACATGGGTATATTTTTTATTCTTTGCTTTATCATTTCTTGCCACTGTATGTATGTATGTATGTCTAGAGAGATATATATATACATACAGGGTAAGAAATGATGTTGTTTTAAAAGCTTGATTTGCTGTGTTTTACATTAATTTGGCTATGCTTAAATGTGTGTATAATGTATTTTAAAATTAGATAGAAGTAATTGTTGCTATAGTATGGTGTAGTTTAGGTCAGGGTCAGCCTTGCTTTTCTATATTGTATTCTTGTTGGTACTTATATTTTTTCACAGGATAATTTGTTCTGTTGAACGCTTGAATTAGTTAATTGTTTAATTGTTAGGGATGGAATTTATATTGTTTAGGGATGTCATTAATGAATGCTAATTGATGTATGTTTACTGGATTGCTTAAAATAGTATACTTGTTTGGAGGTATTGGTATTTTGTTTTGAATGTTATTGTTAACATTCATTTGCAGAATGTATATGGTGCATAGATTGTATGCATCATATATACAATGTAAATGCAATGTTTTGATTGTCATTTGAGGTTTTGATTGGCATTTGAGGATTTTGATTGTAAGATCAGATAGGATAATTAAAGGAAATAGATTTTATTGTAGTGTGTCTGTATGGAGAAGTGTTATTTGTAATACAGCATGTTTTTGATAACCCTTCTACATTTATTTGTATATTGGCCCTCTAGCACACACACTTCTCACACTGCACACACACTGACTGACACACTTCTCTTGCCACACTAAGCACACACACTTCTCACAACTGCACACACACTTCTCACAATCTGACACACTGCTCATTGCTCACACTGCACACACACATTACACACTGCACACCACTGGCTCACACTGACAGCAACAAACTCTGCACACCCTGCACACACACCCAAAAACTGCTTCATTGCTCACACTTCCATTTCTCACGGCCCTGCACACACACCTCGCTCACGACTGACACACACTGCTCCTTGCTCACAAACCTGACACACTGCTCGACATCTGCACAACACACTGACACACCCTTCAACAACTGCACACACACTGCTCATTGCTCCACCACTGCACACCCTGACAACACGCTCATTGGCTCACACTGCACACAACATGCTCACAGGCTGCACAAACTGCTCCATTTGCTCACACTTGCACCCATACTTCGGGGTCACACTGCACCACACTGACACAACACACACTGACACACCGGCTCACTCAACTGCAACACACACTGACACACAGGCTGCACACACTCTGCCCACCACACTTGCTCATTGGCTCACACTGCACACAACTTACCCCTGCCCTCATTGCTCACACTGCACACACTGACACACTGCTCATTGCTGCAGCAACTGACACCCACTGCTCATGGCTTGCTCACCCTGACACACTGCTCACTACTGCACACACAACACTGACACACACTGCACACTCACACACAGTCTGCTCATTGCTCACACTCCGGCACACACTGACACCCCTGCTCATTGCTCACAAGACTGCACAACCTTTCACACTGACACACACGCTCATTGCCACACTGCACACCCTGCTCACACTGCACACAACCTGACCCACACCGACCCCTGCTCACAACTTGCACACCACCACACTGAACACCCACTGCACCTGGCAACACACACTGCTCATTGCTCACACTGCCAAACTGACACCTGCTCATGGCAACACTTCACACACACACTGCTCACACTGACACACACTCTGCTCATTGCTCACAAACACTGCCACACACTGCTCACACTGACCAACACAAACACTTGCTCATTGCTCACGACTGCCCACCTGCTCACACTGGGCACCCACACACTACCACACTTGACAACACTGCTCACAACTGCCACACACAACTGACACACAGTCACACTGCACACCACACTGCCTCTTGTCCTCACACACTGCCACACAGGACTTTACAACCCTGCTCATTGCTCCACTGTCACATGACCACACTGCTCATTGTCACACTGCCCCACACTCTCACACATCTGACACACACTGCTCATTGCTCCAATACTGCACCACCCCCTTCCTGTACACTGCTCACAAGCTTCGCACACACTGACACATACACACTTGACACACGTTCTCACAAGCTGCACACACACACTGACACACACTGCCATGCACACTTCAACAAGGCACTGTCTCATTTCTCACCTATCACTCTTCAACACACTTGACGTCCACAGCCCTTCTCATTTTCTCACACGCTGCTTACAGCGAGACGCTGCTCACATCTGACACACAACTGTCTCATTGCTCACACTGCACACACTGCTTCACAAGCACACTTGCACACCACTGACACACATCTGACACAAACCTGCTCACATCTGCTACACAACCCTTCCACACACTGCACACTGCACACACACTGCGCATTTGCTCACCGACCTGCACACACTGACACACTGCTTCATTTCTTCACGACTTGTCAACACACTGACACACCTGGCGCATTGCACACGGCACACACCTGACTGAACTCACACTGACACACACCACACAGACACCACAACACACCACACACACACACACCATACACACACACAAACACACTACACTTATACATAAAATCATCAGCCTACCTACTTGGGGATTATTTTTGAGGCCCCCAAAAATGTGCTGCAGGGTGGGGGTTGTGCTGCGGTGGAGGGGAGGAATGGCTGCTGCGGGGGGCCCTCGCCTATGCTGCGTGGGGCCTGGTGGTATGGCCCGGTGCACCGCGTGGGGGCAGGGGGGGGGGAGGTGCAGGACGAATCCCTTGGTCGCTAACGGCAGGGCCAGGGGGGCCTGTATTGCGGCGCTTGGGGGCCTTGTTGCTTGGCGGCGGTGGAGTCCGACCGAGGAAATCCCCCCTCCCACTCATCCTGTCACGCGGTGGCAGGGGGAGCCGGGAGGTTATCCATGTGGTGGTGTATAATATATTATTAATTTAAATATATATATAAGAGAGAGTATAGAGAGAGATAGAGATAGAGAGAGAGGGTAGAGACACACATATTTATATATATATATATATATAGTTGCATGATGAAGCCACTGTACACATTCATGGGTGAAGGGTGGTATCGGGCCAGTGTGGCTTAACCCCTTAATACATTTGCGGTTATTATCCGATAAGGTGTTTAAGGGGTTAATTGATATCTGAATGTAATTGCAATGTATTGGCTTTGTATTGGCTATGTATTTTGTGGACAACGAAAGCACAAGGATGTTGCTGGTGACGGGGGCTCTTATTGATGAGGTCAGTAGTACTTTATTTATTGTAATATGCTAGTTAATGTGTTTAATAATGGGCAAATAATTATTATCCCTATCTGGATAATAGTTATTTTGCACTTATTGTACTGTAGGTGTTGGGGAAGGGGGGGGTGTATGTATCAATGTATAGGCCAGGTTTATTTTTTTTACATTCAGGGTTTGTTCCGTGGTTCTGCGTGAGACCTCTGGAGACCATGCGGGTCTCCTCGGGTATCTCACGGGTATCAAGCTGGTGGTTCCAGGGTGACACCTGCGGGGATGAAGCGGTGGCCTCACATCTGGGGGCACCGCGGACCCGTAGACTGCAGGGATGAAGCGGTGGTCCCACATCCGTGGGGGCACCGCGGATCATATGTGGGGGATGAAGCGGTGGTCCACATCCGTGGGGGCACGCGGACCCATCGTGAGCACTCGTGAGTTCCCCAGACCCCTGTGGGAACCACGAGGCTCCGCAGACACCGTGGGTCTGACCGGGGCTCCCAGACATCAAGGGCTCACCGTGGGGACCCAATTGTGGCCCACGGTGACCCAAGGAGACCACTGGGCGCCATGGCGCTTGGGGACCCACCAACAGGCCTCCAGAACCTGTTTGAAATTAGCTGCTGGTACCTGTGTGAGGACTCTGGATCGCGGACCCGCGTCCTGGTCCCTCCTCACCTACATTAAACCCCCGCTGCCATGGCGCGCACTCCTCGCTGGCGTCACTTACCTCCGGCGGCTCTGGGGTTCCCCGTCGTCCTCTGCGGGTTCGCGCTCCTGCGGATCTTCCCTCTCTCATGCAGCTGCTACGTTTACAAGCGCACGCCCGTCTCGTTACAGAGCACGTGCAGGACTCTCTTAATTATTCACTGCTCCTGCAGTGAGGCTCCGCCCCCCACCACACACAAGGATCAATCAGGCATAAAGACGCTCACTGTATCCTCCTTGGACAGCCTATCCAGGACAGCTCCATGACTCCTCCAGGACTGCCTCCTCTTCTATTGGTCAGCCACGACTTTATATTGCCTGTCCTGATTCAGTCATTGCTCAACACTAGTTTCCACTAGGATCACTATTCTGGCATTCTCTCTCTTCATTACTAAGGTTACAGACTTGGACTTGGCGGACGTCCTTCTCTGGCTCTCGACCCCTGCTTGGACAAACGACCTTCCGGAATTCTCCAATCCCTAACCTTGGCTAAACGGCAACGACGACGGCACTTCTATAACGGTACGGCAATATTGCTAGGAAACGTCACCTGGCCTGGCAACGCCAAAATCACCACACTCCGGACACGCCTCCTTTGCTTGTGGTGCGTTGCCCATATACGTTCCTCACCTCAGTAGAAGGGAGGGTCTGGTCTGCGGGGCAGTACCGGCGTAACACCCTGTAGGTCTGTCAGGTGCCCGCCAGCCCACCGGGGACTCGCGTGGGGATGTGGTTTGAACCCTGTTTGTAAAAGGATAAATCATGTATTTATGGGGGGGCACAGGGGGGTGGGTAAGGTAAGTATTTAATAAATAGAATGATGCTATTGTGGGGCTGGTATTGTTTTCGTGGGGTACGGGGGGGGGGGGGGTTCCCCAACGGGATGTGGGTAGGCCTCCCTTGTGGGTTGTGGGTGAGGTGGGTAGGCCTCACGGGGTGGGGGGTTAGTGTGGGAGGGGAGGGTATGTAGGCCCCCGAGGTCATGCGTGAGGAGGGTTAACCCCTTAATGACTGTAGCGGTTTATAAACGCTATGGTGTTAACGGTTAGGGGACATTACTTTGGATGTTTTTTCATTCTTGTCTTTTGCAGCAGTGGAGGGGGCATGGGCAGGGATGAAGAGGGGATGGGCCTTCATCGTGGCAACCGGAAATGGGTGAGTGCTATAGGATTTAATGTATTTATTGTTGTTTATGTATTTTAAATACACAGGTCGTGTATGTTGTTTATGCTATGTTTATTGGGGGCAAATGTCCCCAATAAACATGCTATTCTGCCTTAACCCCTTCATTGCTTGGCGGCTATATTGCTATGGTAATGAAGCAGCATTTATGTATTAAATAATATTGTGCGGAAGCAGGGGGTCCCTGAGCTGAACGCATGATGTGTGGCTCAGAGACCCCCTGTTCCCGAGTTAGGTACGGCCCTGGTTTGGGGCATCTGTTACAGTGTTTGCCGCCATATTTATAGCGGCACACAAGCGGAATGGGGCGCTTAATAAAGATGGCGGCGGCGACACATGCCCATCCGATCACACATACCGGGGCTGTAACTCGGGAAGCAGAGGGTTCTGGTCCACACAAGCAACGCGGTTCAGCTCAGGGGACCCCCTGCTCACAGTACACTATTATTAAAAAACATTCATGCTGCTTCGTTACCGTAGACACTAACCGCAAAGGTAAGGAATGATTGTTTATTGTTATGTGTTACTGATAGTGTAGATGTGCAGAGGGTCTCCGGAGCTGAACTGCTTTGGTTTTAGGTCCGGGGACCCCCTGCTCCGAGATACAGGCCCTTTATGGGGTGCCTGTATCCCTCTGCTTTGTATACATTCCGCGGTCACGTGATCGGGACCTTTAAATGCAGAGGAGTACGGCCACTCATAAAGGGGCCTGTAATCTTGGGAACAGGGGGTCCCCCGACCTGAAACCAATGCGGTTCAGTCCGGAGGACACCCCTGCACATGTACACTATCAGTAAAAGTTGTTTATAAATACTTTATATTTTGCCGATGTTTGCGCTGAGAGCGGCTGGTCTCTCTTGCTGCAAACACCTATCGGCAGAAAAGGCCCATCGGAAGGTTACGGGAGCAGGTGAATCGGCACAGCTCATCGGCAGTTTTGCTTTCGCATTACTTTAGTGATGTTAGGGGGGTATAGGTGTTGTTGGGTCATTATATATATTATTTAGTTAGGTGGGCTGGTGTGTGTGTTTTCTTTTTATTGTGGGTAGTGGGGGTGGGTGAAGGGGGTATTAGCCCCAACGGTGTTGTTTAGGGCTTGCGGGTGGGTAGCGGGAGGGCTTAACCCCTTCATGACCGTAGCTGTATTAACCGCTATGGTCGTGAAGGGGTTAAGTGCCACCCGCAACCCCACCCGCAAGCCCTAACAAACAACAAGGGCCAAAAACCCCCTTCACCCACCCCGCTACCCACAATAAACTGGCACGGTTCTTTAACCCCTTCATTACCTAGCGGTAACCGCTAAGGTAATGAAGTGGGCTTTAAATGCATTTTTCCTGCCTCGGATGCATGCCGGGGTAGTCGGTGCTGGTATTAATGGTGGTCAGCCCCGGAGAACCTCGGCATCAATCCCAGCCGGAAAAAGGCCTGAATTTTTTCTAAGTGCCGATCCGCCACTCATCCGCTGCTCTCAGAAGCAAACTTGCCATCTTTTCTTGCGTGGCTGATTCGCCAGCAAAACGCCATTCTACAGTGGCGAATAGTCAGATTAGCTACTCGCCACTACTAGAATACAGCGTGGCGGAAAATGTTTCATTTTTAGGCGAAAGGTGCCTTCACGCCTCGCCACCGGGCAGAAAAAAAAAAGCCAGCCAAACTAGCGTTTTTTTTTAATCTCGCCACTTTCTCGCCCCTTACTGAATACGAAGGCTTTTTGGGCGGAAGTGGCGAGAAGTGCCTTTCCGCCACTTACTGCATGGTGCCTAAGTCCTCAAGCTTTTGATCAGTTTCCAATGATTCGGCCACTTTGCTATTCAGAAAGCTTCGATAAGCTTCCAAACTCAATGGATGTGCATTTTCCCGAACGGCCTCACTCCTTTCCAAACATAGCGAGTGGGAGCTGAAAAAAGCGAAATAGCAAACAATTTTCAGAAGATCGTTATTCTAGTAGCCCCGATAATGTCATAGGGGCTCTGAAATAGCAAGCTTATCACAGATTTTATCGTGCCACCAAGGGTGGCACAATGGGGATGAGAGTAGGAAAAATGTTTTTACCTGCATCAGTTAAAGCCGGTGAGTCTGGAGGTGTTATATGCATAAGGGACAAATAAGTAGGATCAGGAGGAATTGTACCTCGATCAAACTTATCAAGAGCAAGCGGAACATTTTAAAGGAGAGATTCTTGGAATAGAGATTATAATTCTAAAATTAGATAAAGTTATTGAGAGAGGTAATAACTAAAATAAATAGGAAGACTTGTTGCAACCCAGAAATAAGTGAAATGATATGCAAAACGGTATCCCCCTTTGTTACTCAATATATAATAAATCTTATGAGATAAGGAGGATTCTTGAAAAAAATTGGCCTATTTTGAAACAGGATCATATTTAAAAGGGATCGTTGCAGAAAACCTCAAACTTATTTTTTACTAGAGCCCAAATTTAAAAGATTAAAACTGGCTCCTAGTGCTTTAAGAACTAAACAAGTTAAACCAGTGTAGGGGATCATACTGTACAGGCCACATGGTTAGAGAGAAAATCTTGGGATCTTTACTGCACAGGATGGTGGCACTGTAAATTTGGCATCAATAAAGCAAAAACTTACACTCAAACAAACTGGTGAGGTATTTGCTATTCCAGCTTGATAAACTGCAGCATCATTTTGTAGTGTACCTTTAGAATGTCGTGCGGCCTACAGTTGTGGGACGCACGACAAGAAAACTGAAGATCAGAATTTTTAGAACATGTGAGAAAATAAAGAAAGGTTTGAGTCTCAATGTTTCACTACATTTTAAGAATCATCATGGATCTGATCCAGAGGTCTCAGGTTCATTGAAATAGATTTTGTTCCAAGACATTGGTGGGGAGGACAAGAGTTCAATCATCTCCCCAAAAAAAGCCTTGATTCACAAATTGAACAACCCTGAGACTCTAGGATTGAATGTAGAATTTGATATTAACCCCTTTCCTCACATGATGACTCAATGTTTCTATTGTCCCATTTTTATTCTAAGGTTTTTCCTATGACATTTTTGTAGTAATTTATAGTAATTTTTAGAGGAGTTTTATGGATATTGTTTTTATATCTACTATGTTTAGTATATATTTTAATTTTTTTTAACAATAATCTCTTATGATTTTTATGATTATTTTTAACATATATTATCTCTGTGTTCACAATCCCATCAACATTAATTGTCATTTATTATTCATTATCCTGTATTGCACCTTTCCCATGATGACACCATGAATACCCATGTAGGAGGTGATTCTTCTTTTTGTACCTGATTAACGCTTTGTTTTTCACTCTCCATATTTCAGCATTCCTCACTCATATCATTTCTGTTACTAGAAATGTAGAAAGCCATGTGTAGCTAGTTAGGAGTGGTGGTTTGTTATTTTATGAATAATTATAAGGAATTTTATAATGTTAATCTTATTCCTGTTTGAGAATTTTTGTATTAATTGAATGAAAAGATTTTATCAGTGTTGTATTTTATCATTATTGTATAACATTAACTGTGATACGAACTGGCAATTCTGTCGGGAGGAAGCTTAGCACTTGCAGCTTAGCACTTTGCAATTAGCATAAGACAGGCAACCTGATTTGCGGTAGGTTCCTATACACACTGTGTTTAGTTTTCCATGGGTCATTTTAGTATAAAGGGCAACATTTCAGTCATGGCAAGTATGATCCCAGATGAAGCTTTTTGGACGAAACATGTTGGGCTTTTTGGACTCTGTAGGCACTGCATAACCCTATACTATCCAAGATGGCTGGAGAGGCTTTGACGTGTTGAAACGGAACAGAGGAACTATGCCGCGCGGGTTGATAGTGATGAATAGATACCGAAAGAGTTGGCAGTTGTCTCTGACATGCCCAGCAAGCTATTTGGGAGCATTCATTTCTGAGGAGAAGGGTTGAAGTGCGCCCGAGTCACTTCTGCTATCCACAAGCTGAGGGAGAGTGTGAATTCGTGTCCCTCCTCCCCCCCTGTGTTGTTTGTTCATCATAGAGTAAATGTTAAACTACACTATACCTATGCATTTGTGTTTTCTTTTCTTCCTATGGGTTACCAGAGTCCCGCACACGAGGAGTTGTCAACATATGGAAGTGACAGTATTTGTTGTTTCAGTTGTTAAATACATCCTGGGTTTATTTGAAATTGCACTGTTTATATTTGGTCACTTTTGCGGCACGCGCACTTTTTGGTACAGTTTATGGTACTTGCGGTTTGGGCAACTGCAGGTGTTTCAGGCAGCACTTGATTATTTATCACCAATATTGTTTTGCGCTTTATTAACCCTTTTGTCATTAATTGCCATATCAGCTCCGGACACCCGGCTTCCATCCTATGTATTAAAAATACATTTGACAGGAAGCTTCATACCTTAGCAGCTAACAACCCGCACTGGGCAATACCACCTTTCCAAACCCCACCCACGCTTCCCACATGAAAACAAAATACAATACACCCATTCATTGCCAGTGTGGTTACCTAGTACCCCTCAATGGGGCAAAGAATGGTGAAGCACTGGGAATTAATGGCAACCACTACCCACCACCCAAACAACCTCCCCCCCCAACACATGCAGTACAGTAATGGGCAAAATTACTATTATCTAGAATTGGAATAATAGCGTCATTTTGCCCTTTAAAAATAAAACATTATCCGGGCCAGCATAAAGTAAAATAAAAGTTCTAATACCACGCCAGGATTAATGCCATCCTCATCACTGTCCTCCGCATCCATGTCCTGAGGGACTGCAACACAGTCACAAAAAAAAACAATCTAATGGCCATCAACCCCTTAATCACCTTAGTTTTTAGTACCGCTATAGTAATTAAGGGACCGGAGGGGAATCCCCCCTCCCATCTCCTGTCACGCGGTGGCAGGGGGAAGCCGGGACCGCGGGTAAAAACACTGATGCGGCGGCCATTTTTTTTTTTAAATTAGCGCGACCCCGTTAGTAACGCGGTGGTCTCGGGGTGGACCCCGAGGACCGCGTTATAACGGGGTTTAGCTGTATATATATATATATATATCTGTCTCTCTCTGTATATATATATATATATATATATATATATAGTTGCATGATGAAGCCACTGTACACATTCATGGGTGAAGGGTGGGTATCGGGCCAGTGTGGCTTAACCTCTTAATTACCTTTGCGGTTATTATCCGATTAGGTGTTTAAGGGGTTAATTGATATCTGAATGTAATTGCAATGTATTGGCTTTGTATTGGCTATGTATTTTGTGGGCAACGAAAGACCCGGATGTTGCTGGCGACGGGGGCTTCTTATTGATGAGGTCAGTAGTACTTTATTTATTGTAATATGCTTGTTAATATATTTAATAATGGGCAAATAATCTATTATCCCTATCTGGATAATAGTTATTTTGCACATTATTGTACTGTAGATGTTGGGGGGGGAGGGGTGTATGTATTGAATGTATAGGTCAGGTTTATTTTTTTTACATTCAGGGTTTGTTCCGTGGTTCTGCGTGAGACCTCTGGAGACCACCTGCGGTCTCCTCAGGTATCTCACGGGTATAAGGCTGGTGGTTCCACGGGTGACACCTGCGGGGATGAAGCGGTGGTCCCACATCCGTGGGGGCACCGCGGACCCGTAGTCAGCACTCGTGAGTTCCCCAGACCGCCGTGGGAACCACCTGAGGCACCGCAGACACCTGTGGGTCTGACACGGGGCTCCCAGACATCCGCGGGCATACCGTGGGGACCCAATTGTGACCCATGGTGACCAAGGAGACCACCTGGGGGCCATGGCGCTTGGCGGAACCCACCAACAGGCCTCCAGAACCTGTTTAAAAAGGGCTGCTGGTACGCTGTAGGTCTGTCAGGTGCCCCGCCAGTCCACCGGGGACTCGCGTGGGGCTGTGTTATGAACCCTGTTTGTAAAAGGATAAATCATGTATTTATGGGGGGCCACAGGGGGTGGGTAATGTATTTAATAAATAGAATGATGTTTAATGTGGGGCTGTGTATTTTTTTTATTGTGGGTACTGGGGGTGGGGGGTATTTTCCCCAATGGTATGTGGGTAGGCCTCCCTTGTGGGTAGTGGGTGAGGGTGGTTAGGCCTCACGGGGTGGGGGGGTTAGTGTGGGAGGGTATGTAGGCGTCCCAAGTGGTGGGTGAGGGTGGGTTAACCCCTTAATGACTGTAGCGGTTAATAACCGCTATGGTGATTAAGGGGTTAGGGGACATTACTTTGGATGTTTTTATTCTGTCTGTTTTGCAGCATCGGAGGGGGCATGGGCAGGATGAAGAGGAGGATGGCCTTCATCGTGGCAGCCGGACATGGGTGAGTACTATATGTATTTAATGTCTTGATTGGTGTTTATGTATTTAAAATCGGCACATTCACTATTATCCATTTGTGGATAATAGTAATTGTGCCATTACTATACTGTATGTGTTAAAGGGGGGGGGGATTATTTCTTTATAAGTATGTATGTGTTTGTAGTACTTTATTTATTGTAATATGCTAGTTAATGTGTTTAATAATGGGCAAATAATCTATTATCCCTATCTGGATAATAGTTATTTTGCACATTATTGTACTGTAGGTGTTGGGGAAGGGGGGGGTGTATGTATTCAATGTATAGGCCAGGTTTATTTTTTTTACATTCAGGGTTTGTTCCGTGGTTCTGCGTGAGACCTCTGGAGACCACCTGCGGTCTCCTCGGGTATCTCACGGGTATCAAGCTGGTGGTTCCACGGGTGACACCTGCGGGGATGAAGCGGTGGCCTCACATCTGTGGGGGCACCGCGGACCCGTAGACTGCAGGGATGAAGCGGTGGTCCCACATCCGTGGGGGCACCGCGGATCCATATGTGCGGGGATGAAGCGGTGGTCCCACATCCGTGGGGGCACCGCGGACCCATCGTGAGCACTCGTGAGTTCCCCAGACCCCTGTGGGAACCACCCGAGGCTCCGCAGACACCTGTGGGTCTGACCCGGGGCTCCCAGACATCCAAGGGCCTACCGTGGGGACCCAATTGTGGCCCACGGTGACCCAAGGAGACCACCTGGGCGCCATGGCGCTTGGCGGGACCCACCAACAGGCCTCCAGAACCTGTTTGAAATTAGCTGCTGGTACCCTGTGTGAGGACTCTGGGATCGCGGCACCCGCGTCCTGGTCCCTCCTCACCTACATTAACCCCCGCTGCCATGGCGCGCACTCCTCGCTGGCGTCACTTACCTCCGGCGGCTCTGGGGGTTCCCCGTCGTCCTCTGCGGTTTCGCGCTCCTGCGGGATCTTCCCTCTCTCATGCAGCTGCTACCGTTTACAAGCGCACGCCCGTCTCTGTTACAGAGCACGTGCAGGACTCTCTTAATTTATTCACTGCTCCTGCAGTGAGGCTCCGCCCCCAACACACACACAAGGATCAATCAGGCATAAAGACTGCTCACCTGTATCCTCCTTTGGACAGCCTATCCAGGACAGCTCCATGCACTCCTCCAGGACTGCCTCCTCTTCCTATTGGTCAGCCACGCTTTATATTGCCTGTCCTGCCATTCAGTCATTGCTCAACATAGTTTCCACTAGGATCACTATTCTGGCATTCTCTCTCTCATTCACTCAGGTTACGACTTGGCTTGGCGGACGTCCTTCTCTGGCTCTCGACCCCTGCTTGGACAACGACCTTCCGGAATTCTCCAATCCCTAACCTTGGCTAAAACGGCAACGACGACGGCACTTCTATACCGGTACCGGCAAGTATTGCTAGCTAAAACGTCACCTGGCCTGGCAACGCCAAAATCACCACACTCCGGACACGCTCCTTTTGCTGTGGGTGCGTGCCCATATACGTTCCTCACCTCAGTAGAAGGGACGGGTCTGGTCTGCGGGCAGTACCGGCGTAACACCCTGTAGGTCTGTCAGGTGCCCCGCCAGCCCACCGGGGACTCGCGTGGGGCTGTGGTTTGAACCCTGTTTGTAAAAGGATAAATCATGTATTTATGGGGGGGCACAGGGGGTGGGTAATGTATTTAATAAATAGAATGATGCTTATTGTGGGGCTGTGTATTGTTTTTCTTGTGGGTACGGGGGGGGGGGGGGTTCCCCAACGGTATGTGGGTAGGCCTCCCTTGTGGGTTGTGGGTGAGGGTGGGTAGGCCTCACGGGGTGGGGGGTTAGTGTGGGAGGGTATGTAGGCCCCCCGAGTCATGCGTGAGGGAGGGTTAACCCCTTAATGACTGTAGCGGTTTATAACCGCTATGGTGATTAACTGGGTTAGGGGACATTACTTTGGATGTTTTCATTCTTATGTCTGTTTTGCAGCAGTGGAGGGGGCATGGGCAGGATGAAGAGGAGGATGGCCTTCATCGTGGCAACCGGAAATGGGTGAGTGCTATATGTATTTAATGTATTTATTGTTGTTTATGTATTTTAAATACACAGGTCGTGTATGTTGTTTATTGCTATGTTTATTGGGGGCAAATGTCCCCAATAAACATGCTATTCTGCCTTAACCCCTTCATTGCCTTGGCGGCTATATGCTATGGTAATGAAGCAGCATTTATGTATTTAAATAATATTGTGCGGAAGCAGGGGGTCCCCTGAGCTGAACCGCATTGATTTGTGGCTCAGAGACCCCCTGCTTCCCGAGTTACAGGCCCTGGTTTGGGGCATCTGTTACAGTGTTGCCGCCATATTTATAGCGGACACAGCGCGAATGGGGCGCTATAAAGATGGCGGCGACACTGCCCATCCGATCACACATACCGGGGCCTGTAACTCGGGAAGCAGAGGGTCTCTGGTCCACAAAGCAACGCGGTTCAGCTCAGGGGACCCCCTGCTCACAGTACACTATTATTAAAAATACATTCATGCTGCTTCGTTACCGTAGCACATAACCGCAAAGGTAAGGAATGATTGTTTATTGATATATGTGTTTTACTGATAGTGTAGATGTGCAGAGGGTCTCCGGAGCTGAACTGCTTTGGTTTTAGGTCCGGGGACCCCCTGCTTCCTGAGATACAGGCCCCTTTATGGGGTGCCGGTATCCCTCTGCTTTGTATACATTCCGCGGTCACGTGATCGGGACCTTTAAATGCAGAGGGATACCGGCACCTCATAAAGGGGCCTGTATCTTGGGAAGCAGGGGGTCCCCCGACCTGAAACCAATGCGGTTCAGCTCCGGAGACCCCCTGCACATGTACACTATCAGTAAAAGTTGTTTATAAATACTTTATATTTTGCCGATGTTTGCGCTGAGAGCGGCTGGTCTCTCTCTGCTGCAAACACCTATCGGCAGAAAAGGCCCATCGGAAGGTTATCGGGAGCCAGGCTGAATCGGCACAGGCTCATCGGCAGTTTTGCTTTCGCATTACTTTATTGTATGTTAGGGGGGTATAGGTGTTGTTGGGGTCATATATATATATTTATTTAGTTAGTGTGGGGCTGGTGTGTGTGTTTTCTTTTTATTGTGGGTAGTGGGGGTGGGTGAAGGGGGTATTAGCCCCAACGGTGTTTGTTTAGGGCTTGCGGGTGGGTAGCGGGAGGGCTTAACCCCTTCATGACCGTAGCTGTATTAACCGCTATGGTCGTGAAGGGGTTAAGTGCACCCGCAACCCCCCCGCAAGCCCTAAACAAACAACAAGGGCCAAATACCCCCTTCACCCACCCCCGCTACCCACAATAAACCTGGCACGGTTCTTTAACCCCTTCATTACCTTAGCGGTTAACCGCTAAGGTAATGAAGTGGGCTTTAAATGCATTTTTCCTGCCTCGGATGCATGCCGGGGTAGTCCGGTGCTGGTATTAATGGTGTCAGCCCCGGAGAACCTCGGCATCAATCCCAGCCAGGAAAAAGGCCTGAATTTTTTCTAAGTGCCGATCCGCCACTCATCCGCTGCCTCTCAGAAGCAACTTGCCATCTTTTTCTTGCGTGGCTGATTCGCCAGCAAAACGCCATTCTACAGTGGCGAATAGCTCAGATTAGCTACTCGCCACTACTAGAATACAGCGTGGCGGAAAATGTTTCATTTTTAGGCGGAAAGTGCCTTCACGCCTCGCCACCGGCAGAAAAAAAAAACGCCAGCCAAACTAGCGTTTTTTTTTAATCTCGCCACTTTCTCGCCCCTTACTGAATACGGAAAGGCTTTTTGGGCGGGAAAGTGGCGAGAAGTGCCTTTCCGCCACTTACTGCATGGTGCCCTAAGTCATCAAGCTTTTTGATCAGTTTCCAAATGATTCGGCCACTTTGCTATTCAGAAAGCTTCGATAACTTGCCAAACTCAATCGGATGTGCATTTTCCCGAACGGCCTCACTCCTTCTCAAACATAGCGAGTGGGAGCTGAAAAAAGCGAAATAGCACAATTTTCAGAAGATCGTTATTCTAGTAGCCCCGATAATGTCATAGGGGCTCTGAAATAGCAAGCTTATCACAGATTTTATCTTGCCACCCAAAGGGTGGCACAATGGGATTTGAGAGTAGGAAAAATGTATTTTACCTGCATCAGATTAAAGCCGGGAGTCTGGAGCTGTTATTAATGCATAAGGGACAAATAAGTAGGATCAGGAGGAATTGTACCTCCGATCAAACTTATCAAGAGCAAGCGACCATTTTAAAGGAGAGATTCTTGGAATAAGATTATAATTCTAAAACATTAGATAAAGTTATTGAGGAGGTAACTAAAATAAATAGGAAAGACTTGTTGCAACCCAGAAATAAGTGAAATGATATGCAAAACGGTATCCCCTTTGTTACTCAATATAATAATAAATCTTATGAGATAAGGAGGATTATTGAAAAACATTGGCCTATTTTGAAACAGGATCATATTCTAAAAGGGATCTTGCCAGATAAACCTCAACTTATTTTTTACTAGAGCCCCAAATTTAAAAGATAAACTGGCTCCTAGTGCTTTAAGAACTAAACAAGTTAAACCAGTGATAGGGGATCATACTGTACAGGCCACATGGTTAGAGAGAAATCTTTTGGGATTCTTTACCTGCACAGACTGTGTGGCCTGTAAATTTGGCATCAATAAAAGCAAAAACTTCACCTCAAACAAACTGGTGAGGTATTTGCTATTTCAAGCTTGATAAACTGCAGCACTAATTTTGTAGTGTACCTTTTAGAATGTCCGTGCGGCCTACAGTATGTGGGACGCACGACAAGAAAACTGAAGATCAGAATTTTAGAGCATGTGAGAAATATAAAGAAAGGTTTTGAGTCTCAATGTTTCACTACATTTTAAGAATCATCATGGATCTGATCCAGGAGGTCTCAGGTTCATTGGAATAGATTTTGTTCCAAGACATTGGTGGGGAGGAAATAGAGTTCAATCCATCTCCCAAAAAAAAGCCTTTGGATTCACAAATTGAAAACCCTGAGACCTCTAGGATTGAATGTAGAATTTGATATTAACGCCTTTCTCACATGATGACTCAATGTTCTATCTGTCCCATTTTTTATTCTAAGTTTTTCCTATGACATTTTTGTAGTAAGTTTTATAATGTACTTTTTAGAGGAGTTTTATGGTATATTTTTTTTATATCTACTATTTATAGTATATATTTTTAATTTTTTTTTAACTAATAATCTATTATGTATTTTTATGATATTTTTAAGATATTATTATCTCTTGTTCACAATCCCATCCACATTAATTGTCATTTATTATTCATTATCCCTGTATTGCACCTTGTCCCATGATACACCATTGAATCACCATGTAGAGGTTATTGCTTTATTTTTGTACCTGTGATTAACTCTTTGTTTTCACTCTCCATATTTCAGCATTCCTCACATCATATCATTTCTGTTACTAGAAATGTAGAAAGCATGTGTAGTATTAGGGAGTGTGTTTTTATTTTATGAGATAATTATAAGGAATTTTTAATGTTATATTATCCATGTTGGAGAATTTTTGTATTATATTAATGAAAAGATTTTTATCAGTGTGTATTTTATCATTATTGTATAAACATTATCTGTGAATACGAACTAGGCAATTCTGTCAGGAGAAGCTATGCACTTGCAGCTTAGCACTTTGCAATTAGCATAAGCAGCAACCTGATTGGTTAGGGTTCCTATTACACAGCTGTGTTAGGTTTCCACTGTTGTCTAGTTTAGTATAAAGGAACATTTCAGTCAGTGGCAAGTATGATCCCAGATGAAGTCTTTGGACGAAACATGTTGGGCTTTTTGACTCTCTGTAGGCACTGCATTAACCCTATACTATCCAGATTGGCTGGGGAGGCTTTGACGTGTTGAAACGGACAGAGGACTCTGCGCGCGGGTGAGAGGTGCTGAAGTAGGATACCGGAGTTGGCATGTGTCTCTACATGCCCAGCAGCTGATTTGGGAGCAGTCATTTCTGGAGAAGGGTTGAAGTGCGCCCGAAGTCACTTCTTGCTTATACACCAGCGGGGAGAGTGTGAATTCGTTTCCTCCCCCCCTGTGTTGTTTGTCATCATGAGTAAATGTTAATACACTATACCCTCTGCATTTGTGTTCTTTTCTTCATATGAGGTTAACCAGGAGTCCACGCACCTGAGGAGTTGCACATATGGAGTGACAGTATTATGTGTTTTCAGTGCTATACATCACTGGGTTTATTTGCAAATTGCACTGTTTATATTTGGTCACTTTGCGGCACGAGCACTTTTTGGTTCAGGTTTATGTACTTGCGGTTTGGGGAAACTGCAGGTGTTCAGGCAGCAGCTTGATTTTATCACAATATTTGTTGCGCTTTATTAACCCTTTATCTGTCATTAATGCATATCAGCTCCGGACACCCGGCTTCCATCCTATGTATTAAAAATACATTGACAGGCAGCTTCATTACCTTAGCAGCTAACAACCAGCACTGGGCAAATACCACCTTCACCCACCCACGCTTCCCACATGAAAACAAAATACAATACACCCATTCATTGCCAGTGTGGTTACCTATACCCTCAATGGGAGCAAAGATAATGGGAATAGCAATGGGAATTAATGGGCACCACCTTTACCCCCAACAACCTCCCCCCCCAACACATGCAGTACAGTAATGGGCAAAATTACTATTATCTAGATCTGGATAATAGCTCATTTGCCCTTTAAAAATAAAACATTATCCAGCCAGCATAAAGTAAATAAAAGTTCTAATTACCACTGCCAGGATGAAGGCCATCCTCATCACTGTCCTCCGCATCCATGTCCTGCGTGGACTGCAACAGTACAATAAAAAAAACAATCTAATGGCCACTAACCCCTTAATCACCTTAGTTGTTAGTAACCGCTATAGTAATTAAGGGGTTTATCCCCCTCCACTGTTACCCACATAGGAGGCCTAAACACACTCCAAAGGGCAACTACCCTTCACCTTCTACCCATTGATTGGCACAGTTGTACATCATGCCCATATAACATGGGCATGATTAGCCACTAAGGCAGTCAATGGGCAACCTAAAAAAAAAACACCAAAAAGACACAACAATAAAAAAAAACAAGCACATAAACAACCTAACACCTAACACCAAAAATTAAAAACAAGCCCTGCAAATAAATAACAATTAACTGAAAACAAGAAACAAAAATACAAAACATAACAATTAATTAAAAACAAGCATTTGCAAAACATGCATTGCCTATCACTGTATTTTATCTATAGCCCGCAATGGGTATAGATAAACACATTGACAGTTAATGGGCAACCTAAAAAATAACAGCATAAAAAATACACAATTAATAAAACCAGCATCAAAAATACCCAATAATTATAGAAAACAATGACCAAAAATTAAAAGCAATAAAAAAACAAGCATCAAAAAAACCACAATTAAAAAATGTAAGCATCAAAAAAACACAATTAAAAAATGTTAGCATCAAAAAAACAAATAAAAAATGCAAACATAAAAAATACAATTAAAAAAACAAGCATCAAAAACACGCAATGAAAAAAAAATACAATCAATGTTTTTCTTACTTTTGACTGCTTCACCCTCTGATTACGAGTCCATCAGCAATAGCAGGAACCTCTTGACACTCGACACAATGATTCTAACAGCCTTTAAGTCCATCTTCTTCTTATTGATCTTCTTCCTTATCTTCATCTGTACATAGTAATCCAAAAGGTGGATGTTGTCCTGTCGGCTTCTTAAGCTCAAATGAGACGGGACAAGTCTTATATAAGGCCTGTGACATCACACTTGAGTGTCAGATGTACAGCTCCAATTCAATTGGATAATGTACCATGTGACAGTTTTTGTTTTGAAGGATGTGATGTCATCTTCAAGGGAGGTATGTCACATCCTTAAAAATAATGGCTGCCATCACATGGGACATCCCCAGTCCAATTGGTTGAAGTACCATGTCATCTTCAATTCTTTTAAAAGGATGTGACATTATCTTAAAGGGGTGAAGTCACATCCTTTTAAAAAAATGGCTGCCATCACATGGTTCTTCAACCAATCGGAATGTGTGTGTACCATGTGGTATATCTCACAATCCGATTGGTTGAAATACCATGTGATGACAAACATTTCTATTTAAAGGATGTGACATCATCCCTTTAAGATGATGTCCCATCCTTTTAAAAAAAATGGAAGATGTCACATGGACGCGGAGGACAGTGATGAGGACGGCAAAATTTTATTTACTTTATGCTGGCTAGAAAATGTTTTATTTTTAATGGGCTAATGAGTTATTATCCAGATCTGAATAATAGTAATTTTGTCAATTATTATATTGTATGTGTTTAGGGGGATTGTTGGGGGTAGAGTGGGTGGGTAGTAGGTTGTTGTGTTTTTAAAATGTTTCTTGGGGGTACAGGGATTGGGTGAAGGGGGTAGTTGCCCCAAGAGTGGGTGGGCCTTTCGGGTGGGAAGCGAGAGTGGTTAACTCTTTCATTACCATAGTGGTTAGTGAAGGGGATAACTCCTCCTGCAACCTTCCCGGCAGGCCTAACCCCCCCACCCTAGGGCTACTACCCCCTTCATCCACCCCCTCTGATCCTAATATACAGGGTACTCATGTTTAACCCCTTCATTGCCTTAGTGGCTAGCCGCTAAGGTAATTAAGCTTTTTTAATTTAAATTTGAATACTAGTGTGCAGAATCAGGGGATATCCTGAGCTGAACCGCGTTGATTTCAGCCTCGGGACCCCCTGCTTCCAGAGTTACAGGCCACGGTATGGGGTGCTGGTATTCCCTTGCAATGTTTAAATCTCCCATGTCATGTGACTGGGATATTTAAATGCATAGGAGATACTGGCACTCCATACCTGAGGCCTGTATCTCGGGAAGAAGGGGGTCCCCGAACCTGCTCCCATACACTAGTATTAAAATCTCAATAAAAAGAGTGCGATCGCCTGTGAGAGTTGTGCAGTGAGAGTCGCTTTCCCTGTGCAGCTCTCTCTAAGCAGCTCTTATAGACTACGTCCTGATTGTACAGGGGAGAACTTTAAGAGAGGCTGAGATTACATTGCTGTTGTGCCGAGCGGTATTGGCATTTTCCTACCTCACGGTTTGAGATGGTTTCAGATTCTTTCTGAATGCCGTGATAACACAAATGACAAACCGTTCGGTGGGAACATGCCAAACAATTCGAGATGGCAGCAAAGTTATCAAACCTACTAGAATGAGACCCTTAGTCTTTTTATATTATTAACTTGGAATCTTTATTTCCCTTCTTTGTGCAATACTACTGTATGTGATTTTTTATATATTATTGACCTGTAATAGTTTCCCACTAAACCTGGCGTTTATTTTTATTTTGTAATATTATTTAAAGCCATGTTTAGCACATGTATATATTGAATATAGTAAGCTCATTTTCCATTTTGTCCTTTTTTGCTATTAATTCATTAATTACTTTCTGGAGGGCACAACATACCACAACAGAGTAGCTTAGTGGTAATGTCAAGCATATTCTTTTTTTGGGCTTCTTTTTTTTGTTGCATACATTTAGCCACCACCCAGTAGCACTCGAATTGACCAACACACACACACACCACACACACACACACAACACACACACACACACACCCACCACACACCCCCACCACACACACCCACACCACACACACACACACAACACCACCACACACACACACACACACACACACACCACCACACACACACACACACACACACACACACACACACATATATAATGTGTGTGTGTTTTTTTTGTTTTTTTTTTAAGAGCTTGCTGGGTAGCTAGCTGTGTGTTTAATAATAATAATACTAAAGAAATAGTATTACATAATTAAATACTGATGTAAGCAATTTCTAAAAACTCTAAAACTCCAAAGAGCCTAGGGCTATGCATGATAAGAGCAATCTACTAATGCCTCATATTAAAAAAAAAAGGATTTGATTCTTGGTATGTACACTATTCTCGTAGGGATATGTTAAGATCATTATACAGTTGTGTACATAACCTCTAAAATCACTGAGAGTTGAATATCATTCTCATGGCATGTATAAAACAATAACATGCCGTTTTTATGGCACTAACATGAGTGTAATCTTTTAAAGATGTTTTTTTTTCCTTTTGACATTTTACTAACCTTTTCATTGCACCTAACATTTGTGCATGTTCTTCTGCAAAATGTTAGATTTCACATACACAGTTTGCCGTAGTGTAGCATAAAATGTTTACTTTGTCACAAAATGTCTTTCCTAAAATCTGTAAATCCCGTTCTCTAACGCTTCTTTTGGGTGTAATTTACTGCGTGTCATATTGTAAATCTTCATGATAGGCAATAAATCTTATCAAATGAACCGTTAATTTGGTAAAATGGTTGAAATGAATGCTCATGCGATTCAGGGGAAGAAAGGAGACAGTGCTGGTGCGCTTTCTCTTACAGCCGACTAGGTTCTGAGAGAAGAAGGGCACCCGGGTTCGTTTGAACCATTTACGGATTCCTGCTTCCAAGTGTGATGCTGCTCTGCAGATGCTTAACAGACTTACCGAAGTGTGCACCTCTATAACAAGCTCCTTGAGGTGCATATTTTGCCCCTTCTTTTGTTTTTGAGGTTATATGGGTAAAGAAGATTGGTCACCTACACTTTCGGATTCATGCAAAAGTTAATTGAATAATTAAAGCTCACATTTTTTATTGTTAAAATTAAATGGAATGAGAAGGGCCCACTTAATTGTGTGCCCTGCAACCCCTTACATTGTAGCTATGCTACTGGAGTTAATATGTATATTCTACAAAACATCAATGTTGCACATTCAAAAATAATGAAGTAAAAAGTGTTATCAAAAAGTGGAAATTGCATCACTGTGTAAAGACTCAGATCACAGTCCTGCCTGTTCTCCTGACCATCATTCGGGGATCTAACCCAGAAGTGCGGGAGCCGAAGCAAGAGACGAGAGATGCAGGCCCAGCTGAGGAGAGGAGCGGTGAAAGACCGTCTAGGATCCTACCAGGCTACAATCATTCCATGTTCATATATGCTTGTTACATTTGACACCATGTGAGTGCATCATCTTTATTCATTTTTAGATAAAAATGGTTTATACCAGTGTAACACCCCTATCCCCCATAAGGGAGATTTGCTGGTACATAGGTGTAAGTGGTGCTGTGGTGCTGTGGTGCTTACCTGTTGGTTCTCAGGAGGCTGAGTTTCTGAGATGTTGTAGGGAATGGGGCACAGGATAGTCTGTAGAGATGGTGCAGTGCCTCCATCCTGCAGGGCTCCTGCCATAGACAGGGATTTATTCTCACAGGAACTTCCATGATGTTTAGTAAGGAATCAGGATTACCACAGGTCAATGCAATAAATGTATTGCAACTGAACTTAACTGAACTGGAACATAACATAACTGGAACATAACACTACTGAACTGAAATATCGCATAACTGGTCCCTCTTCTTCCAGTATCTCAGCCCAGGGCTACCATACCTTCCCTGGGAAGGACATGACTAATCACCCCAGGAGCTTGAGGCCCAGACTAGTCTAAGCTTCCTCACCCCCTTAGGGGCAACGCAGGAACACTGCACACTCTGTACTCAGAGACAATCCCTAACCCGTGGCTAGGCTGGCAGAACCACACCTCTCCACTAAGGGATCAGATAGAACCTTACAAGGGAGACAACATTAATACCAGGGGTGTGCCCCACTCCTAAGCCCCATTAACTGGGCAGTACCACTGGAGTAAGCCCACCCCCTGGCATTGCTCCAACAGTTCTTCAGGCACCTGCCTGTAACTGCAACAATTTTACATACTGGGGATATGGCTAACATGCTGGGGCATGTGGGTGAGGTTTAACACTACACTGCCTGCTCCTACCAGGACTTATTGTACTAGGGTATATAATTTAGTAGCCAGAGGTTACATGGCTACACCAGTCTACACTATTGATTTCTGTCTTATTTTACTAAGGTCACCACACACTGAGATGCTTTGGGATCCAGATACCACATTGCCACAGATTTTGGATATGTTGAAAAGAAAGTGAAGAATGTGAGTACACACCCTGCTGGATTCTGAAAAGACTGAATTTAGACACTGATCAAAACATGTTGCACTATTGTATGTTTTTTATATCTTTTTATGTATACCTGCACTCCCCGAGATCTGGACTACCATCAAAAATAAGGCACTGTATTGGATCTATTAAAAGCATCAAATTCAATAAAAACAGGCATTATAGAGCAATTTTAGGTAAAAACTGCCATACATCATGTTCTGATATTTATCGGAATGGGAAGAATGGTAGAAATATCGCAACTAATTTATCACCTAGTCTAGGCTGACGTTAGCCTTGTCTTTACTATCTATATAATGGTCAATATACTGGTCATTATATACATATGCCAGATAAGCTAAAACAAACTGAAATAGATGACAAAATAGTTATTAAACTACATAACAGTACATATTAGATTACCTTCTAATTTCCCTCAAATAATACACATCTGCCTTCACCATCTTGCAAAGTGTCTGTTAATTAAAAGGATATTCTTTTATGTATTAAGATTCCATAACCTCTTTTTTAAACGTGTTTGTCTGAGGCAAAATAAGTTTGATTAAAACTATGCAGGAAACTGCGAGAATGGCCATTCGCCAGACTTACAACTCGCCATGTTTTTGGCGGATTCCTCTCGCAGTATGCAGGAAGGTGCGCATATATGTGAGAGGAATCCGGCAGAGAGATGGGGAGGCCTGGCGAGAAGGGCTCCGCTGGCGAGATCTGTCAGCAGAGAGCGAGATCCGCCTCTCTGCACAAATCTCGCCGGCAAATAAAAAATGTTTACATAACAATTGGATTAATATTGTAGATGTGCAGGGGGTCTCCGGAGATGAACTGCATTGGTTTTATGTCCGGGGACCCGCTGCTTCATGAGATACAGACCCCGTTATGAGGTGCCGGTATCTCCTATGCATGGAGATAGCCCGATCACGTGACGTGAGATATTTCCATTCATAGGAGATACCGGCACCCCATAACGGGGCCTATATCTCGGGAAGCCGGGGGTCCCCAGACATAAAACCAACACGGTTCATGTACGGAGACCCTCTGCACATTACACTATTAATACAAATACTGTAATGCTGCTTCATTACCTTAGCGGCTACTCGTTAAGGCAATGAAGGGGTTAAGTCATAGTAGCATGTTTATTGGGGACAATTTCCCCCAATAAACATTGCAATACACAACACAATCACCTCTGTGCCCCCAACAATCCCTAAACCCCCCTTCTATACATAACCCTTAGTTATTTTTTTAGGCACAGGAATGGTACTATAGGCTGGCGTGGCCCTCGGGTGTTCCCGCAGGGGTCCCCGCTTGCCTGCAGTATCAAGTCTGTGCCCCCCAAAAATAGTTAAAAAACACATAAATACTTTAACATAAATACACCTACCCCCCCTACCCACCCCCATGAAGCATAATCACCCTCACCCCAACACACCGGGAGGCCTATCCTCTCTCCCTTGGGGACAATACCCCCTACCCCCAATACCCACTTTCAAAACAATACACACACCTGCAATAAACATAACAATTACTAATAAACTATACATAACCCACACCATATAGCAAATATATTGTGGTGTTACTTAACCCCTTATTAACAATAACGGTTAATAAGCGCTAAAGTTATTAATGGGTTAAGCCACCCTGCACCCATTCATTTGTAGAGTGGCTTCTTCATTCTTATATATATATATATATATATATATATATATATATATATATATATATATATATATATACACAGTGGTTGACAAATCACCAAAAAATCTACTCGCCACACAAAAAAATCTACTCGCCACCTAGTACCAAACGTGTGCTGCTTGGGCCAATATTTACTTGCCTGGGGGTTAAATCCACTCGCCCGGGGCGAGCAAATGTATACGTTTGTCAAACACTGTATATATATATATATATATTAATTGAAAGATTCAACAGCGCCTGGGTGTGTACTAGCCCCACAGTAGACTCCTAACAACAAACAGACCACAACAAATGTTAGCACAGATGACTCGTATAAAACAATTGTAAACATGTATTATTATAAAATATATATAGGAACTCCGATGGTGGTCATAAGTATTGATGGTGAGTGTGTGTAAAATATAAAAAATGTAAAGATTGTATATGTATAATTGTTGTGTGTTAAAAAATATATTGAATAAAAAATGATGAATGATGAACTATTATTGCAAAAAACACTGAAAAATATGATTATCAAAATATAATATGATTAGGTGAAATGTATTAACCAAAAAATGAAAATGTTAAAAAAAAAAAAAAAAACGTGTAAAAAATTAACTAAAAAAATATATATATGTGTTTTCCACAAAACAATTTGATGATTTTGTATGGAGATTACAACGTCCGGGCTGCTTCTTCTTTGCGGGCAGCAACCTCCCAGCAAATTTTATTGGAGAAACAAGAGAAAAAACGCCCGATCCATGTGTAAAATCTGGTAACAAAATTTTAATAAAAAATCACAAGACAAATGCACACTCACAATTTGTCAATGCAAATTAAGCATTGTATGGGTAAACCCATGCGCCAAGGGGGGGACTGGGACCTGCAGAATAGGCATACAACGAAGTGTGGCCAGTGTATGCCTTTTTTCCTTGAAATGTCTAGCCACAGGTAGACACTTCAGGTCTACATCAGAGTCATCACTCAGTAGGGCTTTTCTGATGTTTGAACGGTGCATGGCCATGCGTTCTTTCAGCATCCTTACAGTCTTCCCGATGTACAGCAATCCACAAGGACACTTAATAAGGTACACCACGAATTTAGACTCACAGTTCAGTGGTTGTTTGATTTTAATCGGTGCGCCACTATGCGGGTGATTGTAGCTAGGGCCCAGCTGCATATAGTTGCAGTTGGTACAGCCATGACAGCGGTACGAACCAGGTTTTTTGGCTAACCAAGTGGTGGGTGTGGCATATTTGTCTATTGGGTCAGATCCAGTGACCATGTCACCAATGTTTGGTCCCCGACGAAAGCAGAATAGAGGTGGCTCTCTAGCAAATGCACCAATCCTCTCATCATTCTCCAGGATGCGCCAATTGCCCCGAATGCAGCGCTTAATGCTGTTGGTAGCAGTACTGAATGTACTGACTATATTGAGCCTGTTGCTCACCGGTCTGCCTGTCGAAGGTGTCAATAGTTCACCCCTATCAACCTGTCCAACCTTTTGCAAGGCAAAATTGATGTCCTTGGCCGAATAGCCCCTCTCCCGGAAGCGTGCGGCCATTTGGTCCAAGGCCCGTTGGGATTCTTCTGGATCAGTGGTGATTCTTTTCACTCGGAGAAGCTGGGAGTATGGGAGACCCCTCTTGAGTGGTACAGGATGGTGGCTGGCTGCACAAAGAAGGGAGTTCTTGTCTGTACTCTTCCGGTATATTCTAGTAGCCAGCGTGCCTCCAATTTTGTACACTATGGTGTCTAAAAAAGCGATTTCCTGGTAGCTGTGGTTGAGGGTAAAACGGATTGTGGAGGGGATTTTGTTTAAATCAGAAACAAATGTCAGCAGCTCCTCTTCACTGCCCGTCCACAGAATGAAGATGTCGTCAATATAGCGAAGGTATTTGACGATATGTCGTCCATGCGTGGTGTCAGTTAATATGTGCAACCGTTCATACAAATCCATAAACAGATTAGCGTACGACGGTGCCATATTTGAGCCCATGGCAGTGCCCGTAAGTTGCAAGTAGTAGTGTTTCTCAAATTTAAAGAAGTTCTTATGGAGGATGACCTCAATGAGCAACATGAGAAAGTCAACTGGTGGACCCTGTTCGACTCCCTGTTCTTCCAATTTTGTGCGTACTGCTTCTAGGCCCCCTGCATGGGGAATGTTGGTGTACAGGCTGGACACATCTAGCGTAGCAAGAATACATTCTGCTGTGTTAACGGAAAGATGGCTGAGCTGCTCAATAAAGTCCGTGGTGTCCTTGATGTATGAACCCATTCCAGCCACCAGTGGCTGTAGATAGAAGTCCACAAATTGCGAGAGGGGGGTGGCACAGCGACCCACGGGCCGAGATGATGGGTCTGCCCGGTGGTGCGACTATAGATTTGTGTACTTTGGGTAGTGTGTATAATACTGGCATCACAGGGTGGTCCTGAGTCAGGAATTTACTGGTTTCTTCTGTGATCCAGGCATTATTCAAGCCCAATCGGATGATGCCATCAATCTCCTTCTTGTAGGCTATCGTCGGATCCCCCGGGAGGCGTCTATAATGATGTACAACTGCAAGCTGTTGCTCAATCTCCTGCTTATAGTATTGATAATTTAAAACCACAATCCCTCCACCCTTGTCTGCTGCTCTCACTATAATCCCCTTGTTCTCCCGTAGCATTTTCAGGGCAGCTCTCTCCTCTCTCGATGTATTAAAAAAGCTGGTCTTATGATTCTTCAGAATTTTCCGTGTGTCTTTCGTCACCAAGTTCATAAATGCAGCTATGTTGGGGTTCAGTGAGTGCGGGTCAAAGGTGCTCCTGGTCTTAAATGGATTTTGGGTAATGTCTCCAGAAGAGTTAATATCAATATTCTTAGAGAAGAAATCCTTTAACTTCAATTGTCTGTGCAGTCTGTACATATCAACCTCCCAGTCAAAGGAATCCTGCATATGGGTTGGCACAAATGATAAGCCTTTCTGTAAAATGCTAACCTCTGCCGGTGTCAGTGAGTGGTCCGATAGATTGTAGATCACCGTCTCGCTTGCCTGGTGCCCCTTGTCGCTTTTCCTTCGCGCACGGGATACCGCCGATCTCCGGCCACCTCTCCTGGTGGGTCTGTGCGCGTTGTGCCCTGCGGGAGAGTTCTCGCTCGACCGCCATCGCCCGGACCTAAAAAAGGCTCCATGGAGGTGTTGTCCGGGGCATCTGATGCATCAGTATCACTGGTCGTGTAGCCCATCCTGGCGGCATCACCCCGCCTAGACCGAGGCTGGTATCGTCGCTGTGGACCGCTTCTACCGCTCTTCGTCTCACCCAGCCCCAGGAGCCATCGGTAGACGTTGCGCTCCTTGTAGTCCGCAGTCACCTGCCGGAGCTTCTCCTTCTTAAACTTGATTAAATTTGCCCTATAGGCATCAATGGTATTCTGCATCTTATCCAGCCAGTTGGTATCCGTGTCCGCTGCCAGGGTGTCCACATGTTTGGTTTCTATTACTGCAATGTCCTTCTTCAATTTGGCAATTTCCTTGCTTGATTGGTCAATGACCAGAATCATTAGATCGAAAGAACATTTGTTTAAAATGGCTATCCAGCGTTTGCAGAAATCCATGTCACATCTGCCAATGGTAGGCTGATTTTTCACCCTGAACCCCCTTGGCAGCATCCTCGCTTTGTGGTAGTGTGACAGGGTGAGGCCATGTAAATAAAAATCCACTTCACGTTTCTTCAATTTAATGAGCTCATTGAAAACATCAGCCGCCTTGTCAGGTCCTGCTACATCATCAAAGGACTCTGTGAAGCGGATCTGTGCGACCTCTGCATCACTGAAACCCGCCACATCCGTTAGGGACGAAAAAATGCCTGTGATGTCAGCAAATTCCTCCATTGCACATATAACAAATAGTCACAACCATATGCAGATAGAATATGTAAATGAGGCCAAGTGTTTCCTAAATACAACTCCCCGCTAGGCCATCGCAGGGAATGTACAGCAATGAATAGAGTACGTAGGTGCACAACCCATAAAGCATAAATTCACATGAAGGTCAGTCAGCACACTGCAGTAGAAAAGGTTATAATAGCAGATGCTAGTCCCATAGAAAATAAGTATGATACGAACCAATCCAAAGTTGTGGTTAGCGGGGATGGGTGCATTGTGTAATCACCCCAACGGTGGGTGTTTATGGCTTGCGGATGGGTATCTGGAGGGCTTAACCCCTTCATGACCGTAGCAGTATTAATCGCTATGGGAATGAAGGGGTTAAGTTGACCCGCAACCCCCCCTGAAGCCATAAACACCCCCCAAATTCCAAATACCCCCTTAATCCACTGCCGCTCCCCACACAAAGCATGGTAATGGGTGGTTAACCCCTTCATTGCCTTAGCGGTTTGCCGCTAAGGTAATGAATTGGGCTATTAATGCATTATTCCTGCTTCAGATGCATGGGTGGGGGGGGCTTCGGTGCTGGTATTACTGGGTATCAGCTCTGGATTCCCCCGGCATCAATCTAAGGCAGGAAAAGGGCCTGAATTTTTTTCTATGTCCCGTATCGCCGCTCAGCACCAGCTTTTTGCCAACTTTTGTTGGCGGAGCGATTTGGAGAAAATGTCTCCATTCTAGAGCGCCGATCAGCGCCGAGATGCTGATCGGGGGTACTAGAATACAGCGGGTTTTAAAACTGGCAAGATACTGCTTCTCGCCACCCGCGCGGCGAGTTTTTTTTTTCCCGCAAAAAACAAACGGCGGATTTTCCTCATCTTGCCAGTTTTTCGGTATTTACTGAATTGCTGTAGGCATATTTGCCAAAAAACTGGCGAGATAGGCCTTCTCGCCGGTTTCTGCATAGGCTCCTTATTCTGTAAGATTGGGTTATCTATTGCCCTAAATTGTGTTTCTTGAATAAAAATAATATTTCCCATAGATTTTTGAAGTTCTATTATAACTAGTTTTCTTTTTCTCGGTGAGTTTAAACCTTTAGTATTTAGAGAGATTAATTTAAGTTTCATTTCTAGTGTAGTGAATGTGGTAACACAAGTGTGTAGGAATCTTCATGTATGATAAAAACCAGTGTATAACTCTTCGTATGTGACAGAAACCAAATTTAACACAGATAATGTATCTGCCCCAAGCCTAACCCTTTGATATACAGCAATACTGCCGGTATTTTTCTGTTTATAACTGATTATTGAATTGGCAGATTTCCCTTATGTAGAATTCACTTATGTAGAATGGCTATTTGAATGAGACAGTTTCTTCTTTATGGTTCTTCTGGGAAAATCACTTTTCAACTCTAATTTTGCTACAACTAGATTTAAAAAGTGCTTAACCAGTCAAATGTGGTAATCATTTGACTTTGATTAAAAGAGAAGCATAGTCCACAAGGGAAGAATATTCCAGAGAAGGAGGAATACTAGAAAAATAGTTCATGCTATAAAAGTGCATGAGTTTGAAACAGTGTAAGTACTCCCAGTGTGTGGTGAATGAGTAGAACAGCCTCCCAGTGTAAGCTGAACAAAGTAAAAGGTACAATTACAGAGCATTTAGGGTATTTGATTATTTCATGTTTACTATGAGTACTTATAGAAAACACTGGAGTGTCTATCAAAACTAACATATTCCTCATTCTTCTTCCAATTTTGGAAACATAATGCAGTGTATAAACTGCAGATATCCATATCACAAGTATAGATGTGCATTGATAACACTAATGCCCAGAGTTTCTAGTAGCTAGACATGCATACAGATGCGGTGCTATTTAAGTTCCGTTTGGACACAAGGAAACTGCTGATGAATGAAGCCCGACCGTAGCCTGCTCGCAGCCCCCTGTGCTCAAAGCCTTAAAGGGATTAATGCAGCGGGTGTCCCTACTTCTAAATGGGACTCCCGCAGCGTTAATACTAGCTAGCCTCCATTAGTCTGTAAGAGCTGCACAGAGAGATCAGAGAGAATCAGCCCCTCTCTCTGTGTCTCCTGGCACAGCTCTTAGCCGTGTAATATAGTGCGCGTGTGTGCGTGCGCTACCGTGCGTGCACGCGTCAATTATAATCGACTGTTTAAACCTGACGTTCTCTACTTCCGCCGCGCGCATACGGCAGTGAGCATTGACCCGGCAGATCAGAGGAAATACATGAAAAGTGTATTTTCGCGCTGCTGCTGCTAGTGCACGTCACTCTCTTAGGCTGCGGTCCCAGTAATGTCTGTGACACGCGCACCCGGCGGGGGGGGGGGGGGCGGCGCGTGCCCAGTGCTAACCGCGATCTGCGGCAGTGAGGGAGAGGAGAATCTTGCGACAGGAGGGGGCGTGGTCGGGGATTTGCGGGGCGTGGCCATTACGTCACGCGGCTGGTTCGCCCTCATTGGGTGAACCGCCGGTGGGGGCATGGCCACGCCTCCGTTGCTAGGAGTAAACTCAATTTGATTGAGTTGGGAAAAACCTTGCAGCACGGCGCAGCTGCACCTTCTGCGTGACGGTGCGTACTGGGCCCAGCACCATTGAGGGGCGGTGCTTACACGCACAGTGCACACCGCGCCGTGCGCACAGGCTGTTACTTGGACTGCAGCCTAACCCCTCAATCCCCCTGTAGACTAAGGCCCAATATCCCTATTAGCCAAATGTGGCTAATTGTTTTTTTGGGCATTAACGAAAGTAAAATACACATACTGTAGTATAGTAATTACTGTACCAAAAAATAAAACACATTTGACACATAAAACTGTTGATTGTCACTGTGGATAACTAGGCCCTCTCATTGGGGAGCCCAGATTGCCAATGTAGCTATCAATATTAAGATGTAATTAAAAACATACATTAACAGTTAAAAATGAATAATAACCCCACCTTCATTACCTTAGTGGCTAGCCGCTAAGGTAATGAAGGGGTTAACCCTCTGGCACTCACCCCCCTCCTCTCCTGGGAGGCCTAACCACCCTCCCAGGGGCAACTACCCCCATCACTCAACCCCTCCACCACCAACAACCCCCCTCCCCCTCATTAGCCAGATCTGGATATCAAAGTCCCACAGATTTATTAAGGGTGGAGGTAAAAAAAATGAATAGAGTTAGAGACATAATGAGGCTGGTAAAAAAAAGTGCATAATTTGAGAAGAAGTGAAGTCACAGCAAATATAAATGGTAAAGGCAGCATCACAGCAGTAATGATGCAGTCTGGTATAGATGATATCCTCCTTTCCAGCGTAGTTCAAATGCAGGAATCAGGGCCAGATGGGGGTGTCCACTTCCTCACTTATTTTGAACTTCCTTTTAATCTTCAGTTGTTCAGTAGTCCAGCTACTTATAATGGGCCACTTGGACATGGGCTGCTTAGATCTTTCCAAAGAACATGATCAACAACAAAAAATACCCTATATCTTTCAATTAGATGGTTCTGTGTGGTAAAGCTGATGTTTTGTATGCCTGTTTTCACCCTGTTTCGCAGCTGGAAGAATTTTACAAATAAACTACAATACTTTTTGACCATCAATTTTCTCTAAAACCACTGTATTTAGTAGCTTTCATTTTCTGTCCAGATTCTTTAGGACCACAAACTGATAAACAGTCCCAAATACTTTAAAAAGCAGTTCTCTTTGATCATTTTTTATTTTGATTCCCCCACCACTTTGTTTTTACATGGGTAAAATGAATTGCGATTTCCACCCATGTAAATAACGGGCAGGTTGTAGACTGCTGCTTTAAAACTGTAGGGGAGTTTAAAATATATTGCTATTTCCTGGGCCTCTTTGTTTTTGTCTTTTCAAGTTGTGCCTACTCTAACAATGCAACATATAGCATACATTTACAAGCTTTCAAGTCTTACAGGGTTATTTTCAGGTTCGCATATACCTGTATATTTGTTACATCTGTTTAGACATATAATGTACAGGTTTGCATATTGTACTGTACCTGTAAACTATTTCTTGATCCAATAAAAAGTATTATACCACCTATTCTTTCTATTTTTGACCCCTTACTTTTTCAGAAACAACTACAGTCTTTGTACACCTCCTGTCCAACAATTTCTGGAGCTGTCTCCTAAATAACATATACTGTAGCTAGAACTTATTTAGAGATGCAGTTCAGCTTAAGGAAATAGTGAATACAGTACGTTTTAAAGGTTAAAACTAAGGGGAGTTATGCACCAGTGTTTTTTGGTGAAAAACTGGTCCACATTTATCAAAGATAAATGAAGAGTGATACAATGCTTGCTACCTTAAAACAATTAAAATGATATACAGTAAGTATTGTTAATTCATTTTAAAACATCTGATAATGATCTTTTCAGTGATAAGGCATTTTGATGAATGACACCCACTCTGTGTCTGGGGGCCAGTTATATAAAGGAGCCATGATAAGTAAATTAAGACAGAGATAACGTCAACAATAAAAATCCACCATAACGTTCAAGTTCCAGTGTTAACGAGCATTGTCAGGATAAACCTTTAAAATGATTAAATATACTGTACTTGTTTGATTGACTTTAAAAAAAGCACCAACCCACTTGGAAAGATAGCGCTGCCATTTGTTCCCATTGATCTGGTGTGTGATTTTAGAAATCAAGTCATCTGAGCAAAGTTGACTGTTTTATCTGTGTTTGCGGTCACATTGTGCAATATTTACTAAGCATTGTAAAAGGCACCTTATGGTCTATTCACTTGAATGGGTCATAAAATGCCCCTGGATTAGAATTGCTTAGTAAAGGAGGCCCTTTGGGGGCTGTTTAGTTAGAGGGAGTTTTAGCATTCACACGTTTAGCCAAAGCATGTTTTGTAGTAAATAGGAACATGTAACAGGCTTGTTTCAAATTTACATATAGACTATTATATGCAGTCATGCAGTCTTAATAGTATTTTGTGATATAGAATGATAATGAACATTGTAAGAGCATAAGGCATATTACATAGGCTGTGTTGTGAATGCTAGTAAATCAAACAGAATACTGTATACGTATATAGATATGTGTGTGCTTTTCTTTAAACAATGTACTGTACCATCATCCACATTTTATATATTATATAAACTGTATGTGAACATTTGTATATCATTTACTATAGGGATTAGTAATAGGGCTAGTCAGAAAATGATAATATATTAAATATAATATATATTTATGTACAAAAGAAAAAATAGAGCACAAATGTGTTTAGTAAGTATCAAATATAAGACAATTTTATTAAAAAGCAGGGCAAGCAAATTCCCTGATACAATGATATATTGCGAAGATAAAAAACAATTGTAGAATACAATGTTAAAGAACAACTATTGCCACTCATAAGCTGTAATTCAGTGAAGAGAGCAGATATTAACTGAGGCACACTGTATGGTGTAAACTACTGTGTAGTAGGAGAAGTGGCAGATGAATGTTCCAATAGTGACCACAAAGACCAGAAAATGTAAGGTAAGTGAGGTGTGTGATGTAACAGTCCCGTAACTCCAGAAAGGGTTAATGGGAATAAATGTACTGATGCAGCCAAGTGTATCCAAACACTTGCCTTTGAAAATCTGGGGCAATACCCCAGTAATGCTGCAACATTTCTGTGGCATTTCTGCAGACAGACTAATGGCCCATCGGATTAACACATTCAAACTGAATGAGACTGCCAGGGACCCCCGCTGTGTTAATCCGATGGATCATTAGTCTGTTTGCAGAAATGTCACAGAAATGTTGCAGCATTACTGGGGTATTGCCCCAGATTTTCAAAGGCAGGTGTTCGGATACTCGTTGCTGCATCTGTAGGCTCAAATCACTCTCACCGTTCCCACCATAATGTGAAATCCAGTGTAGTATTTGGAAATGCAAATGCCCATCAGCTAAGGGACGTTTTATAGTTGGTGCACGCGCGCGGGCGCGTGCACGGCCGCGAATGCTCATGCACGAGAAGCATACTTTTTGTGTGTACATGTCTGTGCTGTGGGCGGGGCTATGACGCACATGGGTAGGCGAGGCTATGACATCACACCATGCTTCATAGAGCCACAATAACCAAAACGGCAGGAACTGTTTTGAAATGCTCCGATTTCTCATAAATTGCTGCCTTTTCTGGTATACAGAGTATTCTAAGTAAGTGTGTGTGTGTGTGTGTGTGTGTAATATATATATATATATATATATATATATATATATATATATATATAATATAATATAATATAATATAATATATACTGCCCCCTGAATTCTCCCTGGGGTCCCCACACTACACAAATGCAGCCAGAAGGGCCAGTTGTGGACTCAATCTGCAATGCCTGGGAGACACACACACGGAGGGAGACACACACACAGAGTGAGAACTAGCCAATGAAATTGCAGGCTCACTATGATTAGCTCATAGTGTATGATGCGCAATAAGCAGCAGCGCGAAATCATTATTTTTCCAATCCTCCCCGCTGTCGGCCCGCTCCACTATCCCTGCCGTGCTCGCACGTGCGCCATTATAGAAAGGCTGACTGACGTCAGCCAACTAAAATTCTGCGCGCGCGCACGATGTAGCGCGCACACGGTGTAGCGCGCGCCCGGCACTATAGAATGGACCTAAGCCTCCAGACTGTAGCCCAGGGAGACAATATGCATGCTGATCAGGAATAAATGCAGTAGAACTCACTCAAATGATGGTACTGTATAAAGGCAGGGAGTGGTGCAGCTGTTCCGAAGAACCGTCCACGTACTCACACTACACTGGCACTGCCAGATGGATCGAAAGTGAGTTTTGTCCCCTCACGAATCCTTAGCTGGATATATAAATCTATACTTTATGCGAGCTCCCATGGTTCATTTTGTAACATTATTTACTTAAAGCAGCAGTTCAAGCAATATCCTACATGTGTGTTTTTTTTTAATAAATCAGTTCTGTACTATGAGAAAATACTTGAAGCATTATAAAAAAATAAATGTTTTAAAGACACAAAAATAAAGAGCATCTGAATTTCTTATTGAATAAGCATGCACACTATCTGCTGTAATTATACAGGTATAACTAATATCCCACTTTGCTATTACATCTATATGTTTGGGGTTATTATATGATACAACCTGACCAATAGGATTGGGAACATTTGTCTGGTAACATCTAGTGAAACAATATACTGTTTCTCCATAATGGATTAAGTAGTTTGTAAATCGGCTCTAAACCACAACAGTATATAAAGTGGACTTAATAGGGATTACATCGGACAGGCTGGATAATAATAATAATATGTTCCAGTATAGCGCAGCTAGTTTTATGTAGTGCTTTACCGAGACATTTTTGCAGGCACAGGTCCCTGCCCTGTGGAGGTTATAATCTATGTTTTTGGTGCCTGAGGCACAGGGAGATAAAGTGACTGACACTGGGAATTGAACCAGGTTCCCCTGCTTCCAACTCAGTGCCAGACAGTGTCTTAATTCACTGAGCCACTCCTTCTCCCTAATAATTATTTGCACTGTCACCCAGTCCACGCTCTCTATTACAAATTGGAGAGGTTTTTTTTGCAAAGGATTAACTTCTAATAATTATATATGGAGTAATATTGACAATCACTAGATTTGTTTGAATATAATTTATTTAGTATAGCATCTGATCAAGGTATAAGCTATACTTTAATACCCCATAGGTGGACATAAAAGGGAATACTTTGTATCCTGTTGTTTTTATGTAGATAGTTCACTGATTGGCCATAGATTTCACTTTACCAATCTGGTATATTATTCTAAGCTGAAGAAGAGTTCTATCCCTTCTCTTCCCTTTTCCCCATCCTTGATATATATAAAAGATGGAAGCAGATACTTTGGGATAATATTTATAGGAAAACTATCAACATTTTGGCTTTCTACAGTTGTCTTTCCCTTACTTTGCCACACAGGCAGAATACTACTTTCAGTGGAGTTTCCACTATATTCAAATATATATATATATATATTAATATATATATAATATATATATATATAGATATATATATATTATATATATATATATATATATTATATTATATAATATATATATATATATATTATATCTACAACAATAAGAAAACACAAACAGACCTCCTAGGTGAAGTACGTTTTAATATCTTTAGCTAAATCTCAACTCTAGACACTCACAAACCAGTGTGAGATAACCTGCCTCCTTAGTCACTTTATTTAAGTAATAATCCCCGAAGAACAGACATTACTGGCCATAATGCCCTGGACTGGAAGAGTTGAAGGCCCGCTGCGAGCCGAGGGACTTTAACCTAGCCAGGGCATTATTGGCCAGTAATGCTCTGTTCTGAGGGGATTATTACTATTATAAGCTAAATGTAGGCTTTTTTTAAATTTTTCATAAAAAATATACATTTTTGTAGTCATATTGATTTTTATCAGTATAGCCCCCTGTAAACAGCACAGGCTATACATATCTTTCTGCTACTGAGGTAAGTCCTGTTAAGGGCAGGCACCAGTAGTAATTATGGGTTTTCCTCCCCTTCACGCCTTGCCCTGGGTGATAGATGCAGGGCCCTGACTCTGCTGCAGGCATGAGACAGAGGGGAGGTCCTGCTGACATCATGAGGGGTGGGGCTGAGACTATTTAGCAGCCCATTCCTGTAAGTGACAGTTAGTCTACTTCCAGTGAGTTCTCCTCCGGGTCTGCTCTGGAAGTCTGTCCTGGGAGTTGGAAGAGAGCGGAGTGGGTCGAGCTCTCTCCTGGGAGCAGGAGAGATACTAAGAGGACTCTGGCCTATGATAGTCAACGAGCCCGCAGAGCTCCAGTGGAACCAATGCCCCTCACTCTGATGAGGGGGTGATGGGGAGGATCTACCCCTGCCCAGAGGGGACCCTCTGAGGTGGGCACTGGGGTATTGAGGCCCCTCACAGACCATCCTGTGGAGTACCTCTTGGAGGAAAGGAGAGGAGAGGAGAAAAGCCTGATCACTTTGTCTAAAGTGTTGCTGTGCACTGCTACTGCTACTGCTGTTGTTGTTGCGGCTGTATGCTGCAAGGCTGCTGTGTGTCATCTAGATACAATAAAGAGAGACATTGCTGATCTTACTAAAGACTGTTGATTCTGGAGCATCCACCCTGGGACCAGGGGTCACTTCTTCTATACGGGTCCTACCCCATACCATGGGAAGGTATAGAGGATGGAGGCGCTGCACCACAACTAAGAGAATGAGGCAACTACCCCAGAAGCCTGGTCCTGTCTCCCCAATAACATCGCGGGAAGCTCAGGCCCTCCTGTTACCAGCAGATATGCACCACTCAAACACGTGTAGCCAGCCCTCATACACCCTAGATATAGCACTTGTGTCTGGGGGGGGGGAGGGGAACAAGGATTACATTTGGAGGCGAGCAGCTGAGATCCAGAACAGGCCAGGCTTACAGCAAAGCAGAGCAGAAAGAGTGATGTGCACTCTCCGATCAAGTGCTGAAGGAAGTAGGGTGCAATTGCATACCATGGGTAGTCAAGGGGAGCGTGGACCTCGACTCCCGCACAGTACGCCCTGGGCGCCCTAAGCGGGGGGCGTAAGATGGGTGCATAGCTATAGCTGTCCTAGTCCCTTGAGGCAGATAGTGCTAGGCAACTGGGGGGGTCAGCCTGCTAACGTGTCCAGGGACCATGGCCCACCCTCTGCACCTACAAAACACACATTGCAGAAATACACACAAATCAACAAAACAGGCTCTGCAACCTCTACATCCACAAAACACAAACTAGCAGCCCCCTCTACACCCACTGCAGCCCCCTGTAAACCCACACACTGCAGACACACACCAACAAAACACTCTGCACCCTACTCCAATCACAAAACACACACTAAAGACACACACACTGCAGCTCCCCCTCTACACCAACAAAACACACACAGCAGACACACACCAACAAGACTCTGCTGCCCCCTCTACACCCACAAACACACACCAACAGAAGACACACACACTAATAAAACACTCTGCTGGCCCCCTTTATACCCACAAAACACACTCAGCAGACACACAAACCTTTCATTTCACTCTCCTGTGCGTAGCTCTCTGCAGACAGGGTGGGGCAGGAGTCAGTGCCTTGCTGGTGTGTTCTGTCCAATCACCTCCCCTGTCTAAGTGCAAATGTCACTCTTTGTGAATGAAACCTTAAAGCTGATTGGCTAAAAAACTTGGCAAGCTGCCAGAAATTCTGGGCGATTACTGATTGGTTAAAATTCCGGGCATTATCCAATCAGAGAGCAGGGATTTCAGTAATGCCCTGAATTTTACTGCTTTAGCCTATAATTATTTATAAAAATGTTTTACCTTGAAGTTATACATTAAGAGTTACCTCTCGTTTTCAAGTATGTCCTGCGCACATGATGACAGATACATGGTTAAAAATACATAGTTACATTAAGTGAGCAAGCTTATACATTATATACAAGACATTGCATGCACAGTAAGAGATAATATATGTTAAAGGCGTATGTAAGAGTTACAGACCAGATTAAAATTTGAGACAGCTTTAGTTTTGAAAGAACTTTGACTGTTGGCGGCTGTGATTGTTCCAGTTTTGGGGTGCAAGGTAAGAGAAGGAGGAGCAGCTGCATACTTTGTTGAACCTTGGACCATGAACAGTCTTTTGGAGTCAGATCCCGATTTGTCATCATCTTCCCCTCCGTCAGTGGCTTGCCTCTCCACGAAGCTCAGCTCATCCTCAGATCTTCAGGGTAGATAAAGTTAAACATTTACATTGTAGGGAAACTTTCTGGATCCACAACATTAACACCTTGGCTCCCAAAGGTTTCAACATAGACATTGCTCTTGCTATATTTTTGTAAGTTTTTGGCTATGTTAACTATAGAATATTTCTTGTTAATTTGAATTCCAATTTAAACTACCTTTTATAAGTCCTAGAATTCTCCCAAACTGTATTTATCAAACATTTTTAAATATTTAAGTGTTTCCATGCCTGGTCTGGCTACCAGTTTGCCCTCCCTGACATACAAGCCCTGGTAAGAGCAGGCAGTGTTATGACCAATTATGAGTCCCCCCCCCACTCCCCCTCCCCCGACAAGCAGCTCCTTGGAGTGCCAGAGGAGGAGGTGGGACTAGGTATGTGTTCTTCCCAATCCTGGGTTCAGACCTGGTACCTTCCCCCTACTGTGCTTAGGGAGTTGCAACAACCACATTTAGTAGTTGTCTCTACCGTTGAGAGAGACAGGTGTCACACAGGTTTGCCTGAAAACTGGCCTTCCTTATTCCTCTTCCCCTCGAGGGGGAGAGAGTGACAACCTTTCCCCTGTCCCTGCTACAGGGTCAGGGAAGATCAAGGACTGCTGCGGGGGCCCTTGACCCATAGTGAAGTCCAGGGACTATCCGGGCATTGGTGACCTACAGTGAACTGCATTGGGCAGAGACCTGTTTGTTACTGTGTGAGCAGAAGGACAATAAATCCGTTCCAGGGCGAGAGGTAACCGTTTCTACCGTAGGAGATCGCCTCCATAAACCAATCCTGTTATCCCCAACAACATCGGCGGAGACTCAGATCTACTTTGAGCCAGCATTTATATACCAACCTACACCGTGTAATGGCGACATCTCCTCGGGAGACAGCATTACATAAGGTATCAAACAATTGAATTATAATTGTAGCCCCCTGTAAACAGCTCAGGCTATACCTATCTTCCTTCTACTGTGGTAAGTCCTGTTAAGATCAGGCGCTAGTAATCATTATGGGTTTTCCCCCTTCATAGCTCTAACCTGAATGGTAGATGCCGGCCTGGACTCTGCTGCAGGCGTGAGCAAGAGGGAGGTTCTGCTGACACCAGGAGGGGAGGAGCTAGCTCTATAGTTAGCAGCCCACTCCGGCGAGTAGGCCTTCTTCTTCTTCGTCCTTGCTGTGTGCCATGTTCCTCTCTGTTGATGTTCTTCAATAGAGATAGTAGCGTAAGAAGAGTTCGAGTGAGCAGTGAGACCAAGAGTCTAGTGCGGCTGAGTATTAGGCCGTAAGCCACAAGTCCTGCGGAACGGTCCGAGGAGTATCAGTAGGCTACGGGCTCCCCGGCGCAGCATGCCGGTTGAGAGCGAGAGGAATCAAACCGATCAGCGTCTATAAGTAGAGCTGATAGAACCATAGACTGGTGGACCAATGCCCTCACCCCGCTGCCAGGGTTGATGGGAAAAGATAACAAGACCCACCTCGAGGCTAACCTCGGGGGTGGGCCACGGGGTATTGCCACCCTAGCTCAGACCATCCTGTCGGGTGACTTGGAATGAAGGAGAGGAGGAGGTCGGGGGAGCTGAGCAGTTTGTACCTGGCACTGGCGATTGTATTGTGGCTGCTGGAAGCCTTACCGTTGGGATATCGTTGCCCTGTCAAATAAAGAGACTGTTTTGCACCCGTAAAGACTGTGTGTGAGTTGGAGAGTATAACCCTGGGACCCGAGGGGTTCTTCTATACCGGTCCTATTCAATTACCCTGGGAGTATAGAAGATGGAGGCGCTGAACCACTAAGATAATATGGAGGCAACGACCCCAGAAGCCCGTTCCTGGCTCCCCCACAACATCGCGGGAAGCTCAGGCCCTCCTGTTCCTCACAAGTACGCACCACACCGCATGTAACCAGCCCCCATGCACCCCTCACACTCCCGTAGAAACTGGGGGGGGGGGGGGGAACAGGGTTACATTTGGAGGCGCTGCTGAGATGAAGAATATCTATCAGAACAGGACCGGCTTATAGCAAGGCGGAACAGACCAACTAAGATGCACTCTCCCAGCAAGTATATTAAGCAGGTAGCGTGAGGCAACTGGGGGGGTCATAGCGGTAACCAATCCGGGGACCATGGCCCAGGGCCGCATTACGGTGGGGTGGATAGTTGAAGCTGATCGAGTCCCTTGAGGCGGGTAGCGTGAGGCACTGGGTGGGTCAGCCTGGTAACCAGACTAGGGACCATAGCCCGGGGTCCGCTATAGCGGCCAAAAGCAGGAGACGCCCGTACCTAGACAAGAGGTATCTTAACTATCACCCACACCACCAAGCACTTGCAAGTAGATATGGGGAGCACAGTGTATAGGAGAGGAGTTCCGTTGAGCCATGGGGTACCAGCCACCTCAATTCAGTGGGTCATATACAGTATGAAGAAGCAGAGTTCACAGTTGAAGGGAAAGCATGGTCTAGGTACGAGATACCCGTCAGACATGGAGAGTAGGGCACAGGTACATTTGGGGAGACTATCCAAGATGGCTGCCACCCCTACATGTGCTTCGCGGAGAAGTGAGCTAAAATGGCGATTCCCATCGAGCCTGGAGCATGCACGTGAGGTTTGCAAAAGGACTGTGAGACAGTTGTGGCAGGAGATGTGCAGGAGTCTGGTGCCAAACCCAGATTCCTTGCAGAAGGAGCTGAGTGGCGCGAAATCCGGCCGGCCACGTCACGCTGACAAGGAAACGACCCCGCCTCTGGATTCCACCAGAGGGAGGGGGGCAACCCAGAACATATCAGGAAGGTCCCCCCCTGCAACGGAGACCGAGACGATCCTAGCGGAACCAGATGTCATCAAAAAGCAGCGGAAAGGTAAGGAGACACCACCACCCCCTTACTCCCGCCAGGCACAGACCGCACTCACGGTGAACGAGAAAGAGAGGCTTGAGGCCTACTTGTTTGATCGTGTACCGGAGGTGTCACCGTCGCCGCCGCCGGTCCTCGACGGACGGACGGTGCGTGACCCCAGGGCGGATGGGAGCTCTGCAGGCAAATCGGATAACCGCTGTTCCCGTTTCACTAAGGGAAAGAAAAGCCCGGGCGGAGTGTTCTCCTCCCAGCGCATAGACGCGCCATTGCCCTGGCTCTTTTACAGAGTCGAGGTCCCTCTCGAGAAACCCAAAGCCTGAGGGGGAGTGCCGCTAAGAAGAAGTTCATTGGGCGGGTTGTTACCTGTTTGCTGGACAATGTTCTGGACGTTTCTCCTACCCCGGCCCTTAGCCCCCCTGCCCCGGCCATTGCCCCTGCCCCGTCATGAGTGGTGCCACCGGGACCTACCAGGGATAAATTATGTAAATCCAACAAATACGCTAATGACTTGTGGGATTGGGAGTTGAGAGATACTGTATTCAAGCGTAATACCTGTGCCTAACCCTGTACCGTTTTGTCCTACAGCTAGAGGGAAAGCCCGGGAGTCACCTACTCCAGCAGAGGCTGGGTCTACTAGTCCAGTGTTGTCCAAGATGATGTTACGCCGGAGTAGCCCGCAGACCAGACCTGTCCCTAGAACTGAGGTGGCAGGTATGAATACACACACCGACAGAGCGAGGGACGTGTACGGGTTGTGGTATTAGATGGTGCCAGGCCAGATGGGGTGTATTGCGAGATACCGGCAGTCACACGGTTATGAATATCCCTATGTGCCGGAGCCCATCATGAGAGAGGTTGAGGATAACCGAGACAGTTGGCTTAGCGAGGCAGTTCAGGAGTACCTGCGGACCAAGTACGGTCGGGCGGGGTATCACAATGAAGATAAGATTAGTGAGCTAGTACGCATATGGAGCATCAGGGGGTGTATTTATATGCATGATGTCACATACCGGCCTGAACATGGGGCGGTTCAGTCGTTCGCAGTGACTGTCACTGACCACAATGGACGACGGGTAAGGAAGCCTGATCCGAGGCACTATCTGTAGGGTTCTCCATGTTGGGAGTACCCGGATTGTACTTACAATTACTACCTCATTATGCATGTATTCTATTGTTATGTGTGCTGTTTCCTAGGTGTTCGCCGCAGGATGGTACTGCTAAAAGATAGGTCCAAGTGGGGACCATTGGATTCCACCATAGGGAGAGTGTATCCCCCTGTAAACTGCTCAGGCTATACCTATCTTCCTTCTACTGTGGTAAGTCCTGTTAAGATCAGGCGCCAGTAATCATTATGGGTTTTCCCCCTTCATAGCTCTAACCTGAATGGTAGATGCCGGCCTGGACTCTGCTGCAGGCATGAGCAAGAGGGAGGTTCTGCTGACACCAGGAGGGGAGGAGCTAGCTCTATATTTAGCAGCCCACTCCGGCGAGTAGGCCTTCTTCTTCTTCATCCTTGCTGTGTGCCATGTTCCTCTCTGTTGATGGTTCTTCAATAGAGATAGTAGCGTAAGAAGAGTTCGAGTGAGCAGTGAGACCAAGAGTCTAGAGCGGCTGAGTATTAGGCCGTAAGCCACGAGTCCTGCGGAACGGTCCGAGGAGTATCAGTAGGCTACGGGCTCCCCGGCGCAGCATGCCGGTTGAGAGCGAGAGGAATCAAACCGATCAGCGTCTATAAGTAGAGCTGATAGAACCATAGACTGGTGGACCAATGCCCTCACCCCGCTGCCAGGGTTGATGGGAAGAGATAACAAGACCCACCTCGAAGCCTTACCGTTGGGATATCGTTGCCCTGTCAAATAAAGAGACTGTTTTGCACCCGTAAAGACTGTGTGTGAGTTGGAGAGTATAACCCTGGGACCCGAGGGGTTCTTCTATACCGGTCCTATCCCATTACCCTGGGAGTATAGAAGATGGAGGCGCTGAACCACTAAGATAATATAGAGGCTACGACCCCAGAAGCCCGGTCCTGGCTCCCCCACAACATCACGGGAAGCTCAGGCCCTCCTGTTCCTCACAGGTACGCACCACACCGCATGTAACCAGCCCCCATGCACCCCTCACACTCCCGTAGAGACTGGGGGGGGGGGGGAACAGGGTTACATAATGTTTTTATATAACACTTATTTATTTCAAGTTGCTTAAATTATCACATTTTAAAGGTCAATACATTTATCTAAAAGTATTTCAAAGTTTATATTAAACCATTTAATGGATTTATGTATATTATGTACTATATCTCCAAATTTGATACATTTTTATTACCTATTTATTTACTCTTAATAATTAATCCTCGACTCAGCATATGTCGGGATCATCTCCAGTACATCGGATCGAACACCTCCGGAGGCTTTCCCAACTGCTACAGCCCTGGAAAAGTAATCGAACGTTCGGAGGAGAAATAATTGAGTCTGACACCAATGTGTGATCAAAAATATCTCCTGTTTATTAGGCGATTTCAGTCAGGTTATATAGCCAAGCGAAAACAAAGATGATTACATGCCAATTTCTATTTCCCTTATTTTGTGCTTATGTTAGACATAACAAGATATTAAATCATTTATCTGGAAACTCCCGTACATCACATGATTCAAGATTAAATTGCTGAGACCGTACATAATTTCCCTGTTTGTACCTTGTTTGGTCAATACTTCCGATTTCAACACAGAAGCTCAGCCAACATTAGATACAGAAAAAGGGTAGTTGGAAAAATGTTAGTTAAATCGTGTGACTAAGCATAATGGCAGTGTTAGTATAAAATGGTTATACAGCAGACAAAATGGAGTCACCCCTGAAATATATATATTATCAGTCCCTCCTTTTGTCATCAAAATGACAGCTCCTACACTTCGGGGGTCTCGTACTGGATTTGCATATTATCATAATCCACTAAAGGATAATCCACTAAAGGTATCGGGACACTAGTGGATGGTATTCTAGAGTCGTAGGTTATGGTTGCGGGACCAGGAATAGGGGCGTTAATGTTCAGTGAAGCATACGTGTGGCTAACTGACTTAACAGATGGCATCATAAGTTTACATAAAGCCGAACACATGAACTTGCAGCATGTAATAATAACAACTAATATTACAAACATGCAAACGATAAATATCAGTCCCAAAACAATTCTCTTTCCCTCATTCTGTCATGGGTCCATAACCTACAGTAACAACTACTATATTGTTTTTGATATTGTTGATATACTTTGTCGTACTGAACTAGTGGTGCAGGTTTTGGGGGTCAGAAGAAAATAAAAATATATATATGGCCACAGGAGTTCTGGTTTGTAGAGAGATATATATCGGTGTGGCTGGTATAATATCTTTTCTGTTTACCAGGTTGACTATTACTACAAAACCTATTTCCAATTTCTAAATTACTATTCACACTGCTCTTCTGTAACTACTAGCACATTATGGCGGCTAAAATTTGTGAAAATTGGTGGGGGCTAATTTCTACCGGGAGCGATTGCACAAATATCCATCTTGCACGCATCTTTCATACCGCATTTATTCAGAATGGCAAAACAGCAAAATGGCTGCTATGGTAAAACATGGCTGACTTATGATCCTTTCCTTGTGGCTGACACACGCCTCTGGGTGACCTCCCACTTTCCTCATAGCCTCATATCCAATCTTCTTAGTCCCCTCTTATTCTTTAGAGACAGTCTATTTAAAGAACAGTTAACCATTGCATAGTCCTGCTGGACCAGGAGATTGTCCAATTGTGCCTTGTCATTCTTTTTTGGCCCAGTTGATTTCTTCTCGGTCTCTTCTTCTGGGGGACTGCTGACATCACCGAAAAGAGGCATAGCGTCGGTGGGGGTGCAACGCACTTCTGGATCAAAGTTTACTGCATATGACACATACATAGAGAGTGATGAGTAGGACAGACACACACACAAAAGCATCCAATAGCTTCGCTTCCAGAGAACTAATCCAACCACCAAGTACCAACAAATCCCATCCGTCATCTCTACCTTTAAACACTGGACTATTTTCCCCAAATAACATGAACTGTTCTAGTTGTAGGGTAATATTCTATCTGTCCTCCTATCACAGAGTCAATAACTTCCCTAGGGCAAACTCGTATTTCTACACCCTTTGTAACCAATTTCTTATAGATGGTTCTACAAATGTCTTATTTCATATTGTCTTTTTCTCAAGGGGTTAAATATAACACTTATTTTCCCTGGGGTGCAACCTATTGAATATAGATAGTACATTGGGTTACATTATATATAAAATATGGGCTTTGTTTACTAGGATTCCATTGTGTGACAAAAGGTGTGCATATATGCTATACACAAATCAATAAGAACAAAATAACAATTACTAAACAAAATATACCTGTTCCTACCCTATCGTCTTTGTGTGCACACTATTTACACAAACCTAATAAACTATACATTTATAATTAAAATAACAAAACCTGTAAAGAAAAAAGATTATTAAAAAGTTCAAAGTTCATATGTTGAGGCCTGGAATTTTGGCTGTGTCTCTAGGCTTTTCCACTTTGGATACGGTGTAGATTGAAGCAACTGTGGGTGGTGCTGGGATAAGTTTCATATGCGTAACGTGGATCCAAAAAGAGACCTCTGCCATTTTATTTGCTGTAATGGTGATGAGTAGTACTTTTAATAGTAGTAGTAGCGCCTTTTCATCTGGAATGAAGAACGTTCTTGCGTTGGAAATGCTTGACCATTAACCCATCTCTCGTAGGTGCACTTTCAACTTTGACATGTGCCTAGAGAGACTCAAAAATATATTAGTTGCATACAATACTTACTAATTGTTTTACTAAACAGTCACTGTGGTCTTGACTTTGCTACAATTTAAATTCATTAAAATTGGTGCCTCAGCTATTGCCAAACCAAAAGAATAAAATGGCTAAAATAATTCTGTATAGAACTCCAAACTAATTACTTGTAATATAATTTCTTTGAAAAGTGCCGAGCACACTGCCAACCTTAAAAGGCACTCAGCATTATTCTTAAAAATAAATAAATAATAATTTCAGATTTCGTTCATCCCGGGCACTAAACCATCTAACTTCTGGGCATAGACAGCTATATGATAAACAGCAATAATACCCCTCCTTTGTTCACATAAGTTTTTATATATGTGAACAATATTACAGAAAGGATAACAGCATTCAAAACATAACTAACTATTGTTGCTCGATCTGTAGCTAAACTAACTTGAATCCTTTGGGTATAAAATTTGCATTAAAAACACTGAAAACACTACTGAATATAAATATAATCAGCTATTGTCTTCTGACAGAAACATCCTGTAATATAAGAAATTATAGACACAGATCTAAAAACTTTTTTTTTTTTTTTTCCGGATTGGAACAAGCTTGAAATAACTTTCTGGGCATCCTGCCAAAACCTTGGAACAAAACAGATAAGAAAAAAACTGTTAATTACATTGCAATATAATTTTGGGACATCTTAAAAATGCAGCTCCTCACACGGCCTGATTACAGAATAAAATGTGACACACAAAAGAAACAAAAATAATACAACAAAAATGACCAAGACATGGCAATGCAAAACTGTTTGATCCCGCCTGCAAACTATATTAATAAAAATGTCCCTTTCTTTTATTATCATATCCTAAACTACAGTTAAACCTAATTTGTAGCTACAGAGCTTCGGTTAACTTTCGTGTCTGAAATGTATCTCCGCACATTTTTTACAACTGGAGAAGGGGGGCTGTCTGGGCTGCTATTCTGATTCTCTCTCTCCCTCTCTCTCTCTTGACATGGAAATAGAGAAGTTGGAAAAGGATGTCTTTCTGGTTTTAAGAAATCATCGTCTGGCCAGAACGAATAAATCCTCAAAATATACCAGTGACCGGGCTGAATTATAATTTTTTTTTTTTCTTTTTCTCACATTTGCCCATTCTTTGTCCTTCTCTCAATAACCAGTCAAACTCTCCCTTTCCCATTATTGATTAGTTTGCGTTATATTGGGGGTGTTTCTCACCTTTAAAATTTAAACTTAACATGAGCAATTAATTATGTTCTTATTTCAGAAACACTTGCAAGTACCTAGATAATAATTGGATATATACAATAAACCGACATTCATATTATTCAATGCACATAAAACTTTCACATAGTTAGTATTCACTCAGATTATACAAGGACACAGGGATTACTCAATCAACCTTTTTATCATATTTATAAAATTTAATAAAACATTCTGGGGAAAAACTAATTTTCCTACCTTGAATTTACACACAAAACATATTTTCCACTAAGATTTACAATACTTGAGATTCTCAATACCGGTGGGAAAGACCCGTCTGAATTTAGACAAAAATATTCTACTAAAAAAATTCTCTGGTTCCCTTCTTAGGGGCTGGTTTGCAATTACTGGCAAAATATCTTGTCTCTTTACAATAATAACACTTCCTGTCCTTTCTTTTCCCTTGCTTTCTTAGCTTCCCTGCTCTTTTTTTTCTCTACCACAGTAGCAATGTCTGACAATCTTTTATGCTTCCAACCAATACACTTCCTTTACTCTCGACCCAATTTCTGCATGTAAACCTTTAAAAAAAAAAAAACTGCCACTATTAATGGTCTTGTGCTCATCTCTACTTCCTCAATTCTTCCATATGCCTATATTATCTCCAATAATCAATCGGCAAATATACTTGCTGGCTCCTCTTTAGTCACTTACGTTATGTTAAATATAAATACAGCAGTTATAACACATTTTTTTTTTTCCTTTTTATTTTTTTATTTTTAGCGTTGTTTGACAGACCCGCATATGCCTGTGCCACAGTGTCAGTATCTGATTCTAATTCATCCTGTGACTTTTCCCTGTCCCGTGAACGGTCCCTGACAGGGGTTCATTCTTGCCTAGAGTCCGTCTCTTCCCCATCCGTACCGATCTGCCTGGCAGGCATATCAATAGGGAGTGCTCTAGGGAGCCTATTGCTTCACGTTCCCCATGAAGCCATAAGAACTTCTTTATCGGAGACTGCCTCACAGCCTGTGACCTAGGAAATGTTAAGGGCTCAGGTTTTTTTTTTTTTTTTTAGAACAGGGACACTGGGGTAAATTGGGGCTACCTATGGAAATTGTAATTGTCCCGATGCCATAGGGGCAGGGGGCAAATATACATTTTGAGAGTTATATAAAAAAATATTCAGTTGGCAGCACTTAAAAGATGCAATTTTCACACAGGCTGCAGCACATTCCTTATCAGTTTTAACACATTTCTTGTTGTTATTGTTAATCTTGTACTTTATTTTTTTTTTTGTCAGGCTTACTTCCAGACAATATTTTACTTTATTACCCATAATTAGCTTATAAAGAAAACTTATCTTAATGCAATATAACCTTATCTAAATATACTGATATAGGGTCCCAAAAGACAGTCCAGTATACAGACAGAACTTTATAATTTAACCCCTTGTTTTACAGCTGGGACTTAAACATCTGCTTAGTAGACAGGATTCTATACCTGCTACTTGTTTAGAATTCCCATGGGCACGTTTACTGTTAGACTCTCCCATCTTACACACAATACAAGTTCTTGAAAATACAATTGCGTACTAAAATGTCTTAGATATTCATGCAATAAAGCTGAGCACAGTAAAATTTACGGCGTCCTTATGCACTTTAAAGAGATGTCTTATAGATGTAACAATATATGCACAGATACAATAAAATACACCAATATTCCCCACAAAAATGGGTATACGTTTCCACAGTCGCTGTAAGAGTATTTCCTGATATTCACACAGATATCTATTAGCAGGGACTCACCCTGGCACTATACTCAGTCAGGATTCACTCTTTATATCCTTGACTCAGCCCGGATTCACTCTTTATATCCTTGGCTGTGGTTTTAACTATTAACCATATAGTCTAATTCGTCCAGTACAGAGGTAATATATAATAGGGTTATAAATAAGGGACACCGGGAGGATAATATACAGATAAAATTGATATCTTGTACTTACCCAGCCGTTGAGCTTTATCCCACTTCTGACACCAAATCTTAATAATTAATCCTCGACTCAGCATATGTCGGGATCATCTCCAGTACATCGGATCGAACACCTCCGGAGGCTTGTTAGATTAATATATCAACATTAATATATACCAATTTAGAAGCTTTAGAAAGGGATGTTTTTTGTCTCGAAACGTTGCTCAAATTTTATTGTTTGTATTTTATGATTTGTTAAATAAATGTATCTATAATTTTTCATTTTGGAGTGCTGTGGACATATTCTACTTAGGGCAAGGCGTGCAAGGCAGCCACCTTGGACTCCGCAGCTTTGCCCCCCCTCCATCTTCCCCCTGCGGTTGGGCTGAAGATGGATCCCAGCGCCGACAGGAGGTGGGTGGAGAGGGACCGGAAAGATGGCTTCTCACCAAAAGGTAGGTGTGTGTGGTTTTTGCTTTCTTTGAAAGGGGGTTCTTACCTTTTCTGGAGCATCCTATTGCAATGGTAAAATGACGACGCAACATCATATGATGACGTTCCGCCATGGCAACGTGATGTCACATGCTGCCGTGATGTCATGATGATGTGATGCTGTGGTGGAGGGCCGCTCCTGAAGGTGAGTCCCTTAACTTTTTTCACAGGGGGGGCCCGCTGCTAGGGTGTCACCTTGGGCTATGCAAAGCCTAAGGCTGGCCCTATATCTTCCATTACTCTGACCTATAGTAATACCATTTAAAGAAGTGCACTCACCTGTCTCTCTCACTCTCTCTCCAAGTAGGGTTACGAGTGGTGCGGCATCCACTATTTGAGCATCTGGAATCTATGGGAAGTTTAGATGTCGCAGGACACGCTGCATCACTTGTGGGCATCTAGTTGTGTCCAATCAGTTTGTCTCATTTATGAAGGGGAGCACACACAGGTTTAGGAACTATCAATTGCCTCTATATGTATGTCATCTACTTGTTATAGTGTAGTTGTGGCCAACAATATGTTGGTCGCACTACAAGGCCACTGTGTACAAGATTTCTTGAGCACCGTAGAAATATCATAAATGGTTTAACCAGTCACAATATCTATAGACATTTTGATTTGGGGCATAAAAGGGACCCAGCTACACTCAAAATTCAAGGTTTGGAGTATATATCACCCCATACATTGGGAGGTGACCGTTTTAAAACACTCTGCAAACGTGAGACTTATTGGATCTACCAGCTGGCCACTCTGGCTCCTGGTGGGTTCAATGAATCTCTCGACGTTAGCACTATCGTCTAGGTTGTCTCATTTTTCCTCTAAGAGATTATGGATTCTCCATGGTCTCTGGCCTGCCCAGCTCTGTTCCTCTGTACTCTATGTCCTTTTTAAAACCCCAAGGGGTTTTGGTGGTAAACAAAATACGTGGTAACTGTAACATCTATGTCATTTTTTGTATGACCCAGTTCTGACTAATGCAGATCTGTTATTTAGATTTGTGTATTATTTTTATATTTTATTTAAACTGTTTCTCTCTTTATTGCAGCAAGAAAGAGGATTATTATTTTGTATGCTGCTTATTATTATTGTTTCTGTTTCTTATTATTATTTGTCATTGTCCCCCAGTCTGCTCCCCATTTTAGTTCTTAGGGCTCTAATTTGTTTATGAAATATCTGCCTGTGAATTTATTTAATTATATGTTTTTAAACATCTTGTAATTCTATTAGTCTAGTCTGTGTATTTCCTCCCTTGTCCACCACCTGGATTAATTTTAAGCATGTAATTGTTGTTCTAATGAAGGGGAGGGTCTTGAACGGGTTTCCTAGCAACCCGTCTGCTATTTAAAGTTTATTATGGCTAGGTAGAAGTATCCTTTGTCAAAGTTAATTTGAGTGACGAAACGCATCAGGACGTATGCTGCAAATTAAATGGAGATATATTGGGGGAATCCTTGATGGAGAAGGATTTAGGGGTCTTGTAGACAGCAGACTTAGCAATAGTGCCCAATGTCATGCTGTAGCTGCAAAGGCAAACAAGATCTTATCTTGCATCAAACGGGCAATGGATGGAAGGGAACTAAACATAATTATGCCCCTTTACAAAGCACTAGTAAGACCACGCCTTCAATATGGAGTACAATTTTGGGCACCAATCCTAAGAAAAGACATTATGGAACTAGGGAGACTGCAGAGAAGAGCCACCAAATTAATAAAGGGGATGGACATTCTAACTTATGAGGAGAGACTAGCTAAATTAGATTTATTTACATTAGAAAAGAGGCGTCTAAGAGGGGATATAATAACTATATACAAATATTTTCAGGGACAATACAAGGAGCTTTCAAAAGAACTATTCATCCCACGGGCAGTACAAAGGACTCTGGGCCATCCCATCCCTTGAGGTTGGAGGAAAGGAAATTTCACCAGCAACAAAGGAAAGGGTTCTTTACAGTAAGGGCAGTTAAAATGTAGAATTCATTACCAATGGAGACTGTGATGGCAGATACAATAGATTTGTTCAAAAAAAGGTTGTACATCTTTTTAGATGGGAAAGTTATACAGGGATATACCAAATAAGTATACATGGGAAGGATGTTGATCCAGGGATTAATCCAATTGCCAATTCTTGGAGTCAGGAAGGAATTAATTTTTCCCCTTAATGAGGTTTTTTGTTTGCCTTCCTCTGGATCAATAAGTAAGTATAGATATAGGATAAAGTATCTGTTGTCTAAATTTAGCATAGGTTGAACTTGATGGACCTACGTCTTTTTTCAACCTCATCTACTATGTAACTATATGTCTGCAACCCTGCCTTTCACCATTATCACCCAGCACACAGCACTTCCACTGCAGCAAGGGATTCTGGGAAATGACATGTAAATGAGCACACAGTGCCACCTTTTGCTTCAAAACCATTTAACATGATCCCCTATATGTTTAAGCTTGCTGTATTTCACAGCTTTGAAGACAGCCTGGGTTAAGATACATAGCCAGTAAACCCACCCACAGACAGCTGTTTTGACCTTAATGGGTCTCCTCAGTGTGGGGTGTGTTATACTGGCTTTGCAAAATGAAGCAGGGATAGGTTACACCACACTTAGTAAAGTTATGGTGTGTAAAAAAAAAGGGACAAAAACCGCCCAACAGTAAGTGCTGTGATATATATTATCGATATATTACTATACTATATTATACTAACATATAGTATATATATATATACAGCTAAACCCCCGTTTAATAACGCGCAGAGATCGGAGGGGGAACAAAAAGAGAAAAAAGAGTTAATAACTAGAAGGTAGCATGAGAAAAAAAATCGGCAGAAAGAGCATTCCTAGACTGTCAACACAAGGAAGAAAGGAGAGGAAAGGAAGACCGAGGAGGAGAGAGGCAACCGGGAAATCACGATTAAACGAGAAAACAATGAAAGCGCCGCGGGACAGGCCGACCGGAGGCAGGAGTGGGACCGCGGGGACACAATGTCCCTCCTGTCCCCGCTTCCCCCCCTCGTCACCGCGCGGACAGGTCCGCGGGGCAGGAGAGGCGAGCCGGGGGACTGTCCTCTGACCCGCTTCCCCTATCACCGCGGGGCTGACTAGACCGCAGGGCAGGAGATGAGGGAGGGAGATCAATAACGGTCAGACAGCTCGGGGATCGCACGATTAACTCAGAATCACGCTGCCGGAATGGCCAATATATTGCCCTAACCACCAGCCCGGGTTCCTACTGTCGGCACAACTACCAAACGAGTTACCGTGAACTTGGCGACGACGGATTCTATGAGAGGCTCGGCGAGGGAGCAGAAGTGAAGCAAGGAAGAAAAAAACAAGACCCACGCGCTGAATAAAGGGATTCGGATATAATAGATTGTCGAGAAAAGAGGACACTGGACTAGAGGCGACCCTCCCAAGATGGAGGGTAGAGGCAGCTGGGAAATGGGAGAAACAACAGCGGTAGAGCCGAGAGATGCAACGGGGGGAAGGAGGAGGGCCCCTTCTTCCAACACCGGAGAACTATGAGATATATGAGTAAGAGGCGTAAGCGGGAAATGAAGCACGTAGACGACTGCTGCAACGAAGAGGGAACTAGACGTAAGGAGGTGGAGTTGACAGGAGGCCGGGCAAATTGGTGGAGGAAGAATGATGGAAAAAGACCCCGAACCCACCCACCGTCTGTGTAGAGTGCGAGAGATGTGTGTGGGAATAGGGATATATTGGGAGAGATGAGAAAGTGTGCTGGGTGCTTGGATATGAGGTGTGGGTATTTGTGGGGCAATGAGAGTGTGTGTTGTAAGAGTTCTGGATGCTGGGCTGGAGTAAGTGGGTGTAAGGTAAGAGTGTGGGAGGTCTGTGGCTGTGATAAGTGTGTGTAAGACTGTCGTGTGTAAAGTGTGTGTAAGTGTGTGTAATGTGTGTGTGAGTGGTGTAAGTGTCGTGTCTAAGTGTGTGTAAGTGTGTGTAAGTTGTGCCTAAGTGCTGTTGTTGTGGAAGTGTGTGGTAAGTGTGCTGACGAAGGGAGGGGAGGGGATGGAGGGGAGGGGAGGGGAGGGAGGAGGTAGAAGGGGGGCCGGAAATAAGTGTGAACGGGGGGGAGGGGAGGGGAGCAGGGGCAAGGGACAGTGGGAAGGAAGAAAGTGGGCGGTGGGAGTGGGGGGTGGTGAGTGCTCGTGGGCGGGGCCGGTAAGATGGGGGGACGGAAGGGTTCGGTTGTGAGCCATGTAATGCTAAGTGTTGAAGATGGGTGCAGGAAGTGGGTGTGAAGCCAGTGTGAGACAATGAGGAGTGTTTATGTGATGTGCAAGTGTACAGTGTGGCTGCAGGTGTGTTTCCAATGAGACAGTGTGATGGAAAAGTGGCCCCACAGTGTGCAGGTGTGTGCAGTGTGTCAATGTGACGAGAGCTGGTGTGACTGCAGTGTGCCATATGAGCAGTGGTGTGTGACCTATGAGCAGGTGTGTGCAGTGTGCTCAGTGTGTGACACTGCAATGAGCAGTGTGTGTGCAGACGTGCAGTGTGTGCATGCAGTGTGTCTCACATGAAGCAAGCTGTGGGTGCAGTGTGAAAGTGTGAGGTGAAGGGTGTCCATGAGAGGGTGTGTGCAGTGCTGCAAGGGTGGTGCGAAGTGCGTCATGCTGTGACAAGTCGTGAGAATGAGCCGTGTAGTGCCTGAAAGTGGGGAAGGTGGGGGGAAGGGGGCCGGCACAGGGCAACACGTGAGCAATGAGCAGTGTGTGTGCAGTGAGTGTGCCCTGCAGTGTGTGTGTAGTGTATGCAGTGTGCCCAACAAAAAAAAAAATTAAAAAAAAAACAAAAAATAAATACTTTTTTTGTTTTTTAAAAACGGGCCGGGAGCCACCGGCGAGTCCGGAAAATGGGGAAGAAAAACAAGGACCACTCGGTGGCGATAACGGAGTAAGGAGGGAAGTGGCGGAGGCAAGTAAGAAGCGAGGAAAGCATGAACGATGGAGAGAGAAGTCGGCTTTGGGGGGGAGAAGAGAGAGGGAGGTGCAGGGGGGGGGTGGAAAGAGGGGAGATAGAAGTTCGAAAAAAGCATTTTACCGGCAACAAGTGCGTGGAAACCTACTCCTGGGCCCAGCTCCCTCATTGGAGAAAGAGGAGCTGATTCTGAGAAAGGGCGGTGAGAAGGGGTAGATTAGAGATAGAGACGAGAGAGAGATATAATATTATTATATGAAAGTATATATATAAAAAGCAGAAAACGATTTTAAAGACATGAATAACGGCACAAAACCGTGCAGACAAACACGCTGCAAACTCTGCAAACATATTTGCCAGGATCCCACAGCCAGTCACAACATAGAACATTCAAGTTAAGGATCCTACAGCTGCACATCCACGAATACAGTGTATATGATTCAATGCAACAAATGTGGACCAAGGTTGCTACTTGGGGAAACCAGCCAAAAATTAACAAGGAAGAATGAATATGCACAGACACTCTATACTCCATCAGAAGAAGGAAGATACTTCTCACTGTGGGACATCACTTCTCACAACCAGATCATTCCATAAATGATTTAAAAATCAAATCCTCAATGGAATGTTTAAAAGCACCCAAGAACGAAAACATTGATCTCAGAATGATAAGACTCTTGACACCAAAACCAAGGGACTTAATGTAGACATGGGTTTTCTCACACCCTACCAAATTGTCTGTAATTATCCTGCTTGCCTCTATTCTACCAATACCCTCCAGCATCCCCCCACCTTTCTTTGACACTGTCCTGGCTTCAAAACACTTACACCCACCGACCTTATCTACAGTAAATATCTGGTGGGGTGGTTTTTTTGGTTTTTTTCTCTACACTGTTTTAGCTGATTCCTGTGTAATCAGTATTGCTTGACCTGCGCAGAGGGAGCACTCTCGAGAAAGCTGCCGTGGGGAATCGGGAGGAAAGAAAGGGGGAGGCACAAAGAAAAAAGCCGGTGTGTATAGGAAGCAAGGTTAAGACGGAAGAGATTTGGCGACAGGCTTGAGGAGGTGTAGGCGAGACAAGGGGCCGCCCGGAGAGATGCTCCTAGACCACACAGAAGATAGTGGACGATGATGAATAAGACTTATGCGAATCCGAGGAACCATTGAGAACATCCACGCAGAACTATATTATCCGCAATTCTGTATAACGATCTAGAAACTGATAGAACTATATACTTCAGATAGATATATATCTTTGTTTATATATATATATATTATAGCAAATGGAAAATATTTCTGTATGCCCTCACTTCATGTCTAGGCAGCACGTCGGCCAACCCCGCCTTTCACCATTATCACTCAGCACACAGCACTTCCACTGCAGCAAGGGATTCTGGGAAATGACATGCAAATGAGCACACAGTGTCACCTTTTGCTTCAAAACAATTTTTAACTTGGTTCCCTATAGGCTTAAGCTTGCAGCATGGTCACAGCTTTAAGCACAGCCAGGGTTAAGGTGCATAGCCAGAAAACCACCCACAGACAGCCGTTTCAACCTTAATGGGTCTCATCAGTGTGGGGTTGGTTAACTGGCTATGCAATAAAGCAATGAGGATGGGGTTTACCATACTTTGTTAAGTTATGGTGGGTATAAAAAGTGACAAAAACCCTCCACAGCAAAGCATATAGCAAATGGAAATATTTCTGTATGCTCACTTGCATGTCTTAGGCCGATACATATCCGTGATGAATGAGTGTCTGACCAGCAGAGGGGAGGGGTGGTTTCTTCACATCAGTGGAGGTGTTTTAAAACCCAGTGACAAACAGCACTCATGTAGCACTGTTGGATAAAATCCAGAAGTCAGTATACACCGATATCCACCCTCTGTACCTCCAATGTGAGAGCACTGCCCCAGCAGTATGACACAAATAGCCTTTCTCCTCTCAGTCATATCGGTAGCGTTCACCAGGTCCAGCCCACACGTGTATGCTGCAAACTCCTCTACAGACAGTTCCTGGTAGGTTTATGACGTCAGTGCGTCATACGTCATGAGTCATGCGTCATGACGTCCGAGGCGTTTCGTCACGTGAGTGACTTCTTCAAGGGATGATTGGCTGATGGTTCCTCTGTCTATTTAAACCATACCAATGATAATGCCATATTGAATCTGGCTGTGACAGAGAAGCTGCAGCCAATCATGTCGTGAAAATGCTCAGCCACTTAATACATACAGTACATATGTATATGTATATATAATGTAGCTACACATATGACTATTATAAAAGTGAAACCCTAAAACCATCTAAGAGGTGACATACACAAAAAGGACAAAATGAATGTGTGAAACTGTATAAAGTACCTAAGAATTTACAACTCTGCATTTTTAATTGCTGCACCTGGGCAAAATAGGGTATATGCCCCAAACAAACACCCCTTTTTCCTTTAGTAAAGCACCTAATGGTTCAATTAGCATTAGCTCAGGCAACACAGGCGATCAGGGAAAAAAAACAAATCAGAACAAGCTTCATGATTGCTTACTGGCAAAAACCAACGAAAATCTAGGAAATTTCCCCAATTTTCACTTTCTTAAATAGCCTCATTTGTGTTTGCTAAATTTTGCTGAATTGACAATGGTAAGTACTGCGGAAATGGGTCTTATGAAATACAGTTGGAGTTGTGGTTGTGCAGTATAGCAAATCATACATTAAAACAGATATACCACATAATCATGTTTATTCTGTCAGTAAATATATACAATGGGCAGATACAAAGTGTATATTTGTTGCAAATATATTCCCATTAGTTGGTCGCAATGTATCTGCACTATATCCACTGTAAAATAAAATAATTCAATACATTGTGTATTAAGCCAAAATTGTATTTCCGTACTGGTCTTTATTTATGCACGCAAATAACATTTGCACTGTATACACAATTTCCTAACAAATGTGCCATTCCATCCCTCACTTTTAAATTCCATTTAAACGGCATGGAGATCTAGATAAGTCTAATTTTCTACATTTTCCTCTTATTGATGCAATGGAAGCTCAGAAAATGTGTTATGTACAAATTTCATAACACTGTAAAACTATAATGTGTCATCCTCGTGGGAATAACAGAGATTAACAATTAGAGAAAATCTGTGTCCTGACAGGGTACACAAATAAAGGCCCCTAATTGAAATGAGCAGAATTATATATTGACATATTCGTGATGATAAAAAATCTGCCTTCATTAAAATGAAGAATCTAAATACTGTATAATCAGACATCTGTTCCAATTCATGATAGTGTATTACAGATGTTCTTTCTAAGCAGAGATTTTCCAGATATAATTTTTTTTAGAATACCCATTGGGAATGTAACATTCATGATCTGTTTCAGATTTTACTGGAGTGTGGGAAACTTCATGCATGTGTAGGTGGGATATTGCAAAAACTAAATTGCTCTATATAGAGTATGCTAGTTTGGGATGGTTGGAATAAAGAATTTTAACCATTCAAACCTTCTTGTCTCACAATATCACTCACCTCCACCATTCACAAATGTAAATGTGCCTTGAAAACTCACTGCTTAAAGGAAGACTTTGTGAACCTTTCTCATATATTTTCAATTAAGTAATAATTATTGGTGTTAACTCAAACTTCAGCATCCTCAGTTAAGGCAAGAATTTCAGAATCCCTGTTTGGTTTCAGATTTCAGTTTCCATGTCTCATATTCAGCGTGATGTACACGTGTACCGTACACGAAGTGAAAAATATCCAGTACAGTTTACACATACAGTACTGTAGTGATGGACAAGTCTGATGGCTGCAAGAATCAACTAAAAAGTGCTCGCTTTGATACCTTCACTTGAACCCTTTGCTGATTTGGGACCCATTAAATCATCATAACCATAATTGAAACATAGAAAAAAATCCCCACTATAACTTTAAGCAGCAAACCTGAAGAAGTCCTTTGCATGGTACTTTGTTGCCATTTTAAATCTAATCACATAGATTGTTATATGTTTGTTGTATCAGGAAATTAATTTGCTACTAGTGCTTAGATTTAAGAAAACTGGATACGTAAAATTCATCCATCAAAAGGCAATCAAATGGTCAATCTGTGAACATTCACAACAGATCAGCCACAAGGCCTACAGTACTTTTGAAACAACATTCTCTTTAAAAAAAAAAAAAAAAAAAAAAAAAAAAAAATCAGTTTAATTGTTCTCTTGGTTTTCTACATCAGGGAAATCACAGTAAAGAAATAGGGTGCAATCATGTTTTAAAAATAACTTTCTAAGTACTTTGCATCTTTTATTCAGTACAATTTTCTTTCTTTATACATACAGTAACTGCCTACACTTCCTAACATTTAACTCCTTGCAAACTATGCTGTTAATCTGTAATTGAAGAATCTCTATAACCAAACTTTTTAAGACTGCATAATTGTTGAGGAAGCACAGTATTCACACAGATTCCACCAATCAATACAATTTGGACTAAATTAATACATTTTGGTCACACTCTGCTATTCTGTGATGGGAACACACTTCAAACTTTATGCTAGGCAGAGCATAACACAAGATATGCCAGCCTTTATTAATTAATTTTCATAATCATGTTGAGTTAAAGTTTTACTGTAAAAATTGATTTGTTATTGTATACAGTACCATGCACAATTATTCAGTAATATTAAGCACCTTTTCCATTTTACCAAGCCATAAATGTACAATTCCACCCTGAAATATAATTTGTTGTGGCTCATGTATTAAATCCATTACAGGCATACCCCGCTTTAAGTACACTCACTTTAAGTACACTCGCGAGTAAGTACATATCGCTCAATAGGCAAACGGCAGCTCACGCATGCGCCTGTCATCACGTCCTGAACAGCAATACCAGCTCCCTACCTGTACCGAAGCTGTGCGCAAGCGGGGAGACTATAGAGCCTGTTACAAATGCGTTATTTACATCAGTTATGCACGTATATAACGATTGCAGTACAGTACATGCATCGATAAGTGGGGAAAAGGTGGTGCTTCACTTTAAGTACATTTTCGCTTTACATACATGCTCCGGTCCCATTGCGTACGTTAATGCGGGGTATGCCTGTAAATTCTTGTCTTCACATAAGCCTGTATGCAACCATTTGACATAGATATTTAGCAGGCTACTTTGCAAAGCAGGTCATTGACTTTGAAGAAATGTACGGTCACTTTTGTCTTAAAAAATTTAGTTACGAAACTACAATACATTGTGTAACACAACTTTCAACCTTCCCTAAACTTGACTATCTTGTTAAACAGGAACATTTTGCTACTCATAACAGTGGGGAATTAAAATGCATTTCTAGTGTTTTTGACATTTATATTGTGAAAATATGTGTTTGCATAACCTTGGCTAATTTTTCATAATGGTGATATTCTAGCCCAATGGGTAGCATACATTTGCCACGTTGTGCATATAAATAACAATGCTAAATTAACATAACAACTACATTAGGAAAATTACTGAATGCGCTAATGTTTTATTATTATATGTAGCACTGTTTGCCACATCCCTGGGAGATCCACTCTATTGCTACCGTGTGGTGCTGAGGCATACCTGTTAGGTTCAGGAGAGCTGAGCTGATCTACGATGATATGGAGATCAGGACAGGCTTTTTATGTTATCTGTAGTTCTTTATCTGTGGTGTTTAGCGCCTCCAGCTTCAGGGGGTTCTGGTAGTACCAGACAAAGTCCTCTCTGAAGCACATCTTACATACACCACATGCACTGACTCAATCCAGGCTGGTGTATAATTAACAAAGGGCTTTATTCTTAGCAGTCACTGCATGATGGTATTACATGGTGCAAGGGTTCAGAGGGTTCTCACCTCTGGATGGTGCTTGACCCTAATAGTATAGGGTCATCTTCCTAGGTCAGATGTTCCCTCAGCCACAAAGCTGAGGGTGAGCACGTTTATCCCGCTATGGGAGAGACTCACAGTTCTCTGCTTCCTCTCTCATTCACAGCAGGAACAGCGATATGGATAATAGCTAATTTGCCCATTCAAAATCAAACATTGTCCAGCCAGCATAAAGTAAATAAAACTTCTACTTACCCTGCCAGGATGAAGGTTGTCCTTCTTCCTCCCAGTTTTTGACCTCCATTGGCAGAAACACAACAATAACAAATACAATCTAATGGCCCCTAACCCCTTAATCAACTTAGCGGTTAATTACCACTAAAGTAATTAAGGGGTAACGCCTTAACAACCCAAAAATTAAATAAAATAAGCCCTACAAATACATAACAATTAACTCAAAACAAGAAACACGAATAGAAAACATAACAATTAATTAAAAATAACCATTTGTCTAAAAATGCATTGCCTGCCTGCATTTATCTATATCCAAAACGGGCATAGATAAACACTTTGGCAGTCAATAGCCAACCTTAAAACAAACAAGCATCCAAAATACACTAGAAAAACAAGCATAAAAATACAGAATTAAAATAAACAAAAAGAAAAAAAATCAACAAAAATACAAACCTGAAAAACAAAAATGACATACATTCAAAGTTGTTCTTACCTTTAGATGTCTTCATCCTCCGATTCCCAATTTATCAGGAAGATCACCATCCGTGACGCAATGATCCTCAACTTCAGGTAACTTCTGTGGTCTGTTCTTCTTCTTTGCTTCTTTCTTCAATCTTCTTTACTTGTAATCCATAAAATCTATAGATAGATGTTGTCTCATCATCTTCATAAGCTAAAATGAGATGGACAGGCCTTATATAAAGCCTGTGACATTGTATTTTATAGTCAGATGGTACAGTTCCAATCCGGTTGGATGCTGTACCATGTGACAGTGTTTTTTTAGGCTGTGGCGTCATTTCCAAGGGAGGTACGTCACATCCTTAAACCAAAATGGCTGCCATCACATGGTACTACAACCAATTGGATTGTTTCCAATCCAATAGGTTGAAGTACCATGTGACAGGTTCCATTTTTTTAAAGGATGTGACAACATATTTATGGATGATGTCACATCCTTTAAAAAAGGCTGCCATCACATGGTACAGGAACCAATGGGATTGTGAGTGTACCACGTGGTATATCTCACAATCCCATTTGTTCGTGTACCATGTGATGGCAGCTTTTTAAAAAAAAATTCACTTTCTGTCACGCCTGTATGCCCGCAGACCTGGCAAGACCCCAGTACTGAGGTGGGAACGGTATTACACCACACTCCCACAGCAGTGGGAGCAAGCCCGGAGTGTGGTATAGCATTACTGGGCCTGTAGAGAGAGTGGTTAATGATACTTGCAACATCTGATGGTGTAAGCATAAGAATGGTTGTGTCCGTGTGCCAATGTCCAGGGGTCCAGAGAGTAGAGTCATCGGGGTACAAAGCCAGGTCCAAGGATGCCAGAGGTAAACAAGGTAGTGTTCGTAGCAAGGTTCAAAGGGGTACAGAGAGCAGGGTAATCCAGGACAAGCAGGGGTCAAAGCCAGGAAAATCCAAAGTAAACACAGGAGCAGGATACAGCAGGGACACAGAGGGAGCACAGCATAGGTCAGCACACACAGGGATACAGGAACTATGCAGAGCGAGGAAGAAGAGGACAGACAGGGATTATAAAGGGAAACACACCAATAGGAGAGAGGGACGGAGCAGAGAGAGAAGTGGGAGACAACAGAGATAGGTCAGGGAGAGAAGAGGAGGCGACAGAATAGGCAGTCAGGGGAATGGCCAGTAGGGATTGGGAGGAGGAGTCAGGAATGTGGCAGGCCAAAGAAGAGGAGCGTGTGCGTGCCCTCTGTAAGTTGAGGGTGCGCGCGCACAGGCTGTGACAGGGAGATGGCCCGCAGGGACCGGGAGGGGGAACCAGAAGGGCGACAGAACCCAGAGGAGGAGCATGTGCACGCCCTCTGCCAGCTGAGGGAGCGCACGCACAGGCCGCGCCACCAGGCACGCGGAGCGCCACGGGCACCCTGCTGGAGGGAGGAAAAGGAGTGGACAGAGCCGCCAGGGAAGGTGAGGTACTGGCCGCAGGCATAGCGGGAGTCTGGGAGCGGGGAGCGGGGAGGGTCACTGCAGGGGCTCGGGGACCGCGCGGGAGCGCGAGACATGCGGGGCATGCGCTGAGGCAGTGGGGTAGAGGGAGAGGTAGATGGAACGGGACAGGAGTGGGAAAGGGTAGAGGGATTGGAAGGAGATGGGACAGAGGGAGAGAAAGGAGGGGAAGGAATCCCCTGAATCGTCACACTTTCTTGATCCATTTAGTTCAGATTTTTCTTTTTTTTCTTCTGTATATATTCTGCATTGTTTTCTTCCTATAGGAGGCTGTGCTTATCACGACTCCCCTAAATTCATTTTGTGAGCTGTCCAGAGGACAAATGGGGATATTTTTTCTGTTGAATTTAGTGTGAAGTAATTTTGCTACTGTGTGATGTATCCGATCTTTTATTTCAGGTCGTTCATTCTCCACAGAAAACCTGGGAGTCTGTGTTTTAGGCCAGATAGCTTTAAGGTCACTTATGCGTGGTCTGACCAAGATCTGTTTTCAATGTGTCTAGCATGTGATTGTCCTGTAGTATCTTGTGTAGTGATTTGAAATTTCTCAATAAAAGTGGATTTTTGTTGCTTTTGGAGTCTGATCTTTCCCTTGCCAGGTTAATAACAGTGTTAAAGTCCGTGCCCAAGATAAGATGACTTCGTTTATGGTTCATATTTTTTGGGAATGCATTTTGAAAAAGTTGTGTCTGGTTTTCATTGTTGCCATACAGGGAAACTAGGATTACATCTGTTTCTCCTTTTTTACCAACTAGAATTAATAGTCTCCCATCTCTATCTGATATCTGATTGTCTAACCTAAAAGGCACTTTTCAGTTAATCGGTATAGCTATGCCGCTTTTTCCACCCTCTTGCTGGAGAGTGCACAATGTCCCAAAAAATTCTGTCTTAGAGTCTATGCCCATCTTGTTGATGGGTTTCTTGGAGCATGACTATATCTCCTTCCATTGATTTTATCTCTGACAAGGCCAGCCTTCTTTTGAGACAGAAGTCAGCCCATTGACATTAATGGACAGACATAATAGGCTTAGGTTCGGATTCTATGTCTTGCATATCCAGTTTGGAATGTGATGGTGGTATAAAAGCTTACTATTCTAAAAGTATGTATTAGACCTGGGTGCAGGGAGACAAAGTGAAACTTAAATTGGGGAGCACCAGGGATTTCTGGTACTCAGACCGGGGCTGGTTGGGATTTCTGTCCAAAGTCGTGTTGGGCATTTCTTTCTACCTTTGTACTAGTCGGTAGACATTTGTGCACAACTATTTTTTATTGCTTCCTCATTTAGTGTGGTTCTATCATGACCATCTTGAACACAACATAATCACATGTACATATATAACATTATTCATATTAATAATTACTGGGAAATTGAAATTTGGATGTAGACTTGTGTCGTCTTGTCCCTTGATTCTGATGGAATGGGTTCTGGGTTTCCAACAAAGCGTTTCTTTATCTGTCCTTCTGATCTAGTCATCATTAATGTTATCTGCCCCTCTGGATTTGCAAGATCAATTGTCCTTGATAACTGGCCTCATTGCCTCAGTGGCACCTGGTTGTAAACTTGGGGAAGGGTTTTTGTTTCCCAATCTTTGTTTTTGTTGAAGTTGCTGTGTCTTTCTTTCTCATCCAATTCGCTAGCCAAGTTTTTAATTCTTGGACCTTCTCTGCATCAGTATGTAAATCAGTAGATGGAAGACCATGTCATCGTAAGAACTATGGACCCGCTTCTTGTAAACCCATATTTGCCTCCACACTGTTATATGAGGCCATAAGTCGAAATGGAAAACCTATCTGTACTTGACTGTAGGCATACCCCGCATTATCGTACGCAATGGGACCGGAGCATGTATGTAAAGCGAAAAGGTACTTAAAGTGAAGCACTACCTTTTTCCCACTTATCGATGCATGTTCTGTGCTGCAATCGTCATATACGTGCATAACTGATGTAAATAACACATGTGTAACAGGCTCAATAGTCTCCCCGCTTGTGCACAGCTTCGGTACAGGTAGGGAGCCGGTTTTACTGTTCAGGACGTGCTGACAGGCGCATGCACGAGCTGCTGTTCGCCTATTGGGCGATATGTCCTTACTCGCGAGTGTACTTAAAGTGAGTGTCCTTAAACCGGGGTATGCCTGTACATGGTTTCTCAGAATTGCAGTGATTTCTCTGTGCTCTTTTTTTTATTCCAATGTCACTGGGATCTTGATATATAAATCTTAATATATTTAATATACTCAATATATTTGCAGTGAGGTGTTCTCAAAAGTTATTTCTGGAAATTTATGTGAGGTGTTTATAATCTACTCCTTAACCTCGAAGCTGTGAACCCTAGTTATAATGTCCCAAGGTTTTCTGCCGTCTGCTTCTTGGGGTCTTAGTGCTCGGTGTGCTCTATCTTGCTCAATACTTTCTGGATTGATATCAGAGACTGATGACTGGAAGAGGCCCCAGAGCTAAGTTTTTATGTGGTCTGGTTGGACCGACCCTGGAACATTTCGTATAATAATGTTGTTTCGTTGGGATCTGTTGTCTGACTCGTCTTACTCATCACTCAGGAGTTGTACCTATTGTTTAAGAGACTTTATTTCCTCCACAGTTCTATCTGAAAATCTGTGGCTTCCTCTGCTCTATTCTCAAGTTCAGTTGTCCCATCCTTGATTACTGTCTAATGCCCCTTAATACGTTCTGCAGGTCATTTTGGAGAACCTGTTTCAGGTCTTGTATCAGCCCTCTCATGCCTTTCAGGGTTGTGAATTCTCCAACTCACGTGGTAGCTCGCCATCATGGAGGGCAGGTGAGATCACCTGTTTCTTCTGGAAGAAGTGAGCAACCTCGGTTTTACAAATGTTTTTCATTCTCAGAGGCATGTTGGAGGGTTTTGTCCAGCTGGTCAATGTGTTTTGGAGTGGACTTTCTGCTGTTATTCGGTCATTAGTCTCTTTCATGTGCTCATTTAGTGAGGAGCTTTTCCATTAGTTGGCCATTTTTTTCAGTGCGCCCCTTCCTTTAGTACATTTTTAACCACATCTGTCAGATACACATACTAAAAGGGCTGATTCTACCAAATCTGAAGCGGGCGTTTGCATTCAAGTGACCGGTAGTGAATAATACCGGAATATTTTATTTTCTCAATATTGGTGTATTATCAGAAATGGTCATTTTTCTTTTAGATGGATTATGGTTAATGAAGCACTTTAATGCATGTAAGCAAACATTTCAGGTCAGTGGTAGCAGTGAGCTATGGTTATTTCTGATAATATTGTGAAGGTGATGAAAAATCAGTACTCCAAGTATTACAAAAACACGTACCATAACTATATCAAGGCAATTGTTACTCACACAAACTGCACATTTATAGAACATTTCTCTCCCATATCTTCAGGTGAAACTTCAAAGTATCCACTCCACCTCTCTGCTTTGAATATGCTCCCCAAATACTTTTGTTTGCAATGGAAGCGGCAAACCATAAATTAGATGATTCATTTTGCGTGCGCTCCTTAGATATTGTGCATAGAACAAATAAAATGAGAAAAAGACAGTGTTTCCTTTCATCCCCTCTGCTTAGAAAGCTATTGCAAAAGATCAAAATGACTTTTACAATAATATAGTAATTGAAGATAAGTTCTTTTTTTCATCTTGATTATGTGAGAAGTCTAATGCGTGAGGAGGTAGAATGATTGAATGAATTGTTTCCCCTAATTGCTTTTTTTCCTTGCATGTCCAAGCAACTTGTATCTGATGCTGTTTATTGCTAATGACAATAATATTTTTCCTTTACAGCATTGTAATGCACACATCTCTGCTTAAAACTTTTCAGTTGCAAGACGTCCCTGCACAAAAGAGTTTATAAATGGTGATAAAGTTAATGCACAACATCACTCCCTTTTCCATCAGACTCAATTACTGTACAATGTAGGATCAAAGATTCCCAGCAGCTTGCGTTCACTGCATTTATGGCTAATAAAAAAACTGCCCATCTGTTAAAGTTCATATATTTTACATTGAGAACATAGGGGGCTATGCACTAAGCTCAATGGCTTTGCGTTCTGATTTGGTGAAAAAGCAGATTCGTTAAAAAGTGAAGCCGGGGACGCGATGCACTAAGGCCTTGAAGCCATTTTTTAACGTACCTGCTCAAAATAGCTCAGAACAGCCACAGCGTACGTGTTGCTTTTTTCCCCCC
>CM071571.1:115942170-116137520 GCA_036426205.1 Ascaphus truei
GGCAGGGGCGGGGAGCCGCAGAGGTCGGTAAGGCAGGATTGTTTTGTGTGTCCAGGGACTCCCTGAGGGGAGAGAGTGCTCTGTGTGGGGAGCGCGGAGGACGCAGATTCCTGACACGCAGGGACCCCCGCTTGGTGTGCCGGGGACCCGGACACCCGCGGGGTCAGCTGCGGACACCCGCGCGACCCCCGGGCTCCCTCGGGGACCCCCGCGGGGTCAGCCGGGGGACACCCGCCGGCCTGCTGTATGGGTTTTGCGCATGCAAAAATAAAAAGCAAGAATTTTTTCTAAGTCAAGATTTCTTTGCGTCTACTCTGACCTAACGTGTTCTGATCAATGCAGCTTTTGCGTACGCTAAGGTTGCGTTGCTTAGTGCATCCCGCTTAAGGGCAGAATTTAATGCAAACAGGGTTGCAAACGAGCAAAGTTGGACTTGGAACAAATTCCTGAAAAAAGTCATTTTAATATTGCAAAGTGCCTGTTTGCGTTGCTTAGTGCATCGGGTTGAGCGCAAAAGCACGTTCTAAGAGCACTTTGCGATCTAAAAGTGACTTAACGGAGCTTAGTGCATAGCCCCCATAATGCGTTATCATTTGCTCATTTCACTTTCATATCAATTCGATGTTGTTTAGTCCTCTTACCATCTAACCCTTGCCCACTCTGATCATCAAAACAATTTGGCTGAGCCTTTGAACTGGTGATGTTTAAAAGTCTTACATTTCAGGTTTTAGCTTTTTCATTTGCTCTATCTCCACCTTCAAAGCAGCTCTTCAGCTGTCTGGATTTACTATGAAGGACAGCTAATAAAACTGCTATTTTGCTTGCAGCAGTGTACTAAACGTCATTCACTATCCTTTATCTTTAAGGATTCCCCCACCCTCAATTCTCTGTTTTTTTTAATTTCTGCCTTTTTTGTCTTTTTTTTCCCTACTAGCTTTTGGCTATTTTCTAATCTTCTTTACCATCTGCAGCATGTTTCACATGTGTTTTCACACAGTAAAGGCTGCATTCCATGTAATGAACTGTAAACTGTTTCATGTATTAAAATGTATGTGATTCAATATCTTCTTCTTTTTAGGATTATACTGTAACATTTTACAATAAAAAAAAACAATATGACATGCTTTGTACATTAATGTAATGGATGAGTGACATGCACTGGATTAATGTTAAACCTGACCCACTACAAAGATTGAGTCAGCGAATAACCCTTGTTTTTCGAATATTGAGAATGTGACCTGTCATCTTGCTTCTTAGAAAGCTTTTACATGTTGACAGATGAGTCAAATTGTTAAACTGAAGACAAGAGAGAGGAACTTGAAGAGATACAACAACAGAAGAAAACATTGAGATGAAATTAAATATGCCCTATAAAAAAACCTGTAAAAAATGTGTTTCAGGTTTTTTATTTTGTACCGGAGCTGATTTTCCCAATGCAATAAATGTCGAAGAGGCAGCCGAAGCAGCAGAGAAATAAATCTGTTTGGTAGAGATGGGTGAACATGTCAAAATCCAATTGGTAGATTTTGTACTAAAATGGGAGAGGAACATGGAAAGCAAAAGAGGGAGGGCACGAAAGCAGGGGGAGGAGTAGGAGAGAGAGAGAGAGAGAGGGGAGATATGGGAGAGAGAGAGAGAGAAGAGTGAGAGAGAGAGAGAGAAGGAGGGAGCTAGATATATGAGAGATGAGAGATAGATTATAGATAGGACTAAACAGCTTATATATATATATTACTGATTATAGTGTAGTTTTGTGAAAGGAGTGGTCGGGGTTGGTGAAGTGAGGAGACACAAACACGTCTTTTTCCGGTGTGAAAAGAATGCTGATGGGGTTTTATTTTCCCAAAAACGGTAACTAAACAATGGGTACACTGTCCCTTTTTAAAATGATGAAACGAAAACAAAAAATCTAACCCGGGCGGGGGTACTAGCTAAACAAACGTGCAGTCAACTATCTGGCTGGCTAGCTCAACTATTCACAGCCAATAAAGTACAAGCAAACGCAGTTGGCTCCTTACCTGGGAGAGCTTTATTCTTCCACTTTGGGGGACAGATCGCTTTGGGCAACTTGTGTCTGTCTTAAACACTCCTATGTCCATCCTCTCATGCTAGAGGAGGGGACTGCCGCCCCAGAGGTATTTCATCTTCCGTTTTAAAGCAGGTGAAGGAGCTTAATTCAAATACACCTGTGGTCTGCTTGACCAGCTGAGTTAACCCCTCGTTTAATGGATAGAATGACATACTGCAATCTACTATTCACATACACGGAGTCAATGACCCTTAGGTTCACTAATAATATATATAGTCGAATATATATAAGATTATATATAGATATATATAGAATATATATATAATAACGGAGTTAAGTTATGGTGAGTAAAAAAAGTGACAAAAAACCTCCAGCAGCAAAGCAAAATATGCAACTGTTAAATACAACTGTCTGCTTAATCTCATGTTCAATTTTTTACCTCACCATAACTAAACTCAGTATTATGGTGGGGCTTCTTGCATACCCAGTTTAATCAACCCCACATGATGAGAACCATGTAAGGTCAAACAGCTTGTCTCGTGTGGTGGGTTCTGGGTATGCACTAACCCGGAGGCTGTGCTCAAAGCTAGTGACCATGCGCAAGCTTAGCCTATAGCGGAACCATGATAAAAATGGTTTTTTGAAGCAACAAGGGGGCACTGTGTGGCTCATTTGCATGTCATCTTCCAGAATCCCTCTGCTGCGAGGTGAGAGGTGTGTGCTGGGTGATAAGGTGGGAAAGGCGGGGGTGGTTGCAGACTGCCTAAGGACTGACAGATGAGATACAGTTGTATTTACATTTGTATCTATAAAATATATATATAATAAATTAATATAATATATATAATATATAATATATATAAAAAACTGTAATATTCCTGGTATTATTAATATATATATAATATATATATGAGATATATATTATATAAGTATATATATATATAGCAAAATAAGGTGGCGCAAAACTAATTAGCCAAAAAGCTAAATGGTGTCAAATGAGTGCTGCCGTAATGTAATCGATGTTCACAACACCAATAACATACAAAAAGACAAAATACAAAAAGGCGCAAATCAGAGACAACAGGTGGTTAAATGTCTAACACCTGTGGGATAAATACGTAGAATATCCTTAGAAGAATCCAGGACGAGATATGATCTATAAAAGAAAAAAATGCCAATATGGTGAAGTACATTTTATCAAATAAATAAAGAGCAAGAAAAGTGGGTTCTTACAATGTACTGTAGCTGAAATACACAGGCGTGTAAGGATTAAATATTTTCTGTGACTGCAGCAGAAGGAATGGTGGTGTCAGGAACTACACTGTGTCCACAAGCACTGAAGTTTCCTTGGTTGAAAGTAAACTACACAGTCCCAATAGCCTTGAATAAGTCTTTGCAGCACAGGCAAGAGAATAAAATGTCCTTACTTCAGACAGGGAGATCTATTCAGAGACCCTCAACATATATATTGTGTGTGTGTGTACAGTAGGGCCCCGCTTTTCGGCGATCCGCTGATACGGCGGTACCGAGAAGGGGGCCGCCATGTCTGCGCATGCACAGAAAGGGGAAGTCAAAGGTCGCGCATGCGCAGAACAGGCGGTTGCCGAGGGTGCGCATGCATAGAATGAAGGTTGTCCGCGCCGTATGGAGGTTGCACATGCGCAGAATGGGGGAATTGCCGGTTTGCGCATGCACATGCGCACACCGAAAAGTTCCGCTTTCCGGCGATTTTTGCTTTGAGGCGGGCTCTTAGAACGAACCCCGCTGCATGCCCGGGACCCTCCTGTGTTTATATAACCACGGTACTATCTTTGGAATAGCTACCTTGCTCTCCCTGCTGGAAAGGTCTTCGTTCTCCACTCAGAAATTGGCCGGATCTATAGAACTTGTCCTCAGCCTGGCTGGGCTTCTTCGGCACCTCAATGCCGAGTGAGGATGACTCTCTCTGTGGAGCAGCATATCAGAAATGTTATATATGTACACATTATACACACTTATGTATTTGATCTAATAAGAACTTTATTGATTCACTATTAATACATTCACCTTGGTTCTATGTGAACTTCACTACTAAGAGAGCGCCATGTGGTTTTTTTGTTAGTATATGTAACGGTCTTTCCCCCACCCCTTGGGAGATACCCTTGTTACCAGGTGTATGGTGCATGCTACCTGTTGATTCACAAAGGCTGAGCTGTCCGCTGATGATTGTGGGGACTGCAGGACAGGCTTCTGGGGTATCTAACTCACATTTACTCCATGGTACACAGCGCCTCCATCTGCTGTAGGCTCCAGATGTATGAAGGTAATCTCCCACAGTAGAACAGACTCCTCTCCCCCCAGAAAGATTACACACCAGGCGTGAGGTATATATAACAGGTGAAAAAAGGAACATAGGGCACAACGGGTTTAGCAAATCAAACTCATTTATTGAGCAAACACGACGTTTCGACCATAATGGTCTTTATCAAGTGACAGGAACAGGTTTATTCTTCTTCTCAGCAAAGTCTCTAGGCAATTCTGCCCAATGCAGTCAGAGCTCTGGTCTCCCAAACTTCAGAAATCAGGGAGGTTAATGCATGGCTAAGAAAGTGGTGCAGAAAGGAGGGTTTTGGGTTTTTAGAGCATTGGGACTCCTTTTCTGAGGGGTGCCATCTATATTCTAGGGACAGATTGCACCTCAATGAAGAGGGATCTTCTGTGCTAGGGGGGAGAATGCTAAAAAGGTTGGAGGATATTTTAAACTATGGGGGAGGGGGGAGGAGAATGAAACAGATAATGAACTAAATGGAATAGAGGAGCATACAAGGTGGTATGGAGGTAGAATGGGAGCAAGTGCGAGTTTGACAAGCACTGAGACAACCATAGTAAATACAGATAATACTAGAAAACTTCTAAAGACTAAACCAAGTGGGAGCAGAAAGGAAGGAGCAGATAAGATAATATTACAGGCTGAAAAAAAAACTTAAATGCATGCTTGCTAATGCAAGAAGCCTGGCAGATAAAATGGGGGAGCTTGAATTAAAGCAGTATGATATCATAGGCATTACTGAAACATGGTGGGATGAAACTCATGACTGAGCAGTTAATTTAGAGAGTTATTCCCTTTTTCGGAAGGATCGAACAAATAGAAGGGGAGGTGGAGTATGTTTATATGTTAAAGCGGTTCTAAAACTTATTATAAGGGATGATGTTTATGAAGGGAATGATGAAAATGTAGAGACTTTGTGGATAGCAATTAGCAGTGGCGGTAAAAGTATTAAGAAAATGTTTGTGGGAATATACTCTAAACCACCAAATATCTGTATGATTGAGGAAGCTAAAATACTTTTGCAAATGGAAAAGGCATCAAAACTGGGTCATGTTTGTATAATGGGGGAATTTAATTATCCAGACATAGACTGGGGCAATGAGATTAGCATTACAACAAAAGGAAACAGTTTTTTTGGGGGTGCTTAAAGACAATTATATGACCCAAATTTTTTTTTTTTTTTGTAACTTAAATTTTATTGCATTTTTCCAAACAAGTGATACAGAATACAGTATACATTACATTCATTTTTAGTGTTAATCTCCGCTATAAACAGTACCGTATGTCAGCTTGTGAGACATATCCCGGTTTTTCGGGCCCTACTCGACCGGATTGTTTTGGGTAGACTAGCAATAAAGATAATAACATAATTCACATAGTACGATTGATTCAAATTGACAAACACAAAATCAATAAAGAAAAAAAAAAAAAATAATAAAAAAAAAAAAAAAAAAAAAAAAAGGAGGTGGGTAGGAAGGGGGTAAAGGGGTGGCGCGGCCGGAAGAGGAGCATCGACTCGTGCTAGGTCTCTTCACCGCTCCTAGTAAGGTTCTTTGTGGGTTGCGTCCTCTCCAGTTTAACACCTCTGTAGGCGTTCTGTCTATTTGTCTGTGTAATCGTCGTGAGCTGAGTTTCCGCTCCTAAAGGAGAACGTACCTTCATCTATCACAGCCAGATTGTGTTCCTCTCAACCCCGGGGATATCCGTCTGCGCCAGCCAAGGCGTCCATACTTTGAGATAATTGGTGCCAGTGTCGTTAACTAGACTCGTCAACTTTTCCATCTGGCAGATAAACCACAATCGATTTCGAATCTTTGGGATACTTGGAATTTCGGGGCGTTTCCATAGTGCTGCTATCTCGCTCCGTGTGGCTATTGCAAAATGTGCTATTAGTTTATTGTTTGCTTTGGACAGGCCCGTTAGTGGTCTATTCAAGAGGAATAGCCATGGGTCTGGGGGAATAGTGAGGTCGAAGACTCTCTGTATCCAATGTCTAATTTCTTCCCATAGTGGGGAGATCCGCGGGCAAGACCACAGCATATGTAACAGATCGGCCGATCCTCCGCACTGCCGGGGGCATAGTGAGGAGGATCCAGGCACGAACTTGGCTAATTTCATTGGGGTGAGGTACCACCGCATTAGGACCTTATATGCGTTCTCCTTTAGTGTGGTACATATGGAGCTTTTTGCCGTGGCCATATATATAGCGTTCCACTCGTCATCTTCTAATGTCTCTCCCAGGTCTCTTTCCCATTGGGTTCTAAATGACGGTGGCTGCTGTCTAAAGCTCGCAGAATCAACTACTTCCTTGTACAATTGTGATGTGAGTCCCTTTGTGTCGGTCTCTGCCAGACAGAGCTTTTCGAATGACGTCAGGGGGGGGTATGGGGCAAATTTGTTATAAAATGCTCGAAGCTGGAGGTACCTAAAAAATTCTGAGTGGGGTATATCTTTTTCTTCTCTGACGTGATCAAACGTTTTAATCTTGCTATTGTAACCCTCCAGATCTTTAATTCGTATATAACCTTTATGTTTCCAAATTGATGCATCTCCCTCCAGAAGGCCAGGAGCGAACTTGGGATTGTTCCAAATTGGGGACATCGAAGAATTACTCGTTGTGAGAGAGTATTTAGTCTTATTAGCCTCCCAGATAGACAACGAGTTGGTCATTGAGGAAAGCGGCATGTTAGCAGATCGTCGTGCTGTTTTAGGTAGCCAAATCAAGTTGCGTATTTTTAAAGGAGCGCAGGCAGCACTCTCTAATTCCACCCACCGTTTTAAATGTGGACTGGATTGCCATTGAACAATTTGGCTTAATTGAGCCGCTTTGTAATATGAGAGCAGGCAGGGTACCGCTAGGCCCCCTGCTAGGACAGATCTTTTCATATTTAATTTGTTGACTCTCGGTTTTTTCCCTCCCCAGATAAATTTAGAGATTGCAGACTGAAGTGAGAGCAAATCCTTCAGTCTGAGTGGCACTGGTAACGTCTGGAAAAGGTATAGGATACGGGGGAGTAGGTTCATTTTGACGCTATGTATCCTACCTATCCAGGATATTCGTATAGAGGACCATTTATGGAGGTCAGCTATCAACGTCCGAATTAGGTTGGGGTAATTTGCATTGTAGATGTCTTTGGTGTTCTTGGCTATGTGGACTCCTAGATATTTTATGAATTTCTGTTGCCAGTGGAAGTTAAAATTCAGTTGCAATAACTTCTCTACGTGTCTAGGGAGATTGATGTTGAGGGCTTCAGATTTAGCTTGATTTATTTTAAATCCCGAAATGCTCGAGAATCTGTCCAATAAATCCAATAGGTTTGGCAAGGAGGTGAGGGGCTTTGAAATAATTAGTAGGATATCATCTGCGTACAGGGCCGCTTTATGTGTTTGAGAATATACGTTTAACCCTGAGATGTCCGGGTTGCCTCTAATTTGCGCCGCCAGTGGTTCTATACATAGAGCGAACAGGAGAGGGGATAATGGGCATCCCTGTCTCGTGCCACTCTTAATTTGAAAGGGGAGAGATGGAAAGCCCTGGTGTATTACCCTGGCGGTAGGTCCTGAGTACAGCGAGAGAATCGCTCTACTCACCTGATCCCCAAAGCCAAATGCCGCAAGCGTCTCCTTCAGGTAAGGCCAGTCTATCCTATCAAAAGCTTTTTCTGCATCCAGACTTAACAGCATACTTTGTGTGTTATTTTTAGTGGCCAATTCTACCAGATCAATAAATCGCCGGGTATTGTCCGCTGCCTGTCTGCCTTTAATGAATCCGACCTGATCTGGGTGTATAAGTCTGGGTAGGATTAGACATAATCTATTGGCCAATAGTTTAGCGTATATTTTAATATCAGTATTGATTAGGGATATGGGCCTATAACTTTTGCAGTCCAGCGGATCTTTACCTGGTTTATGGATTAATGATATAGACGCCTGTAACATCTCTCTGGGGATGGGGGCTCCTGCTAATATTGCATTGAACACGTGGAGCAACCTAGGGGCTAGTACTTTGGCAAATTTCTTATAGTATAGCCCCGAGAAGCCATCTGGCCCTGGGGCTTTTGAGGGTTTGAGTTCCTTAATGGCTTGTGACACCTCCTCTATAGTGAAATCAGCGCCCATGGCCTCTCTCTCTGCCTCTGTCAATCTCCCTAGTTTTGAGCTGGCTAAGAAATCTCTCAGCTTCTCGCTCGTTTTAGCGTTATGTGCCCTTCTCGATCCATTTAGATAAGTAGACTTGTCATCGATAAGAACAATTCATTACTATTTTCTCTACGGGGTTGGCGGCGGGTCGGTACCTGATTTTAAGCGTATAGCTTGGAATTAAAACTTCACATTGTCGGCTCTTAACGTCTCGAGCCAACATAGTATCCGGCATGTTCGTCTTTTTCGATAAAATTTCTCTTAGACAAAGCCACGCGGTTATCTGACCTGCGAGGTCCAAACCAACAGGTTAGTTCTTCAAAATTGGGTATCTTTCCAAATTGTCTATGGGTTGCGGGTCTGGGTTACTCATTATGGAGTGATTTGTACGGGAATGTATTCTCGATTGAAGCTTGTGACATTAATTTTTGAGTCACCTTTCCCGTTATTGCTCCATAGCTGTCGGCGTGCTAATTAGTATGCCCAGCCGTCTCGCGTCGCTGGTGAAGCCTCCATCAACAAAATGGGGATACTACAGAGCATGGTTTGGTGGAGGAGAATTTAACTATTATCTCCTTTATTGTCTCATAAATCTCGAATTTTGGATTGATTCGTTGAGCTTCAGTTAGCTCCTGGTCTGCCTGTGTCGGATGTGACTCGCACTCGCTAGCTCACGCGTGCTGGTCAGACCATGAAATCATCATGGATCCAGCCGGCGGAGATAGAGAGCAACTCATTTGGCACAGATCGAAACAAGAAAAAATATACATCAATTCTGTACTGTAGGAGAGTCTATGTGCTGGGTTGGGAATAGAACGTATAGTCCCTATCAGTCGGGGTGTGCTGTAGTTCTCTGCATATGCAGTTTGCATGGTTGTCTTTGAGGCCCCTTGCGTATAAAGCGGTACCCCATTTTTATTGTACTGTGGCCCGATTCCTCTGTTAGATTCGAGTGGTTGCATGGGACCAGTTGATATCCCTCGATGTATTACGCTCGCCCTTGCGACGTGGCGTAGAGTCCGAAAAAAGTTCAGCAAAGATGAGAGCGTCCTGACTCGCAGGGGGCACATAGATTGTAGGCTATTGTGATGTCATGTGCTCCTCCGCTACTGTGGCACCACTAGTTAAACAAAGCGCTCCCTCGTACTATCTGTTTAATAGTTGGGCTCCAAATGGGATTTTATTATGGAACAAGATGGCCACTTCCACGTGTTTAACGTGTCTGACGGGGAAGGTAGAAATGGAGCATAGTCTTTGTCTGAGAATTTAGGCGCCGTTTGGTCTAGCTTAAAATGAGTCTCCAGTAAAATTTAGGACACCTGCGTGTTTTCGTTTATAGTCAGGTGAAAGCTCATTTTTTCCACTAGGGTTGGGCTATATAAGCCCTTAACTTGTATGTGTATAAGGGGTTAACGCCCATCACTAATGTGTGTGAGAAGGGAGTGTTGCTAACCAAACTAACGCTTTTGATGAGCTCACCTGTCCACATCTATTGTCCTTGTTCAACGGCGGACGTTTTGGTGGGTACCATCCGGACAAAAGAGCTTATGTGTCCGTCTAGGCTGGCATCCTCCCGGGCCGGGTGGGGAGGAAGGATTGGAGGGGGCGAGGGGCGGAGGGAGGGAGGGAGACAGTACAAGGGAAAACACATAAGCGGGTTCTAAAGCCAAAAATTGGAAACATAAGCTAAATCGCTTGGTAATAATGAAAAAAAAATAAAAGAAAAAAAAACAGAGCTCACTCGGGGCCCCACGAGGGGAAGAGCTGCGCCCCACTGGCAGGGGTATGCACATGACCTTCGCAAAAATGGCCGGCTTTCCCTTCCGGGACCGACCCACCTGGGACTTGTTTGGGTCCTGCTGATTCGTCAGGGACATCTATGAGGACACATGGTACGACATCATGGGTGAAAATCCCCCGGCGCCAAAACTGATAACCTAACTTAACCTTAAACTGTAGCGTGGATTGCTCAAACTTTATTAACAACTTACAGCAGTGACCTAAGTGATGTGAGTGCACATCATATATATACATTGACATAACCAGCATTTGGAATGAACCCACTTATTTAATGAATTTAATTAACATATTTAACATATTTAACCATTAACCTATGAATAACATATGAACCATAGCAATAAAATATATAACCTACAAACATTACAACAGACGCAACAATTATTTATACCATCTAACTAAATATAACTAACCATAATGTCGAAGCATCATTGAAAACTTCGTTGGGAAGGGTCCGGTCAGATGGTGGACAGTGGAATTGAAATCTGTTTACCTTCTTTGTTATCCCCCCCCCCATCCTCTGTACCATTATATTATTTCTCCCCCATCCTTTCATCTATAGTCCTACCCCCCTCATCCCTCACACCTCTCATCCTCACCACGCCTGTTTCATACGTTTAATCCCCCACCAGTTTCATCCTGAAGCCCCAACCCCTGCATACTCTCCTCCCCCATGTCATCCTCGTCCTCCCCCACGTTAATCCTCGCAACATCACCACTGTAGATCGTCAGTCCCCCCCTTAATATCCCCCCTGTACATCCTTAGCTTGTGCCCAACTGCATCCTTAATCCGCCCCCCATACTCCTCAGCCTCCCCTTTCATCTCTCCACCTTTACCCTTGTCATCCTCCTCCCCCCTTTCATCCTCTCTAATCCCCCGATCTCAGCCCCCCGCTCTCGGCATCCCCGTATGGTACCCTCAGGCCCTCTGCGCATCGCGGATCCGCCCCCTCTGTACATCTCGTGCAGAGTCTCCCTGCAAATGTGCGCAGTAAACGTGGGGGCCGCCGCCGTCCTCTCGCGAGGGGAGATCGGCCCTTGTCTCAGTAGCGGCGCCCTGTGACGTACACCCCGACCACGGCAAAGCCGCGAAAACCTGGAGCCTGCTTCCGGGAGCACAGGTGAGGTGATAGTGGAGGCAAGTATGGCTGTGCCCCCCAAAGTCGAGGACGGACCCGCTAGAGACACAGGGAAGGGCAGCCGACAGGTCGGGAGGCACGCCGCAGGTCTGGAAGGGCAAATCGCAAGTGCGGAAGGGCATCCGCAAGTGAGGAGAGGGGAAGGAAAACGAGAAGGGGAGGTGGGTACGGGCGGAAAAAGAAACGTGAGGGTTGGGAAGACACGCAGGTAGGTGATGGGTGGGGGTTGGGATGCGGAGAGAGAGAGAGGAAGTAGTGGGGTTGGGGGGGGTGGGGGGGGGGTGGAGGAGGAATGTAGTGGGGGGGGGAGGGGCTGGGTGGTTTCGGGTGTTAGCTGCAGTAGTGGGGTGTGGAGTGGGGGGGGTATGTGGGGGAGTTGGGTGGGTTAGGGTAGGCAGTAGGTGGTAGGGGGGTAGGGGGTTGCTGCAGTAGTGGGTGGGGGGGGGGGGTAGTGGGAGAGGAAGGAGTGGGGGGGGGGGAGGGGGGATCGTCGGGAAGGAGGTGTGTGGGGGGAAGGGGGAGAGGAAGTAAGGTAAAGGGGGAGTAATCCAAGGAGGAGAACGGCTATGGAAGGGGCCGGAGCTGAGGTCAAGGAGGGGGGGGCGGGGGTGGTCGGTGGGTGGGGGGTGACGGTGAGTGGGGTGTGAGGGGTGGGGGAAGGAGAGGAGGAGGGGGGGGGGGCGGGGGGGGGTGGGGGGGGGCGGGGGGGCCCTGGGACGAGGAAACGGGAGGGAGGGGAGGGGGCGGGGCATGGTAGACTAGGGTGGGGGGTGAGCGTGAGCCGGACCAGTAGTGGGGTGAGAGGGGGGGGGGAGAGGCTGTCCCCGTCAAGCACGCAGGTATGCGGGGGTGGTAGTCGTCAGGCGTATGGGAGGCTACCGTAGCGGGTGGGACGGGGGGTAAGCTGGGTCACCGGGACGCGCTTACGATGCCTCCCTCCGCGGTGAAGCAAGAGACGACTTGCCAGCCTGAAACACCAGCTGGAAGGAGTAAAACGAAAAGGCAAAATGACATGTGAAGGTTTCTGAACACCAAAAGGGATCCTTTTATATGATTATTTCTTTGTTGAGAGCACTTCCAAATTTCATGGGGTGAGAACTCAGTTATGGGCCGCTGCTGTTGATCCGTTTATGTGTACCCTGCGCGCCGAAACAAACAGCGGACACACCCGCATAACTTCCAATGTGAGCGTTAAAGTTGGAATAAGTCATGAGATCTAACCAATGATTCTGATCAGAAGAAGGCGTGAGTGTGACCGAAAGACCTCCGCCGCTTCCCCACTTGTCTGCCCACAGCTGCCGAGAGGAATCCCTCGCCGTCTAGGCGTATCAAGGATGTGTATCCCCATCCGCTTAAAGCAAGCACCAGTATGCACAATGGGAATAGCCACCGGTATCTAATCTGCTGGTCCCTCAGAATTCTTGTAATGGGGGCTAGGGATTTTCTTTTGGCCAGCGTGGCAGGGGACAGGTCTTGGAACACCTGGAATCTCACTTTATCAAACTCCATATGTTTAGTGTCCCGTGATATCTTGCATACCTCTTCTTTTGTGCGGTAATGGTGGAACCTGATAACAATGTCTCTTGGGGGGTCCCCTGCCTGAGGTCTTCCTCTCAGGGCGCGATGACATCTGTCTAACAGGAGCTCACGGTCCGTCTTGTCAGGGAAGAGTTGTTCTAGCCACTTGGTGGCAAAATCCTCTGGGTCGGTGACAGTCTCAGGGACCCCCCTTAGACGGATATTACTTCTTCTGTCCCTGTTTTCAGAGTCCTCAATCTTTTCCTCTAGGAATCTGACCTGGTCCCTCAGCTTAGTTACTTGTTTCTGAGTTTGTGCCAGTGCAGTAACGGTCTCATCAGACTTAACCTCTAGGGAGTTTGTTCGCTCACCTATGGCATCCATATCTTTCCTGAGAGCCCAAAGTTCTGTTGTAAAAAATTGCTTCATTTCAGCGCAGAAAGCTTTCATATCCTTGCGCCTCATTACATCCATGTCGTCCGATGCAGCACTTGCATTTTCTCCCTCATGGTCTGTCATGGTGGGTTGTGCAGGGGATTCAGGCCTGTCTCCCTGTGCTGTCTCTCCTTTTTTGAAATAATTAGAGACTGTCTGGGTTTTTCTTCGAACTGTTTTGTTAGAAGCCATCCTGGTATGTTTAGGGATTCTTTACTGCTGGTTGTGTTGCTGTTGTCGCGATTTTGCTGTAGTTATTGATATAACTAGTGCCGGTGGGAATGGAGCTCAGGTACTAAGCAGCCATTCACCTCCCCGTCGTCACGTGACCCCCCGACCCAAATTATTGAGGAACCAACCAGGAGAGGGGCAATACTGGATTTGGTCATATCAAACAATGTAGAAGTAATAACAAATATTCAAATCCTGGAACATTTGGGTAACAGTGATCATAACATCGTCTCATTTGAAATAAATTATCAAAAAAATAGATTTATTGGGTTCAACAAAGACCTTAAACTTTAGAAAGGCAGATTTTAATAAACTGAGGTCTAATCTAGTAGTAATACAATGGGATGATGTTTTTGCAGGGAAAAAAGTAGAAGATAAATGGGCAGTCTTTAAAGCATTGTTAGAAAAGCACACTTATCAGTGTATACCCTTGGGTAATAAGTATAAACGAAATAAGTCAAAACCAATGTGGCTAAATAAACAGGTAGGGGAGGAAATGGACAAGAAGAGGAAGGCGTTTAGATTCTCTAAATCAGAAGGGACGGAGACATCGTATCAGAATGATAAGGAATGTAACAAAAATTGCAAAAGGGCAAGCAAATTAGCAAAAATGGATAATGAAAAAAAGGATTGCAATAGAAAGTAAGGTCAACCCTAAAAAGTTCTTTAAGTACCTTAATAACAAAAAAATGAGAAAAGAAAATATAGGACCCTTTCAGTGTGAGATGGGTAGGCAGATTATTGGAGATAAGGAAAAAGCAGAGGTATTAAACAAATTCTTTGCCTCTGTGTTTACCAGGGAAGGATCAAGTTCAATAGTAGTGCCGCAGGAGGAAGCAGAGTAGAATGGATGGGGGTCACTGCAGTGATGGAACTCAGCCAGAGAACGATAAAATCAGCTTTATTTCACGGTGCTGCACATTACAGAGAGAACATCTCTGACGCGTTTCGTCCCGTCGTGGGGACTTTATCAAAGAGTATCAGGAGGAAGCCACAACCTCCATATTAATGAACAATTGGTTAACTGAGGAAGAAGTTCATAAGTGACTTGAAAAAATTAAAGTAAATATGGCACCTGGCCCCGATGGCATACATCCAAGAGTTCTCAAGGAGTTAAGCTCAGTAATAGCCAAACCATTTCCACAGGCTCAGTACCACAAGATTGGCGTAAAGCAGATGTGGTGCCTATATTTAAAAAGGGAGCTAGATCACAACCGGGAAATTACAGACCTCTAAGCCTGACTTCAATAGTAGGGAAACTACTTGAAGGTTCAATACAGGATAATATTCAGGAATACCTAATGGAAAACAAAATAATAAGTAATAGTCTGCATGGATTTATGAAGGAAAGATCTTGCCAAACTAACCTTATTTGTTTCTTTGAGGAGGTAAGTAGGAATTTAGACCAAGGTAATGCAGTTGATGTGGTCTACTTAGATTTTGCAAAAGCTTTTGATACGGTTTCACACAAGAGGTTGGTGTACAAAATAAAGAAAATTGGACTCAGTAATAATATATGCACCTGGATTGAAAACTGGTTAAAGGACAGACAACAGAGGGTTGTCATAAATGGAACTTTTTCAGGTTGGGCTAAAGTCGTGAGTGGAGTACCTCAGGGATCGGTACTGGGAGCCCTGCTTTTTAACTTGTTTATTAATGACCTTGAGGTTGGGATCGAGAGCAAAGTCTCCATCTTTGCTGATGATACTAAATTGTGTAAGGTAATAGAATCAGAGCAGGATGTAATTTCTCTGCAGAAGGACTTGGAGAGACTGGAAAAATGGGCAGGTAAATGGCAAATGAGGTTTAATACAGATAAATGTAAGGTTATGCATTTGGAATGCAAGAATAAAAAGGCGACTTACAAATTAAATGGAGATATATTGGGGGAATCCTTGATGGAGAAGGATTTAGGAGTGCTTGTAGACTGCATGCTTAGCAATAGTGCCCAATGTCATGCAGTAGCTGCAAAGGCAAACATGATCTTATCTTGCATCAAACGGGCAATGGATGGAAGGGAAGTAAACATAATTATGCCCCTTTAGAAAGCACTAGTAAGACCACGCCTTCAATATGGAGTACAATTTTGGGCACCAATCCTAAGAAAATACATTATGGAACTAGGGAGACTGCAGAGAAGAGCCACCAAATTAATAAAGTGGATAGACAATCTAACTTATGAAGAGAGTCTAGCTAAATTAGATCTATTTACATTAGAAAAGAGGCATCTAAGAGGGTGTATGATAACTATATACAAATATATTCGGGGACAATACAAGGAGCTTTCAAAATAACTATTCATCCCATGGGCAGTACTAAGGACTCAGGGCCATCCCTTAAGGTTGGAGGAAAAGAAATTTCACCAGCAACAAAGGAAAGGGTTCTTTACAGTAAGGGCAGTTAAAATGTGGAATTCATTACCCATGGAGACTGTGATGGCAGATACAATAGATTTGTTCAAAAAAAAGGTTGGACATCTTTTTAGAAAGGAAAGGTATACAGGGATATACCAAATAAGTATACATGGGAAGAATGTTGACCCAGTGATTAATCCGATTCCTTTGTCACTGCAGTTATAATAACTACATAATGGCAGTTATGGTAACCAAGGGATTCATGGTCTTCATACCCTCACACAACCTTACCAAGCCACTTATTGCATGCAAAAGATAGATTATTAAACCTAATACCCACTATAACCACTATATGGAGTTACATGTTAAATCAATTAATCAGACTGGCTGCTTAAAGAGTAGTTGATCCTGCTTCTTTGTTTTTTTATCCTCCTCCCCCTTTTCTTACATGGGTTGGAAGCAGGGGGTCTCTGGAGCTGAACAACATACTTTCAGCTCAAGAGACTTCCTGGTTCCTGAGATACATACCCGTAAAAGTAGCAACGGAAACAAAATGGTGGTTTAAAGTGGTGACTACAAGGTAGTAATTGGCAGCGCTTTTCCCAGTATTATCTTGAGAAGCAGGGTGAACTAAGAACTGAAATGAACGTGGATCAGCTCCGGGACCCCTGATTCCCATCTATGTAAGTAATAAAGGGAGTGGGATTGGAAAATAAGTTTTGCAAATTACATTACACGTTTTTGGGCGCAGTTTCCAATGTGATGTCACAGTTTTGCACCCTAGCCCTCTCAGTTCTTTCTGCAGTGCACAGTTTTTTTCCTTTTTTTTCTTACACTGTGGACTTTCGCTTCGGTCTGCATGCTTGGCTGAAATCCTTTGACCGGACATTCTTTTGCAGTTTATTAGAAGTAGTGAGTACTGTTCTAATTAATGAAGGTGTTCCAATAAATCCAGACGTTGAGTCGCGCGGTTGCTTCTTCTGCCGTCAGGGCAGCTTTTCGGTTCCCCAATTCCCTTAGGCATTGTGCATAGACTATTTATTTTTCAACATAGTGAATAAAGGTAGTATTTTCTAAATACTCACTGCTATTAAAAAAAAGGACAGTTGTTAACGTATTGCTTGTCAGTAATTTTTCATATTATTAATTCTGTCCCTTCACAATTGAGAGCACCAATAGCAATTTTTTACCCACAAAGGATAATAAGTTAACTCAGCCTGGACAAAAGGAGGATGACTTGTCAATGGAACAAATTAAATTGGTGTAGAAATGACCATTGAACCCTGGATTTGCAATTGACTAGGTTGCAGTTTTTATTTTTATGGCTTTGGGCTTTTTTCCATTTAGTTTTCTTTGGGCCTATCAAGAGAGAAAAGACAAAGATTTACAATTTTTTCGACCAAATGGATTACATTTACCTCTATAGCTACTACGACTGTAAATAATGTTAATGGAAATGTGAGATTTTGTGGAGTGGGAAAAAATGGGGACAGAGGTGGGTATTACCAAACCCAGTTGGGAGGTTGGGCACCATAGTGAAAGTGTGAGTTTAACCCTTAGAAACACTAGCACTGAAAATATATGCATGTATAGATGTACGAATGATTTCAAAATGATTTTGCTACATTTTTTGCGTTTTGTTTCCCCAAAATTCATTTTTTTGTGAAACTTGTCTCAAGGGGCTAAAAATGTTGAATAAATTGTAATGTTTCAGCAAAATATTGCCAGACAACGAGCGAAACCTGGTGTTTTTTTGCAATTGGCATAGTAAGAAAGATTGTAGTGCCATTGACTTAATGCTGGGGGAATAGCTTACAAACTCTGACAAGGTTGCTATTTTTTTATGACTTAAATATAGCAAATTTCACTAGTTTCGACCTTGGGTTAAAGTTTTGTACATCTCTAATTGCATGGCAATGACTTAATAGTTCCTTTTGGTATGAATAAGTAGATTGTAGATGTAGAGTTTGGTGGGGTTCTTGGTTACAACATCAGACATAAGGCTTCAACCATGAATGCCCTTTGACCCCTTTGGTTACTTAGGGGTCAATAGCTAAGGCCTTTCACTATCTATAAAGGCCAGTTATATTGTGTGTATGAATATTTCTTCCTGGCATATTCAATAGAGAAGACCAAATGCAGGACCAACTGGTAGTTAAACAAACGCTGAAGAAGGGCACAAAACCTCTCTTTTTTACCACAGATAGGGCCTGGATGGATCTCGCACCCCCTGCTTTCCAGGTGTGGAAAGAGAGAGAGGAAAGAGGATAGATACAGCCGAGAGTTATGTGAGAGTGTGAGGAATGGGGGCTGGCAGGCGAGAGGCCGAGGGCGGCGTATAAGCAGCTGAGAGGATTTAGCATGCTATGGAGGAGTGTAATACAGAGGGAGTCGATAGAGAGAGGAGTGAGCATAATCGATACTAGAGAACAGTGGGAGCCAAATATAGGGGGAAGCAAGAATTGGTAGGGCAGATTGAGATGGTAGGGGAAAAAATATATCAGATGCGCAACGTTGGACAAAGTGGCATGTGTGAGAGTAGAGGGAAAGGGAGGTTTCCCAGGTCTCCAAAGATGAGGCGGCAAGCATACAGAGTCTAACTGGAACCAGGAAAGTTGTTGGCAGCCTTGGACAGGTCCTTCGGTCCTTCAGTCCACATTAGCTTCTACAGTTTTTTTTTCATAAGCTAAGAAAGAAAACAAAGTACAATGCCATTGTACGGGGGAACCGTTTCAGGTGAGGAGAATCCTGCTTGTGCATCCAACACAACATAGACAAACAATTTCTTCAAAGTGCAGTTGTCCTCTGACAGAGATACAAACTAGAGCTCTACTCACAAGTTCATAATGCAATTCTCAATTTAATGTGACAGCCAAGAACAGTGGAAAGGCAACATTTCAGGCCCCATATGGACCTGATGAACGGCACCTAAAATGTCTTTCCATGTATCTCTCTCTCAGTTCTTTCTGCAGTGCACAGTTTTTTTCCTTTTTTTTTCTTACACTGTGGACTTTCGCTTCGGTCTGCATGCTTGGCTGAAATCCTTTGACCGGACATTCTTTTGCAGTTTATTAAAAGTGTGAGTACTGTTCTAATAAGGAAGGTGTTCCATAAATCCAGACGTTGAGTGCTGCGGTTGCTTCTGCCGGTCAGGGCAGCTTTTCGGTTCCTCCAATTCCCTTAGGCATTGTGCATAGACTATTTATTTTTCAACATAGTGAATAAAGGTAGTATTTTCTAAATACTCACTGCTATTAAGAAAAAGGACAGTTGTTAACGTATTGCTTTGTCAGTAATTTTTCATATTATTTAATTCTGTCCCTTCACAATTGAGAGCACCAATAAGCAATTTTTACACAAAGGAATAATAAAGTAATCAGCCTGGACAAAATTGAGGATGACTTGTCAATGGAACAAATTAAATTGGTGTAGAAATGACCATTGAACCCTGGATTTGACAATTGACTAGGTTGCAGTTTTTATTTTATGGCTTTGGGCTTTTTTCCATTTAGTTTTTCTTTGGGCCTATCAAGAGGAAAAGACGAAAAGATTTACAATTTTTTCGACCAAATGGATTACATTTACCTCTATAGCTAATAGACCTGTAAACTATGTTAGATGGAAGATGCGAGATTTTGTGGAGTGGGAAAAATGGGGACAGGAGGTGGAGGTAAATTACCCAAGTTGGGAGGTTGGGCACCATAGTGAAAGTGTGAGTTTAACCCTTAGGAAACAATAGCAGCTGAAAAATATTGCATGTATAGATGTACGAAATGATTTCAAATGAATTTGCTACATTTTTTGCGTTTGTTTTCCCCAAAATTCAATTTTTTTGTGAAACTTAGTCTCAAGGGGCTAAAAATGTTGAATAATTTGTAATGTTTCAGCAAAATATTGCCAGACAACGAGCGAAACCTGGTGTGTTTTACAAATTGGCATAGTAAGAAAGATTGTAGTGCACATTGACTTAATGCTTGGGGAATAGCTTACAAACTCTGACAAGGTTGCTATTTTTTTATGACTTAAATATAGCAAATTTCACTAGTTTCGGGACCTTGGGTTAAAGTTTTGTACATCTCTAATTGCATGGCAATGACTTAATAGTTCCTTTTGGTATGCAATAAGTAGATTTGTAGTGTAGAGTGTTGGTGGGGTTCTTGGTTACAACATCAGACATAAAGGCTTCAACCATGAATGCCTTTGACCCCTTTGGTTACTAGGGGTCAATAGCTAAGGCCTTTCACTATCTATAAGGCCAGTTATATATTGTGTATGAATATTTCCCTGGCATATTCAATAGAGAAGACCAAATGCAGGACCAACTGGTAGTTAGACAACACTGAAGAAGGGCACAACTTCTCTTTTTTACCACCAGATAGGGCCTGGATGGATCTCGCACCCCCTGCTTTCCAGGGTGGAGAAAGGAGAGAGAGAAAGGATGAGATAGCAGGAGAGTTATGGAGAGTGTGAGGAAGGGGGGTGAGGCAGAGAGGCCGAGGGGGAGTTAGAGGGAGAGGATTTAGCATGGAATGGGGAGTGTGAAAGAGGGGGAGTCAGAGAGAGGGAGTGAGCAGAAGTCAGACTGAGAGGGGGAGGAATAATAGGGGAGGAAGATGGAGGGGATTGAGAGGGTAGGGGAGAAATAGTAGGTGAGAAAAGGGGGAGAAAGTGCATGTGTGAGAGAGAGGGAAGGGGTGTCGCAGGGCTTCCAAATGAGCGGAGCATACAGGTCTACTGGAACCAGGAAAGTTGTTGGCAGCCTTGGACAGGTCCTTCAGTCCTTCAGTCCACATTAGCTTCTACAGTTTTTTTTTCATAAGCTAAGAAAGAAAACAAAGTACAATGCCAATGTACGGGGGAACCGTTTCAGGTGAGGAGAATCCTGCTTGTGCATCCAACACAACATAGACAAACAATTTCTTCAAAGTGCAGTTGTCCTCTGACAGAGATACAAACTAGAGCTCTACTCACAAGTTCATAATGCAATTCTCAATTTAATGTGACAGCCAAGAACAGTGGAAAGACAACATTTCAGGCCCCATATGGACCTGATGAACGGCACCTAAAATGTCTTTCCATGTATTTCTCTCTTAGAGAATGCCTGCACTTTGAAGAAAGAAAACATAAAAGACATTAAAGAAAAAAATATATATTGGTCTATTTATCTAAGTAGAGGAAAAATAGAAAAATAGAACTACATTAAAATCAATGGAAACATTTTCACAGGTGTAGTTTTTATAATTATTGTGCCCTAGTTATGACGCTGGGACACTTTGATAAACTCCTTGGTACAGTAGTTGACATATTAACTTGCAGTATTTAGAGGAAACATTCCTGCACTTCTCCCCAGGGATTTACAGCCATACCAGATAAAAATAAATATTATTGCATTTGCAGACTTGGTAATGCACATTATATACATGCAAGAAATGTATTTGCTATGTTAAATTCGCAAATCACATTGCACGTTAGCATTTAGTGCTTTGTATTAGTTTCTTTAATATCTGTCAGATCTAGTATTGCTTTCCTATTATAATACCTAATGGAATTTTCATCTGCTGTTCATCATTACTTGCTTTTTGTGGATCTATATAAAAATGTGTAGAAAGGTGAATTTAATATTTGTTTAGAAATCTGAAATTAATGTGACTAGTTTCACTCAACGAGAAATTGCAAATTTAGATTTCCATGACTATAAATACGTTACAAACAACAATAATACCCTTTACAAGCGCTAATCTACAAGTGCAATTAACTCACAGTGGTGGGAATTTTGCAATAAAAAGGTGATGTGAACGTGATCACTCAAGGTGAGTGTAAACCACTTCTAAGTGGTGAGTGAGCTGCCAGAGAGACTAATAAACAGATTTCCCAACCTGTAAAACAAATAAAAATACAAAATAAAAGTCCCGGCGCTATAAATGTCCCAGATACCGTGATCCAAACGGAAAGTCCCAGATGGAAGATTCTCATTGCTCTTCTGTGAGATTACAGGTGTATGCAGAACTCACTTCAGCAGGAACAAAGGGATTGATGCACTTCTTGTAATACTATGGCAGGCTTTGTTTGGACATTTTGCATGTGAAAATCAAATATAACTGCAGGGCAACACACCTTTGTTGACTGAAGGAGGACTGATCTCCTGTAATAGGTTTAATATGTATGCTTTCCTCATTACACATTATAACTGTTACTGCTGCAATCACAGAACAATATACTTATATTTGTAACAAATTGATGCTTCTGTACATACAGTAACAGACTGTAAATGTTACAGGTATATAATTTACATAGATTATTATAATGTGTTTAAAACTAATAATGACAATATTTTTGGTATGTTGTATGGGTATGGTAGTCTCCTATATTATGCTACCCAACTGTTCATAAAGGTGTTCTGTAGATCTGTTTGCAAAATTCTATGTACAATGCTGCTTACCACGCACTATATTGTAATGGTGAAGCGCTTTTAGTCCCATTGGGAGAAAAGCTCTATATGAATTAAAGTTAATAATAATGTTACTATGTGCAAACAGTTCAATGATATATACTTTACTTTATATTCATTAGTAGATATGTAAATATGTTATTTCCACTGTTCACATTGTGCCTGCATTGGGCATATTAGACAACTGTTATTTTCCCCTCTTTCATTCACCCATTTATCAGTATTTTAGCTGGTGGGACATATTTAATTTCCAAACTTCACCTGCACAGGGTTGGCCCACTGGTAAAATTAGAGGGATTAATACCAAACTATCACTATTACATTATGGAAAATATATAATAGTGTTTTTTGACCAAAAAGATAAATGTTATAACATCTATAAATGAAAATACTTTTTTTTCGCAGAAATCACTGAACTACTATATGGAATGCTTGAACCTGGCAAACACCTTAATTATAATTAAAAAACCAATGCACTTATTCCACATACTTTATGTTGGATTTCTCAATTTACTGTCTGTCTGTAATGTACTGTATACATTTAATGTGAACGATTCCACATGCACCTCGTTTTATTAATACACATGCATCCTATACTTAACCTGTATGAATCTCTCTACGAGAATGTCTGTGGATTCTGCTTAACCAGAAATTTGTTGCTTAGTGGAGATTGGCAAATTGGGATTTTGCCCATCATCCATTAAAATTACCACATTATAGCAAACAGACTGAAACCCGTGTTTTAGTGGAATCAGTTGCCCAGGAATGTAATAAGATCATCAATTGGTTGCAATAATCAGGTTGACATTTATCTCTCCATGACAGCAAATGCACAGCTAACATTTGAGTGCATTGGTGAATTACAGTACATAATAATAAGGTACAGAATCACATTGACCTTAGAGACTCACCTCACAATCCCTAGATTTAACCACCTGTAAATCACTCACTAGCCACAGGGTATTTTATGCTTCTCATAAGCTGTACTTCAGGTTTAGCCTACTTTTCTCTGAATCATTTAATCTCTCTTTTCAGGCTGAAGTAGGCCCATTTTCATAGTTCTGGGACATTGTTTTATATCTCAGAGTAAAATAAATTGTCTTTATCTAAGGTCACTAAACTTTGTGCATTCCCGAGCCTGTGCTAAAGCTTCTCTTTCCTCTGTGCGAAAAGAGATAGTGTCTCTTTCCAGTTCAATTATGTTCTTACCAACCTTAACACTTTTCCTATATGGATTAGCCCCATTATACTAATACAGTGTAGCTGTTTGTCATGTTTTCCAAAAAACAGAACTAAATAATTGATGTAAGCAATAACCACCATTACCACATAGCAAGTATACCTAGATATGTATCAAACTAAAATGATTCAGGTAATGGTAATACAAGCAAAAGTTAAATCTCATAAAAAAGGATGTTTAACATCCTCCCTTACTCCCCTGTTAGTTTCCAAACTGAATCCTCATAACTCTGTCAAGCATGACGAGAGTAAACTATGGCCAAGACATGAATGCTCAAATATTATGCATAAATAAAAAAAGTGAGCTAGATCCCAACCAGGGAATTACAAACCTGCAAGCCTGATACCAATATTGGGGAAGCTACTTGAAGCTTTAGTAAGGGATAATATTCAGGAATACCTAATGGATAACAAAATAATTAGTTATAGTTATCATGGATTTATGATGGATAGGTCAAACCAAACTAACCTTATTAGTTTTTTTGAAGAGTTAAATAGGAATTTTGACCAGGGTTATGCAGTTTATATGGTTTACTTACATTTTGCAAGGCTTTTGATAAGTTTCAACATGAGAGGTTAGTGTACAAATGAAATGCCATTTTTCTGGGAAAAAAATATTTGCTACGCGATTCAAAACTGGTTGAACAATATAAAACAAAGCGTTGTCATAAATGGAACCTTTTCAGATTTGGCTAAACTGGGACCACTGCTTTTTAACTTATTTTAACTTGTTTATTAATGACCTTTATTAATGACCTCAAGGTTACATCTTTGCTGATGACAATAAATAATTTAAGGTACTGTAGTAAAATCCGAACAGGATAAAATATTTCTACAAAAGAACTTCAATAAACTGGAAATTTGGGCAGGTAAATGGCAGATTAGGTTTAATAGAGATACATTTAAAGTTATGTATTTGGAAAACAAGAATAAACCAGTGATTTACAAATTAAATGGGGCAAAATTAGGTCAATCCTTAATGGAGAAGGATTTAGGAGTGCTTGTAGACAGCAGGCTTAGCAATAGTGCCCAAAGTTATGCAGTAGCTGCAAAGGCAAACAAGATCTTATCTTGCATTAAACGGGCAATGGATGGAAGGGATATAAACATAATTATGTACCTTTATAAAGAATTAGTAAGACCACACCTTGAATATGGAGTACAATTTTGGGCACCACTCCTTAGAAATTACACTATGGAACCAGAGAGAGTGCAGAGAAGACCACCAAATTAATAAAGGGGATTGACAATTTAACTTATGAGGAGAGGCTAGCTAAATTAAATTTATTTACATTAGAAAAGAGGCGTCTAAGAGGGGATATGAAAACTATATACATATATATTCGGGGACAGTACAAGGAGCTTTCAAAAGAACTATTCATCCCAAGGGCAGTACAAAGGACACGGGGTCATCCCTTAAGATTGGTGAAAAGGAGATTTTACTAGCAACAAAGGAAAGGGTTCTTTACAGTAAGGGCAGTTAAAATGTGGAATTCATTACCCATGGAGACTGTGATGGCAGATACAACAGATTTGTTCAAAAAAGGTTGCACGTCTTTTTTAGAAAGGACAGGGATATACCAAATAAGTAAACATGGGAAGAATGTTGATTCAGGGAATAATCCAATGGCCAATTCTTGGAATCAGGAAGGAATTTATTTTTCCCCTTATGAGATATCATTGGATGATATGACAGTGGGGTTTTTTGTTTGCCTTCCTCTGGATCAATAAGTATACAGTAGATATAGGATAAAGTATCTGTTGTCTTAATTTTGCATAGGTTTAACTTGATGGACGTATGTCTTTTTGTAACCTCATCAACTATGTAACTATGTAACTACAAGTATGTAACTATCCTGACAAATTTACATTTAGCGAAACGCATGTCAGGAGGATCAGCACACAAGCATGCCATCATACAGCCTTCTGGGGACAGAACACACTGTTTTTTTAATATGAAGTCCAGTGGAGTACGCTACGATAACGCAGGGTATGAAAACTCTTACTTATATGTGATAATACAAGTGATTTTTCTACATATTTTCTCACTGCCTTGATACGTGTTAAATTCTGAATAAAATCCTGTGTTTAGGGAGTCATCTATATAGATTAGTACCCAGGTACTGTGCTTTGTTCAGGGATCCATTATGGAATACTGACATGTTGATTTTCTTATAGGCTGTGTTTACATTTGGAATTTTGCTAAGTTATTTTACTAAGCCACAAGAAATGACTTCACGGCTTCCTCTTGGCCCACAAGATGCGGAGCTCCAAAGCATTCATTTTGATAGCCCCAAATAGCCCTGTCTGAGCTGCTACTGTCACCCCCTGCAGGGGTAAGTATCTCAGGAAGCAGGGGGTCTCTGAGCTGAACTGCGTTGATTTCTTCAAACCAATTATAAAAACAAAACAACAATGTGTTCTCAGTAGTGCCTCTTTAAACATATATCCTTTTAGCAAGGAAAGGTATACAGGGATATACAGGGATATACCAAATAACTAAACATGGGTAGGATGTTGATCCATGAAGAAATCTGATTGCCAAAATCTGGAGTCAGGAAAGAATTTACTTTTCCTCTTATGAGACCTTATTAGATGTTTTACATGTTTTTTTTTTATGTTTTCCTGCCTCTGGATCAATATACTTTAGTTACAAATATAGGAAGAAAAACTGTTTAAATTAAACATAAAAAAAGCACTCCAAAGTGCAAATTCCCCTCTGGCATGTAAAAAGAAGAAAAAATACTATTTAAACAACATGGTGAAATAATTAGGCGCTCCTACACATTCAAATCGTGACATGTTAAATTCAAGTGACAATATTATATTACATTGTTATTTGTGCCTAATTTGTGACTTTATGAAATCAATAATATGATAAGTGCACAGTGAGAAAATAATATAATTTCAACTCCTTGCTGAAACCCACTGGTGGGGACTGTCCTCATGTATGTCCCCGAGGATTCGAGATTTCTTCAAAAATCCAGGGGGAACATGGGAAAATGCAAAAAATAAAAACACAACTAAGTGCAGATGTTTTTAAATCCAGTGACTTACAGCCAAGGCCCCTTTTATTCTCCGACATCTCCAAATGTTGCATTCATGCCGGCGTCACCCGCGGTTGATGTGTTTAGTGATGTGTTTATATTTAATGGTTCGGATTTAATTGGTTGCAATTCTTCGCGTATCCGCCAGGTGGCAGATATTCATGAATTGTAATGCGCATGCGCTTCAGTAATGTGTCGACTTACAGGTGTTTTAAAAAATACCACAGTGGTCTATTGTAAATTGACCTTGGTACTGAAGAAGTTACAATAATGTATCAATTTAGGCTTTTCATATTAAAAACTAAATGCGTAGTGTCTGATGTTCTATTGTCCTGAGAGTTCCGAGATGAGTGCAACGAAGCAGTCCGTGTACCAAAAAAACCCGATATAACGTACGCTTATTTAATATGGGTCATGATTAATGCAACAGATGATAAGATGGCAACAGTTGGTCAAATTTATCAGTATTTTATCGAAAACTATGACTTTTACAAATTTTCACCAGATACTCATGTGTGGAAGCGTGCAATAAGGAAAAAATTATGTACCGATCCGTGTTTTTTTCGTATTGATCCCGGTGTTATTGGAGGGTATTGGTGTGTAGCACCAGATTTTTTCCGTACCTTTGATCATGGAGACTTCAAAAGGCGAAAGGTCATGTTAAAACCAACTAAGAAACGTCAGTCGCTGGCAAGCAATGCGCCAGCGACAGCGCCAGCTTCCAATAACGGTCCGACCATCAGTGAAAACCTGGTGACCGGCAACCTTTGCTGTCTGTCCCCGCCCAGATACCTGCAGCCTGAGCCAGATTTCGCGTACAGATTCCAGCAAGCTTGCATGTACCAGAGCGATTTCCAGCCTCATCAGCTGTCAACAACAGGTGTAGTAGTCCCGCTGTCACCTGTCAACTACATGTATAATCGAGAATATGGGACTGGCAGTGGCTCGGCACCAGCTGATTGGCAAAATCTATGGTGAGTAATGTTGCCATATTTTATTCTGTTTTTGAAATATCAATATCAATGCACAGTCAAGCGATTCTCCTGTTAGCAATATCATTGGCTGAGCAGCTTCTACAGTAGATACTGAACAGTTGGTGGAAAGCTAGGCGCATGCGCATTGGAACCTTCTTGAAATGGATATGCGTGTCATCATATCGACAGTAGGCGCATGTGCATGTGAACAGGAGACGCCCCCCGAGAAAATTATTGATGGGACTGACAGTGGGAACTTCTTTAGGGGTCTGTCTGACCATTACAGTAAAATTTTTACTTTTGTTTTTCCTCAGAAAATAAAACTTTGTCATCTCATGCGGAAAACGGCACATGGGGGGATTCCGATGGATAATATCGCTTTGTGTAATAGTGCCTGCACATTGCTGAATCGGATTTAAAAAAACACGTACCGGAGTCAACAGTTTAGTGGCCGTTGCTATTGATTAGGATAGAATACTGTAACTGAGAGCTTCATAGAAAACCTGAAACAGTACGCTGTTGTTTTCAGACCATATACAATACTTTTTTTATATATATATAGTATAATAAACCCGAAAAATAAAAAGTATGCATTTATTCTAAATGTATTCCAGTACATATGTGTATTCTACTACCCGTACAGCATGTACTGTTTTAATACTCTTGTGATGTACAGTACTGAGCATGCCTAAAGTATACAGTACAGTATGCCTGGTCAGTACTGTACTGTATGTTATAGAAACACTATATTTTGTTACAGTATAAAAGGAGACAATGGAACAATTTAAAACAAATCAACATTTTCTTTTATTGGTGGAGTAAGTACAAAAAGTGTACAGCAATTCAAAACATTTACAGTGTATGGCGTACTGCTAGTAAAAACATTTATGTACAGAAAGTCAAAACATTTACAGCACAACAGTATGGTGTTAGTAAAAAACATTTCTTTATTAATACAAGTTAAAACACGCAACATCTCCTTTATTAAAGTATAGAAAGTCAAAACATTTACAGCACAACAGTATGGTGTTAGTAAAAAACATTTCTTTATTAATACAAGTTAAAACACGCAACATCTCCTTTATTAAAGTACAGAAAGTCAAAACATACAGTAGGATGTGTACGTACAGTAAGTCAGGCCTGCACAACTCAGTCCTCGAGGGCCGCAAACAGCCCGGTTTTCAGGATATCTGAAAACCGGGCCTGTTGCGGCCTCGAGGGCTGGAGTGTGCAGGTCTTGTGTAAGTAAAAACATTTCTTTATTAATACAAGTTAAAACACGCAACATCTCCTTTATTAAAGTACAGAAAGTCAAAACATTTACAGCACAACAGTATGGTGTTAGTAAAAATCATTTCTTAATTAATACAAGTTAAAACACGCAACATCTCCTTTATTAAAGTACAGAAAGTCAAAACATTTACAGCACAACAGTAAGGTGTTAGTAAAAAACATTTCTTTATTATTAAAGTCAAAACAAGCAACAAATCAAAAAATAAACAACATTTGAACAGTCATGCAAATTCGATCCCACCAGATTGTCCTTTATGATGCAAAATGCCATTAATGGAGTCTCTCATGATTTTTATTACAGGATCTGTAATTGAAAAATAGCGCCGCAATTCCTCCAGAATAGTCCTTCTTAAATTTTCAGGAAGCGCCCTTTTTTCACGATTTCCTTCGTAGTTTACATTCTTGGCCCATCCGCAGTACACCAAGTAGGACACGTGGTGCTTGAAAATTAACATGGCATACTTCTGGTGTAAACCAGCACTCATCACCCTATACTTCTCCCTGATTGGATTGGGCAAGGTAAAGTTCAGATACAGATCATCGAGTGGTGGGCTATGCAAATTGTGTAACCTTTTATGCATGGCGACGAGGTACAGGTGTTAAAAGTGGGCATACTCTAATGTGAGTCATTAACGTATAAATACATTCCATTTTGTGGATTCACTGCACATTGAATACTCATCGACTAAACATCGAATATACATTCCTGTGCTTGTATTTCTTTCTACTCGCAGCAATGCCTGTTAAAAAGATTTCTCAGGATCTCAGCATGAGAATTAAGGAGATGTACACGAGCGGACAACGAATTGCAGATATCCAACGCTGGTTAGCTGCTTCTGGCCTCGTTGTGCCATCAACCACCGTGTGCTATCATGCACACGGAAAGACCAAACAACGCACGAGGATACCAACGGTAACTAACGCGTAAGTATATTTATATTACTATATAATATAGTAAATCTATCTATTATTGTTTATATTGCTGCATATAAATATAACTATATAGTATAGATCTATCTAACATTATGGTTATTTCTGTTTATTTAGATTACTATAATATAGTATATCTATCTATTATTGTTTATTGCTGCATATAAATATAACTATATAGTATAGATCTATCTAACATTATGGTTATTTCTGTTTATTTATATTACTATATAATATAGTATATCTATCTATTGTTTATATTGCTGCATCTATTATTGTTTACTGTAAATGATGTGCTGTACTTGTGGCCTACTGCACTGTAACTTACCGGATTGTTGTTTTTCTGTACACTGTAGGGAGACAACTCTTCTGGTCGACAAAATAAGTGAAGAGAATGATGAGAAGAGTGCCTTAAGGGTCAAATACACTCTGCTGCTAAATCACAATCTCACTGTATCCGAGACCAGCATAAAGAAGATGAGACGCAGAATTGGATGGAAATATGGACGTGTGAGGTTAGTACTGGACAGTACAGGAGGTTAAAGTGTTGTTTAAGAAACTGTACTGTACCTATAAAATTATTCCTTGTCATTACAGAGCGTACCCTATGATAAGGAACGTTAACACGATCAAGAGAGTGGTCCAGGCCAAGGCATGGATCGACAGTGGAGAAACTTTCCAGGATTGCATCTTCACTGACGAGTCTACTGTATCGCTGGAGAGATTTGCCACCTTTGCATTCCACAAAAAATGTCGCATATCTATGAAGCCGCGTCCAAAACACCCAGTGAATATGCATGTGTGGGGTGCCATCTCTAGGCGTGGACCAGGATGCATTGTCATCTTTGAAGGTAAAATAAGTCACACGCTTTTGCCTCATGCACTGTACTGTACTGTACTAGTGTGCAGTTTTTTCAGCACTTTTCTTTTCTTGTTATAGGAATCATGAATAAATCGTTTTTCCAAGAGCAAATTGTGCCTGAGATTGTGGAATACATCACACGTGAATTCCCAGATGATCACCGTTTCTACCAGGACAACGATCCGAAGCACACCGCGTCAACAGCGCATATTTTTGAGCGCGGTATCAACTGGGTGAAGACGCCAGCGGAGTAAGTGCGATAACCGTGTCTCATTTTTCCCACTGTTTTTACTGTGTATCTCTTTAACTAATTGTCCTTTTTTTTCCCCTCCAATGACAGATCGCCAGATTTAAATCCTATCGAAATGGTCTGGCATCAGCTGAAGGATCATATCCGAAAAGTCATGAAACCCTCCAAAAAGGATGAGTTGGCGCACGGCATATTGAGTTTTTGGAATGATGTGCTCACCGTGGAACGATGCAATAAATATATTGACCATATTGCGACTGTGTTGCCCATTGTGATCGAGTGTAATGGGCAAGCATCAGGAAGGTAGTATGGTATAGTACTGTACTGTAGTATGGTAATTACAGGCACACCAAGTACAGTACTGAATGATACAAGTAAGTATGGCACAGATTTTTTCTTTCCTGAGAGAGCAGCACTAGCCATCTGGTTACAAAGTATTTAACAGTAGTTACAGTATACAATAGTTCCAGTATAGACTAGTTTGACAGTACTAAGTGCATACTGTAGTCCAATATGGAGTAGCTATACAGTACACAATGCCATAATATGCACCTAACTGCACTAATTTTTTCTTTTCTTGTCTTTTCAGAGAAAAAAAGGATGGAAAGGGGAAGGGGGATATCATGTGTACATTGTGTGAACTGTGTGTACAGTAAAGTGTATCTAAAGTGCAGTCATGATTTACACAAAACCTCCCCTCTCTCAATGAACTACACAGAATGAGGTAGAAGATAAAGATGGAAAATTTTATATTATTATATATATTATTATATATTATATTTTATTAATTAATATTATTATCAATGTGCATTATTCATGATTATCCACCGGCCCTCAATTTTCAACTGGCAGAAGAACTGAATAAAGACTGCATTTTGTATTATTTATGATTATTTGTATATTTGTATTTTTTGTTCCTGATAAAATAAAATAAATATTTCTTTACATTCATGGTAATCATAATCATTGACAACCCCCCCCCCCCCCACACCTACACCAAAGAAAAAGAAAGAATGACAAAAAGTGGTAATTTACTGCATCAACAACATGAATCAGATAATGTTTTTTTTAACTCTCAATTTCACAGTGCTGTGCAAATCAGATTTACATATCAAATTCGAGAAGGGATTATCACAAGAGTTAACGTAAACAAAGCCTCAAAGGGTTGGGGGGGGGGTGGATGGGTGAGTCATGTGCAGTAATCATCAGCCAGCTCCCTTCCCAAAGAGGATTACAGAGTGGTGACTCAAAGACAACAATAGGAAAATGTAATGAATGGTTTTGTAGAGGTGTCGATAAGAGGTTCAAATCCTTGAGCGAGCCTTGTGTGTGTGTGCATGGGGGAGGGGGGTAAAGCTGCATGAAGGATTAGCTGTACTGTAGTTCAAAGACATGACATATTTTCAACAGGCAGGTCATCATAATAATTTGATCCCCACACCCCCAAATACATACAAATCACACAAATCAATCAAGTGCAGTCAAACACACAGTGTCGCAGTCAAAAGCTACAGCACAGATTGAATATTGTAATGTCAAGATGGTTGAGGCAGGAACATGTTCATTCATGTTGAGAAAATAATTTAAAAAAATGACGAGAAAAAAAACATATATATTTTTTGTCACTCTTGAACTTTGCAAGCAATTCACGCATGCGCAGTAATAATCAACTACAGCTCCCTTCCCAAAGAGGATTACACGCAGGCGCAGAGAGGTGACTCAAAGCCAACAATAGGAAAATTAATTAATGTTTTTGTAGAGGTGTCGATAAGAGGTTAAAAAAAAAGCGAGCCTTGTGTGTGTGTGCGTGGGGGACGGGGGTGACGCTGCATGAAGGATTAGCTGTACTGTAGTTCAAAGACATGACATATTTTCAACAGGTAGGTCATCATAATAATTTGATCCCCACACCCCCAAATACATAAAAATCACAAAACAATCATGTGCAGTCAAACGCAGTGTCGCAGTCAAAAGCTACAGCACAGATTGAATATCGTAATGTCAAGATGGTTGAGGCAGGAACATGTTCATTCATGATGAGAAAATAATAATAAAAAATTACGAGAAAAAAAAATATTTTTTTTTTGGTCACTCTTGAACTTTGCAAGCAATTTACGCATGCGCAGTAATAATCAACTACAGCTCCCTTCCCAAAGAGGATTACACGCAGGCGCAGAGAGGTGACTCAAAGCCAACAATAGGAAAATTAATGAATGGTTTTGTAGAGGTGTCGATAAGAGGTTCAAATCCTTGAGCGAGCCTCGTGTGTGTGTGCGTGGGGGAGGGGGGTAAAGCTGCAGGAAGGATTAGCTGTACTGTAGTTCAAAGACATGACATATTTTCAACAGGTAGATCATCATAATAATTTGATCCCCACACTCCCAAATACATAAAAATCACACTAATCAATCATGTGCAGTCAAATGCAGTGTCGCAGTCAAAAGCTACAGCACAGATTGAATATCGTAATGTCAAAATGGTTGAGGCAGGAACATGTTCATTCATGTTGAAAAAATAATAATAAAGGCGCAGAGAGGTGACTCAAAGCCAACAATAGGAAAATTAAAATATATATATTTTTTTGGTCACACTTGAACTTATTTCCCCCAATGAGCATTAATAATCAACACAGAAGAATACAGTAAATCAAAACTGAACGTTATACACGCAGGAATTTGATGACAGGAATGTGATTGAAACCAGAAAGCTATCCATTCAAAGGAATGGCATGGGAGAGGTTTACTGTAGATAAGAAGTTGAAATACTGCATTGCAGTACATTATCCTGTGTTTGTGTTCGGGGGCGAGCAAGGGAAGAGCGCTATATACGCTGAAATGTGATACTGTGCAGACTGTGTACTGACGTAGGTTGAACTGCTATAGTATTAGACTTTGAAGACAACAGCTCGCGAACGCCCACATGAGTTTTTTGACGGTATTGCAGTATTGCAGACAGCGCTAAGAATATGCTAATATTACGAGCGCTAAGAATATGCTAATATTACGAGCGCTAAAATACCGGAACATATTCCGGAAAAAAAAATATATACTGCATCTGCCTGCGGTTATCAGAGTTGCGCCGCTATGGCCGCATTAGGATAAAGGTGGCCGCAGCTATAATAAGGAATCTTGGCTCCTACAGTATGTGGTGCCTACTCACAGTGTGGCAGGTTATTTAGGGCACATTATAATCATGGCAATCTGTTCTTTGGAGTATCAAGGAGTTGGTACCTCAGTAAAAAGAAAAAGGAACCATGGCGCAGATCGAAAATAAGTATTTGATACATTTAAAAGAATAAAAAAATGCCCTCACAGTGTGTGCAATGTTAAAAGACATGTAACACAATGCAGTGTAATAGTGCTTGATGTTGCAATAATCTCACCTCCACCGCTTCTCGTGTGTGGTTGGTACCGGTGCTGGGTCCCCAGCTGTGCTGACCGTTCTCCCGGACTCCCCGGCATCTCTCCCGGCATCTCCTCTACCCCTCTCCAGCTGATCCTGGTGGTATCCAGCTGCACTGGCGTCTTCCTGGGTCTCAATTCTTCACTTCCGATAGTCCCAATGTCTTTTCCAGCTGCGGACTAATAGCTGGGTAACACATCTTTCTACTGAGTGTATCTGAGAGGTCAACACTCTCAGACGCTCTCAGTAGCAAGACGTGTTACCTAGCTGTAAATCCGCAACCGGATGGGACATTGGGACTATCGGAAGAGACCCAGGGAGACGCCACTGCAGCTGGATACCACCAGGATCAGTTGGAGAGGGGTAGAGGAGATTCCGGGAGAGACACCGGGGAGCCCGGGAGAACAGTTGAATCTTCCTCAGAAATTTCACGCACAATTTGGCAAACCAAAATTGTATTGCTCTGCAGATTTTGTCAATTAAGGGAAAGCATTTACTGTAACATGATAAATTCGAGAGAAGGCAAGAAGCAGGTGGGAGAATTCCCATAAAATGACTGGCATACACGCAGTATGGTGCACTGTATAAATGAGGCTGAAAAGTTATGTATTGCATTCCACTCAAAAACATTTATGGACAGTTTAGGAGCAACCTATAATATAGTTACAGAAATACAGTCACAGTGGATAAAACACAAATTATTGATACTTGTAAGATACAAGGTTGGCTTAGTTGTTACAGTCATGTGCCAGCTGTTGCTAAAATTAAGTATTCTGCATTAATTTCACAGTGTGTTTGCAGTCGAAAGAAATATGTAAAGAAATAGTGAGATTTTTTTCTAAACACAATTCTATAGTATATAAAAAAATGCCAGAAATTGTAAGTATGATCTATTTATGCCCTTGCTTACAGCAGACAGTATGTTTCATCTGTTAAGCTAAGGCTATGACCCCAGTGGTCATGGCTACACGATCGCTGGAGCTCCTGGCAGCACGTGCACCCGTTTCAGTCACAGGGGTCCTAGCCTTAGTAACAACATTTGCTCCTCTACATTATGAGAAATTATTAGTCTGAGTCCCCGGTGGTCACGGCGGTGTGCGCTACAGCTTGCATGCCACATACCACAGCACAGCCTCCATGGGGCAGGCCCCAGTGGCTGTGTGTGTGGGCATGCAAAGTGCTGTGACATGTATGCTGGCAGGGAAGACAAGAATTTTGTCTTCCCGTGCTGTGACATGGTCACGTGGTTGGCGCGCAGCCAATGGCAGGGCATATATGCCCGTCATGGCCTCGCCCCCCATCATGGCCCCTCCCCCCCCACGCTCCTCTAGAGCTTCCCTACAGACCACCGTTCGCGGCTGTAGTCTCTGCACTTGTCGCCATACCGCCAGGCGTGCGTACTGCAGGGAGGACTGGGGCCATAGCCAAAGCTTTGCAAATGTTCTACAATCTGTTAGCATTGCTTTTCTCATTAAGGAACATTCAGTATTTCTTTTGAAATTATTCACATTGCAGGTAAATTACCAGAGATTAAACAGGTTGTGGCTTTCAGACGGCAGGTATTTATAATGCTACATCATGTAGACAAGACACTAAATGGTTTTGTCAATTACAGGGTAGATGAATTTGATTACACAGTATTTGCAATTCACTGAACTCATGCAATGTATTCATTGTAAGGACACTGTGGACAATATCAAAGAGTGCCTTAATCTGCAAGTATCAGCTGAGCAAATAGCAGAACAAAGGACAACAGTTTCCAATGACACTGCAGAAACTGTAGCATCTGAGTCTTAATGCAACTGAGAATGATTCAGATTGTGTGAAAAAATTGATTCTGAGTATGTTTCGATATCAAATGAAAAACTTTGCTACAGGGCCTCCAACAGCTTTCCTGGAGTCTAGAACTAGAATAATCACCTGAGCCCCTCTCTCTTTCTCTTACACTTCCATTTTTCTATTCCTACCCACTTCCTCAACTCTCTCTCCCCATCTCTCTCAAAATCGGCTGCCTCTCTCACACACACTCCTCTCTGTTTCTCTCCCCTTTGTTTCTCTCCCTTCCCTCTCCCCTCTGACCTCACCCCGTTGTCTCCTCTCTCACCCTGTTTTCTCCTCTCTCTCTTCTCTCACTCACCCTATTTTCTCCTCTCTCCTCTCTCACACAATTCGCTCTATAACAATTTTCTCTCTCACTCATAATTCTCTAAGCCACCCCTCACTCAACCACCCCTCTCTTATTCACCCACGCTCTCTCACATACCAACCCCTCTCTTACACACAACCACTCACTCACTCCCATTCTTACTCACTGACCCCTTTATCTCACTCACCCATCTCCCCTTCTCACTCAGGCACCCTTCTCTATTACTCACCCACCTCTCCTTCTCATTCACGTACCTTTCTCTTTCCCCCACCCCTCTCTCTCACTCCTCTCATACACCCACCTCACTTTCTCACTAACCCACCTCTCTCTCTGCTCTTTAACTCACTCAGCTCTCTATAACCCACCCACATGCCTACCCCTCGCTCTCACTCATGCACCCTTCTCACTCATTCATTTCTCACCTCTCACACTCAATCACCCACCCTCTCACCCCACTGTCTTACCTATCCAACTGTCTCTCACTAAATCACACACTTAAAATCTCATCCCTCTCTCTCATTCCCTCCACTCTTTCACTTACCTACCCCATATTTTACTCTTTCATCCTTCTCTCTATCACACCCCTCTCTCTCATTCACACACCCACCACTCTCACTTTCCTCACACCCACACTCTCAATCACTCCTCTCAAACTCACCCAACATTCTCTCTCACTCATCCTTCTTGCTCACCCACCTCTCTCACCCACCACCCTTTTCACCCCTCCCCTTACTCTCTCTCTTCCCTCTCTATTACTTACCCACCCATCTCTCTCACTCACTCACCCACCCTCTCTCACCCCTTCTTTCTATCTATCACTCCCCTCTCTATTTTGCTCACTCACCTCTAACTTACCCCTCCCTGTCACTTCTCTTACTCACCTACCCCACTCTTACTCACCAACTCCTCTCACTCACCTACCCATCTAATTCCTCTCTCTCTCACTCACTCACATACCCATCTCTCACTCCTCTTTCCCACCCCTATTACCCACTCACTTCTCTTACTCATGCACCCATCACTCACTCACCCAATCTTCTCTCTCTCACTTCCTCATCCCTTTCTCACCCCTCTCACTCAACTATTCCTCTATCTTACTCACCCCTCTCAATGACACACCCACCACTCCCCTCTCAATCCCCTCTCTCTCTCACCAATCCCTTTCTCTTGCTCACTCACACTTCTCTCTCAATCACCGGTCTCTCTCAACCACCCCTATCACTTATTCCTTTCTCTCACACACCCCTCTACCCCACTCACACGCCCTTATCTCACACTCACCCCTCTCTATCACACCACTCTATCAATCACCAACTTTTCTCTCTCTCCCTTACCCACCCTACAGTATCTCTCACTCACCGAGAGCATGTTTAATATAAATATTGCTGTTTGATAGCCTTCAAATACGACCTGACATATACATGTGTTTTAAAACATTTTTAAACAGTAAACTAAAGCTTTGAAGCATTTTTACAAACTAGGTAAAAATGTATTTGGTGATAAAACTGTTTGTCAGTCTAGCATCTAAACTTCTATTTACTGTATGTTTTGATCTTTGCATGCACAGTAATTATAATTCCATCATTAGTCAAAAACATAAGTAGCAGATATGCATAAAAACAGAGGACCGAATAAGAGGAACATATGAATTTTCACAATATACAAATACATGAATTTGTTTCTGTAAGGGTGATTGAATGAAGCCAAGTACATTGATACATTATTTTAAAAATTATTTTTAAATATGTAAAATCAGAAAAGGTCTCATGGTCAGGACTGATTGGACTACCGAGGATCTTTGAATCACCAGACAGAACACAGAGGTTTAATAAATTGGAGTTTATTTGGCCAGAACGAACAGCAAATCAAATAATATATACAGTACAAACGATAAGGGGCTCGGGAACTATGGGTAATATACATTGTTAGGTTCGATGTGCGGAACTTCCGTAACAAAGGTATCTCTGGAAGTCCTGTTTGTGTGAGAACAAAAAGTGATTCTTTTGGCGAGAACAGTACAAAAGATAGGAACAGTCTTTTTCGTGGAACGATACAGGGTCCGACTCATGGAACAACTGGGGCACCTATTCCACATAGGTGTAGGGTAAAGCCATAGCTAGCTTACCTCCTAGAATCATTTATTGGAGTCCAGCAAAAAAGGCTTCTTTTCCTGGATTGATGTGGTCCTTAACAGGACTCGTAGGTCTTCAGCCCACAGGCATGACCCCGGCTGTATTGACGCAGGTAACCCGATTCACACAGGACACAGGGCTCTGAACACACACTTGTAGGGACAAAGAGAGACAAAATGGACCTGGGTGAGTTGGCAGTTATACCTTTAGCAATTAGCAGCGCGAGACGAAGTCTGGCTGATAACAAAGGATTTCACACCTAAACAGTACATAGGGGCGAGCGGGGGAGGGTCGGCATCTGGTTCTGGAACCGGAAGTAAGTTGAGCTACGCTTCTGGCTCACTGGCACGCTGATGTCAGACCCTTGGCGTGGGACAGAGTGAGGGGAAGGCTGCAGCTTGGTGAGAGCCGGGGCCCTCCACGGCCTGAGGCCTGACACCTGTGACCAGCAGCAAGGTAAGGGTTTATAAGTATTGGTTTTTATTTTATATGTATTGGATATTTATATATGTTTTGGGGTTTTTCTGTATGTATTTTTTTATAAATGTATTGGGGTTTTTTCTATATGTACTGGGGAGGTTTATATGTATTGTTTTTTTCCTCTATGTATTAGTTATTTCCCCTATGTATTGTTTTCTTCCCCTATGTACTGATTTTTTTTTCTATTTATGTTTTTTTTTTTAATATGTATTAGGGGGGTTGTATGTATTGGGTTTTACTTATATGTGTTGCGGGATTTTATATCTATTGGGGGATTTTATATGTATTGGGTATTTTTTCTATGTGTTGAGGTATATTATAAATATATATATATATATTATATATATATATATATATATATATATATATATTAGAAACCATGTCTTCCCATAAGAGAAGGCACAAAAGCAGCAACACTCAGATATAGCAAAAAGAGATGATTAGCAGTGACAAAACAGCACACTATAAACCAACCGTTTCGGTCCTGACAGGGTTTCATATTGATTTCTATGGAGCATGCACCTTGACTTTACATTTGTTGCTGGAGTGCGGCTGCGGCTTTGTTTTATATATATATATATATATATATATATATATATATATATATAATATTATATATATATATAATATATATATAATATATATATATATATATATATAGATATATCACACTATGTAAGTTTTATGGTGGGTAAAAAAAGTTACTAAAACCCTCCACAGTAAAGCATAAAGCAACTGTAAATATTCCTGTATATTCATTTGCATGTCTTAGACAGGTCTGCAACCCTGTCTTTCACCATTATCACCCAGCAAACAGCACTTCCACTGCAGCAAGGGATTCTGGGAAATGACATGCAAATGAGCACACAGCGCCACTTTTTATCTCATGCTCACATTACATGAGCAACCCTTAGCCAATGCATGCTGCTTTAAACACAGCTTTTAAGCAAGGACTTGGGAGATGCAAAGTCAGTTAACCCACTCACAGACATGTTTCAACCTTGATGGGTATCATCAGTGTGAGGTTGGCTTGCTGACATTTGCTCAAATGAAATAAGGGGGGGGAGGAGGCCCGTTTGTAACTCTGGTCCTGGACTCCGGGAAATCTGTCTAAGGTCCTGGTTGTAAGTACAGTAGCTGACCAGGCCTAGGAATACAACCATTAAAGCATATGAAGTTAGAGTTTCCAAAGTGTATTAAAGTTGCATGATGTACCATATACTACTATCTTTTGGTCCTTCCTTCAACTTTTATAGATAGAAAAAAGAGTGAGTACCTTTCAGTGAGGGAGGTTATGGTTTCAAATTCTTTATTTGTATTTAATAAATATGCGATCATATAAATGGGATTTTTTAAAACTTTTTGTGCTAAGTTACAAGGTCTGAATTCTGTTGGGTGGTCCCTTTGGTGCACATCATGAGGAATGGTGTATTGGATTCCTTGTAACACCACTACAATTACTGCATATTTGTTTTTGTTTATATTATTAATTTTGGAGTAGTTGTCCATATTCATTTATAATTCTGTTGCGGGTTCAGTTGCATTTTTCTATGTAATAACGTTGTTACCCTCACACTAAGCTAACGTTGCACCACTTATGTCTATAGACAGAGACACTCTAAATGAATTCTTAGCAAGACCTCATACCATGCATTTCGTAAAAGGTGCCATGTCGCATAGCATCCAATATTAGTGATATTGTTAACAGGTTAAAGCTAGATAACGGTGTCCTTCTTAAATGTGTCTGTATGTTTTAGTCCTTTTTGAATATTTAAAAGTGTTCCTTTGTTTCCATGGACAACATGTGTCTGCCACCAAAAATAAGGTAATCGGATTGATCATGTGCTCTCTCGTAAAGACCATATTAGAAAACTTGAAGGGATAGTGAGAGATAGTCAAAGGCAGTGAAATCTACCTTTAAATTCAGATTACAATGTTCAAATACGTTTAGAATACATTTACAATGTTAAGGTCTCATTTACGTATATTTAATAGGCTAAAACTATCCCTGCTGTAGTTGCCGTTTGGTGGGAGTGCGCAATTTATTTGTCTATACATCCATACACATAATGCAGAATTATGTGCATTTCTAAGTATCGCACAGATTTGCTATGAAGTTACTGCCATTGAATGAATACTGTTAAAGACTCATGCATGAAAACCTGATGCACCTGCAACATCTGTAGTGAAGGAAACTTGCATCAATATAAAGCTAAAGTTGCATTAAAGTAAATAAATCCATGAAAGCAAATTATTTCAAAGTTTAACATATGTTTAATAGCTTAATTTCCACATGTAAATGCAAGAAGCATAATATACAGTAAAATAACTAAATATTTTTTTAGGGAAAGGTTAAAGACCCGTACCTACAAGCATTGTAACAGCAGCATTTTGAAAAGTTGCAGTGGTCATGGTGGAAAAAGTAATTAAATGTTTGTTTTTGGAAAATTACGTGTGCATCATCTTCTTCATCTTCATCTTCCTGGTACACAGCTGGATGACGGCCTTCCCAATGATCTTCCATGAGGTCTAGGACATTTGTCCACGGCTAAAATTGCCACCAGTCATAATTACTGACTGCAGCGTGAGTCACCGCAGGTCACTATGCCGTCACCAGCAGTGCTTTTCCCAGCCACAGGGCACCTCCGCTGCTCCAACGCACAGAAAACTGACGTGGTTACCAGTAAGCAGGTCATATTTTTAAATTTCCCAATGCTGGCGGTCATGCTTAGTGTCCTGCGCATCGGAGCAGTGGAGGTGCCCCACTGCTGGGTGAGGCTCTGATGACATGCAGCAGCAGAGGTGCCCAGCTTGGCGGGGCACTGTTGGTTAATTGCGGCAACTCGCCCTGTGGTCAGTAATAATGGCGGTGGAGCGCAGGTGGCGATTTGGTCGCAGACAAATGTTCGCAGCCAAATGTCATATTCTGCTTCCAGGTACTGCGATTCAAGCCTCTCTTCTCCATGTTGCTCCAACAAATTTTCTGGTTTCATTCGCCCATCTGACTTTTGGTCGTCATCTTAGTCTTTGAATCTCTTGGAGTTCAGTTGAGTACCATCTTTGTCCAACGATGGTCGTTTCTTTTTGCAATATATCCAGCCTACTGCTATTTTAATTTCTTCACCCTTGTGAAGATGTCACAGACTTTTGTTTGGTTTCAAACCCATTCATTCTTTTTCCTGTTTCTTCAGTTAATACCCAGCATACATCTCTCCATACTTCTTTGCATTGTCTGAAGCTTCTGAATTCAATTTGCATTTAGGAACCAAGTTTCACATCCATATGTGAGCACTGGCAGAGTACATGATCAAAATATTTATTTTGAAGGAACAGTAGAAGGATGCCTTAAAATATGGTCGTGTCTTCCAAATGCACTCTATCCCATCTTCATTCTCATTTTGATTTAATTTAAAAGGTTCCCATCCATTGTTATTTGCCAACCAAGATAGACAATCTTCAACTTCTAGTCCATTTATTTCAATTCTTCACATTTATCTATTGCACAGCGCACTTTTCTTATGGATTCAATATTATTTTTATTAACTCACAATTATTTTTTGTTTGACGCACAGTTTTATTTGCAGAAGAAGGGGACAGCAATGGGGACCTCATTCGCCCCTTCTTATGCAAATTTATTCATGGGTTTTTGGGAGCACGAGCACATTTATAGTAGCACTAATCAATTTCGACATCACATTATATTTTACAAACGTTTTACAGATGATTTAATTTTTATTTTGGATGGGGATGAGCACACATTGAACATGTTTATAGAGAATTTGAACATTAATGACATAAATTTACATTTTACTTTTGAAACTAATGTTAAATGTATTAATTACTTGGATGTGACATTATCTGTGGATGCAGATGATCACATACAAACTACTATTTATAGAAAACCACACTCTAGGAATTCGTTTCTTAATGCCACCAGTAGTCATCCACGATTATTAATTAATGGAATTCCTAAAGGACAATTCCTATGGTACAAAAGATTATGTTCAGAAGAAGTTGCTTTTCATGAACAGTCTAAAGATTTGTGTCATAGATTTGAACAAAGAGGGTACCCCAAACAAGCTATTACTTCAGCTTTAGAACAGGCAACTTATACTGACAGAAAGGACTTACTGAGCAATAATAATAATAATAAAAAACTACATTATAAACAGAGGGACAAACAAGATTTACAAAATCCATTGTTTATTACAAAATACAATAGACAGGCAACACAGATTACTATGATATTAAAGAAACATTGGAATACATTGAGACTAGATGATGATCTTAGACCTATTTTGAAGAGAGGATCATGCATGGTCTTCAAGAAAGCTAATACAATTGCATCTTCATTGTCTCCTAGCCTTTATTGCTCCACAGATGAATACAATAATATTCGAGGTATTCCAAAGGGCTTTTTTTCTTGTGGCTACAGCAATTTTTGTAGATATGCAAAACCTTTAAAGAGAATAAGAAAAATACAATCAAAAGACAGTTATAAAATACAAACTTTTATTAATTGTCACACTAGCTTTGTCATATACACACTTTGGTGTGGGTGTGGCAAATGCTATGTGGGTCGGACAATAAGACCTCTAAAAACCAGGATTTCCGAACATGTACGGCTCATCAAAAAACATGACACATCTCATCCTGTCTCTAGACATTTTACGAATTGTGTCGAGTTGGTATTAATAATTTTCATTTCTCAGGTATTGAGCACATTGCACCACACACCAGAGGAGGAGATAAACTCAATTTTCTCAATCGTAGAGAGATGTATTGGATCTTTATTTTAGATACAATGCATCCCAAAGGAATCAATATAGATTGGGAACTTAAACATTTTTTTAGTTTGAGTCTTTATTTCCTCTTTAATTTAGTTATTTAGGTGCAGTCTTGATCAAGAACTTATAGAGATTATTACGATATCTCTATAGTCATCTATGTTTCAGATGAATAGTTATGATTATTATTCTATTATTCTAAATTTAATGATAAACAAAATTGTTATATATGTTATGATAAACTCTTGATATGAGATATGTTGATTGGATTCATTTATATTATGTCAATTAATGATATTTATTTAATTAGGAGAAATTTAGTGAAATAAAATAATATACAATAAACTTTAATTCTTTGGGAACATATAGGATACATTTAGGTTTATATATGTGTGTGCATATTGTTCATTCATATGTGCATATATATATGTACATATGTGTTTTCTTTTTTAAATTGCTTTTCTCAATATATTTCTGTTATATAGGAAATGTTAGATTTAGATTTAATGAGTTTCATTTATACTATATATTTATTTATGATTATACTGTTATTAGATTAGATACACTGTTTACAATTTACAATTTATACATATTGTGATATGAGGTCATATAGATTTCTAACTATTACTGATCAGGTTTCCAGGAATTGTGGTCTGAACACACTTGTAGTTTATAGATTATTCTATTACTTTATTACACATTATACTATATATACATACATGGTAGTCTATTAAGATAGACTGAGTTTTGGAATTTGTTTTTATATGATTATTCATATTTGGGTATGTTCATATACAGTTAGGTCCGGAAATAATTGGACACTGACACAATTTTCATAATTTTGGCTCTGTACGCCACCACAATGGATTTGAAATGAAACAACCGAGATTCAATAGAAGTGCAGACTTTCAGCTTTAATTCAAGGGGTTGAACAAAAATATCGTATGAAACGTATAGGAATTGCAACCATTTTCATACACTGTCCCCTTATTTCAGGGGCTCAAATGTAATTGGACAAATTAACACAATCATAAATAAATTGTTCATTTTTAATACTTTGTCGAGAATCTTTTGCAGGCAATGACTGCTTGAAGTCTGGAACGCATGGACATCACCAAACGCTGGGTTTCCTCCTTTGTGATGCTTTGCCAGGCCATTACTGCAGCTGTCTTCAGTTGTTCTTTGTTTGTGGGTCTTTCTGCCTTAAGTTTTGTCTTCAGCAAGTGAAATGCATGTTCGATCGGGTTGAGATCAGATGATTGACTCGGCCATTGCAGAATATTCCACTTCTTGGCCTTAAAAAAACTCCTGGGTTGCTTTCGCAATATGTTTTGGGTCATTGTCCATCTGTAAAGTGAAGCACCGTCCAATCAACTTCGCTGAATTTGGCTGAATCTGAGCAGACAATATATCCCTATACACCTCAGAATTAATCCGGCTGCTTCTGTCTTCTGTCACATCATCAATAAACACTAGTGAGCCAGTGCCATTATAAGCCATGCTTGCCCATGCCATCACACTGCCTCCACCGTGTTTTACAGATGATGTGGTATGCTTCGGATCATGCGCCGTTCCAAGCCGTCTCCATACTTTTTTCTTCCCATCATTCTGGTACAGGTTGATCTTAGTTTTATCTGTCCAAAGAAGGCTGTTCCAGAACTGGGATGGCTTTTTTAGATATTGTTTGGCCAAGTCTAATCTGGCTTTTCTATTCTTTAAAGGAGAAGAAAACAAGCGCAAAAACTGTGAAAAAATAAAATAAAGGATACGATAAAGTCCCGAAATGAGAATCTCTTTGATGGGTGCCGTACCGGATGGCAAATGGGTCCGTTCTAAACCACTTGGTCGTTGAGGAAAAAAGGGGGTTCCAAGTGCGCACAATCTCATCAGGGTATATAGAGAAGGGGAAAAAATAAATAACAATTACAATAGTGTAATACTGTATAATACAGTTAATTTAGAGAAGGTAATGCACTCACATTTTATGCAGTCAAACGGGCATTTCGGTTACTAAGTTTAACCACACTGATGTTGCATTTGCATCTTAAGACAGGATACCTCCGATTTTGCAGATTATCTCCAATGATAGGGTCTGCAGTGTAGTACAGGGTCACCGTTGACAGGATACTCTCAATGAGACAGATATAAACCAAGAAATAGTGTAATACTGTACAGATGAGTATCAGTAAAGTAATAAGGCAGAGTATAAACTCACATTTTATGTGAAGTTATATAGGCTTGTGGTAGTTTAAAGTAACCAACTTATACAGGTGATACTGGAATGCACATAGAAATTTCAAAAGAAAAAAAGAAAAAAAGGGAAAGGACGCAGGAAAAAAGAAATAAATTTAATATAATATATAAAACCAGTAAAGCAATAAGATATCCTAGGGGAACTAAAGAAAGCAAATGAGTCCCAACTCCTAATAAACCCCAGCGATGGCCAACCACCAGGGGATATAGATAGGAGGAGGTATAAAATGCTCCAAATAAAGTCCCAAAGTTCCTTTGCATTACCTTCTCTAAATTAACTGTATTATACAGTATTACACTATTGTTTGTTCTTTTTTCCCCTTCTCTATATACTCGGATGAGATTGTGCGCACTTGGAACTCCCTTTCTATTCTTTAGGCTTATGAAAGGTTTGAACCTTGTGGTGAACCCTCTGTATGTGCTCTCGTGAAGTCTTCTCTTTATGGTAGACTTGGATAATGATATATCTACCTCCTGGAGAGTGTTCTTCACTTGGCTGAATGTTGTGAAGGGGTTTTTCTTTACCATGGAAAGGATCCTACGATCATCCACCACTGTTGTCTTCCGTGGACGTCCAGGCCTTTTTGTGTTGCAGAGCTCACCAGTGCGTTCTTTTTTTCTCAGAATGTACCAAACTGTTGATTTGGCCACTCCTAATTTTCCTGCTATCTCTCTGATGAATTTTCTTTTTTTTGCAGCCTAAGGATTCTCTGTTTCACTTGCATTGAAAGCTCCTTTGACCGCATGTTGTGGGTTCACAGCAACAGCTTCCAAATGCGAATGCCACACCTGAAATCAACTCCAGATCTTTTACCTGCTTAATTGATGATGAAATAACGAAGGAATAGCCCACACCTGCCATGAAACAGCTTTTGAGTCAATTGTCCAATTACTTTTGGTCCCTTGAAAAAGAGGGGCTGCATTTTAAAGAGATGTAATTCCTAAACCCTTCCTCCAATTTGGATGTGAATACCCTCAAATTAAAGCTGATACACTGCACTTTAAACCCATATTCATTATTTAACTGTAACTTGAATTTATTTTGGTACATAGCCAAAATAACAAAACTTGTATCAGTGTCCAATTATTTCCGGACCTAACTGTATATAAACATATTAGCGCATATACATATATTAAAACAAAATAATTAAAAACAAATATAAATAAAAATACAAATATATATACATATAAATATATTGAATACTGCAAATACAACGAAGATGGATGGCAATAAACAAAATATTTCAAATAATAAATAACTTAATTTCAATATTAATAAACACCTACCAACTATTCAATTCTAATGAGCTATATATATATTAAATGATGAATAATCACAAATAGATAGTACAAACCCAAAATATGGATAGCATTATATTAATAGACAGTTTGACGAGAGAGAGATAATGATGATAAAGAAGAGGCCCCAAATCAATGATTGAATATAGGTTAATATAACATTGAACAGTATTAAAGAGGCCTAAGGCGGAGTGAAAGAGAAGAGAACAACTGACCATAAATAAAAACATGGGGATAATAAGTCCACTATACCACTGGATATAACAAAAATAATATATGTATTAAAAAAACTTATCAATATATAGTTATATAAATGTATATATTAGGGGAAAAAGAAAAAGGGGGAGAGGGGTAGGGGGGGAAAGAGAAGAGAGGGAAGAGGGGAAAGGGGGGGGGGCAGAGGAGGGGAAAAAAAGGGGGGGGGGAAGGGAAGAGAAGGATGAGGGGGAGGAAGGGGGGGAAAGGGGGAGGAGAAAGGGAAGGGATGTGGCAGAGGGAAGAACCTCCCTAAATAGAGCGTGGAGGGTCCAGGAAGGGAAGAATTCAGACCAGTGTACTGGCATCCAAACACTCATTGAGTCCACCAGGGGTGAGTGTCCCCAACCCAACTGGTGGATCCAGAATGTTTCCTGTCGATATAGGATCTTAAAACGGTCACCCGTTAGAGCACAGGGAGAAATGTGTTCAAGGCCCATCACTGTCATAGATTTTGGGTCCTGATTATGTGCCAATTTGAAGTGGCGGGAAATGCTGTTAGAAATAATACCCTTTATAACACTTCTCCTGTGCTCCAGGAAGCGAGTACTGAGAGGATGTTTGGTGTGGCCAATATAACGTTGGCCACAACTACACTGGATGCAATACACTATGAAGGAGCTCTGACAATTAATATAATTTCTAACTTGGTAGATAATATCTCTATTAGGAGAACTGAACTCGGACCTAGTCTCCAAATGCCTACAGGTGATGCACCAACCTCGTCCACACCTGTGGTTACCATTTGGACCCCAGGTATTGGACTTAATGGATGCATCCCCTGACCTGAGTCTAGTCGGAGCTATAATGCATTTAATACTTTTTGCCTTCCTGTAGACAATTGAAGCCCGGTCCGGAAGAATGCCCTTCAAATGGGGATCACACCTAAGGACTCCCCAATGGTCACTGATAATCCTTTGAATAGCTCTAAAGGACTGGTTGTAAGTAGTTATAAATCTTAAGGTAGAAGGACCAGTGTTCCCAGTAACCACTGGAAAGCCATATCTCAGACGAGACCCCTCCTTATTGGCTCTTGACTTATGGAACATAATAGAACTATCCAAGGAATTTACTTTCCTAAAAGACTCTGAGACCAATTGGTCACTATAACCCTTAATAAGAAACTTCCGGCTAAGCTGTTCCGACTGCTGAACAATGTCACTGTCTCTGGTGCAGTTTCTCCTGATACGGTGAAACTACCCCAGAGGGATATTGTATAACCACTGTGGATGGTGGTTGCTGGACGCATGTACATAATTGTTAACAGAAACTTCTTTGAAATGAGTGGACGTGACAATATTGGAGTCTACATCCGAAGTGAGCACTAAATCCAAGAAAACTATTGAAACTGCATCTATTTTAAATGTAAATTTCAATCCTAAAGGATTATTGTCAAAATAACTCAAAATATTGGATAAATTAGCCTCCTCTCATCCCAAATCAAAATAATATCGTCTATGAAACAGCCATAATACACGAGGCCCACCCCAAGCTTCTCATTTTGCCACACAAATCTCTCCTCCCAAAATCCCATGAAGAGATTTGCATAGCTGGGGGCGAACCTCGTTCCCATGGCCGTTCCACAGATCTGTAAATAATAAATATCTTCAAACAAAAAATAATTATGATTTAAAATAAATTTAACACTGTCCAAAATGAAATTTTTATGTTTTCTCGGGATACACAAGTCCTTGTCTAGCCAATATTTTATGCAGGGGACCTGTAACAGGGGACTTATCCCTGTTCACAAATGTGCCTCTAATCCAGCAGTGTGGGGGTTAACTGCTGGTAGGCAATTAACTAACACCACCTGGCTGATTACAGGTGTTAGAAAAAGCCTGCCTGCCTCTGACAGGAAGAGAGACTCCTGAGCACACATGTGAGCTGAACAAGGAGACAGACAGAGGAGAATTCCTTAGTCCACAACTGGGCTGAACCAAGGAAGGACAGATGTCTTGAGCGGCAAGCTGACAACAAGACACAGGGGATAATACTTCTATACCTGGATCCTGACATTGCCTTATCACACACGGGTGTGGACCTCAGGAGAACAAAGAAGCCTTCCCTTACAGCAACCCAGCTAGCAGATAAGACTTTTATTTTAAGACTATTATCTATGTCTATCTAAGTATATGAATGTCTCTATGATTTGGGCTGGTGAATCACTGGGCTAACCACGCAGTTAAAGAGAACAGAATCACAAGTGTATATATACTCCAAAGTGGAGCAGATTTTGTTTGCTGATTTACATGTTTGCTGTGTTTAAAACAACAGGCGCAATAAAGCCTTATTTTAATTTCACCTTAAAACAGTCTCCATTGCATACCTCTGAACACGTCTCTTACTGGACCTATGCCATGTTTTTATATTTTCTGTACTATTTTTATTGTATTTGTGACATGTAATAAACTCTTGTTATTTGACTTTGGTAAATCTGAGTGCTACAGAGTGGGCCTCTTTCTCTTGCTTTTATATATATATCTATATCAATATAATACATATTATATATATAATATATCTATATATATATATATATATATAGATATGTGTGGGTGTGTGGTGTTGTGTGTGTGTGTGTGTTTGTATGGTGTGTGTGGTGTGTGTGTGTTGTGTATATATTATATATATATATGTGTAATAATCAAAAAATAAATAGATGAGAACCGTTATATGTATAAATATATATATTATATATTATATATATTATATATATATATATATATATATATATATATATATATATATATAAATATATATATATATATACGAATATGTTATATATATATGTGTGGGTATATATGTATATATATAATATACACACACATATACATACACACACACATACACACACACACACACACACACACACACACACACACACACACACACACACACACACACACACACACACATACATTCCCAGTAAGGTATATATGTATGGGGGGTTATATGTATTGTTTTTTTATATGTATTTGGTAGGTGGTTTTATTGTATGCATTTGGGGGGGGTTGTATATATTTGGGGGGTAGGTATTTTTTTAATGTATTTGGGGGTGGGAAGTTTTTTGCATTTTGGTTGGAAGTTTTTAGTATATATCTTGTGGGGGGAATTGTGTGAGGGGGAGGGAATGAGTGAGCGTGGGGTAATTGATGGAGAGAGAGGAGAGAGGGGGTGAGTGAGAAAAGAGGGAGAAGAGTGAGAACGCAGGGGAGAGAAATACATGCGAGGCGGGAGAGTGAGAGGGGGTGAGATGGGAGGGGGGGAAAGAGGAGGCTCGTGAGTTGTGAAATGGGGGAGTGACGGGCAATACCGCCAACACGGGGGGGCCTGCTTAAAATGTTTGTCCCAGGCCCCACGGTTTCTGTTGGCGGCCCTGTGTGTCTCCAAACCCCTTTTGGTGTTATAAACATGTTTCGCGAGGTGACTTTATGAGGGGTCTTCCTGTCCTCCCAATATATTAAGCCCACAAGGGCACTCCAATAAATATATGAAAAACTTGTTTTGCAAGTGATAAAGATTCGAAATCATATGTTCTCCAGTGGTTCTTGAATGGAATTCTCCAACCCACTTGTGGCCGCAGGACGGGAGAGAGACGCTGATTTAACACCATAGAAGCAGGTTGGTTCGTCACTTGTTGCGGACGGCATTTTAATATTGCTCAAAGAGGAAGGATACATTGTGAATGTGTCTTACCTTTGTTTTAAGTTATTTTAGTAAAGTATTGCTCTATTGCACCATTGTTTTTCTTATTTTTATTTTTTGGATTGTCTGTGATGTGAATGCTTGCGGAGCACCTTGGAACAAAGGCATACAGAGTACCACAGAGGGGGTCCCCTTTAAGATACTTTGGAAGCAAGCATAGATTATATCCATTGAACCTTAAAGTCTACTATCTTGTAAGTAGGCATATTTCCCTGTATACAGAGTCCCGTCGTTTGTCCATGGGTACTGCGCAATGGTCTGTTGTGTTTTCTCTTTATCATAGGAGGAGCCGTACAGCCAAAACCCATAGGAACTATAGTCTATTTGGACAATTGGACTACTATCCATTTAGTGGACTGAGACTATTTTTCTCTGGACATTTATTGGTACTTTGTCTATTTCACTCTCTAAGCGCCGGGGATTGCATTTCTTTTTCATAGTACTGGGATATAATGCACCTGGATGCCAGATAATCTAGGACATCATCCCTCACCCATTCATTTCTATGGGCATCTGTTTCCCTCATTAACGGTTCAGGAACATAAGGATAGTCAAACCAATGGGACTGGTGGTACTTGTGAACTAATATTCTGTCAGCCCGGCTGATCTTAGTTAATTTCTGGCCACAGGCCTGGCCTGGTAGCACCCAAAATAATGGCTCATGAGGGATCTTTTCCTGGTACATTATCTTTAGACCTGCGGGTGATATTAACCCTCATCTAATGTCCCTATCCCTCTCTCTGAGAGCCCATGCCGTTTCTTCCACAAAGAAATCTCCTTCCTCCCACTAATGATCCACAGTATCCATGGTGAATAGTAAGAACCGAGTCCAGTTCATATGGGGAACATACCCTTGAAACATGGGGTCCCACCACGGCAATACCTTCCCCACATTTGAAACAGACACATCAGACATGGAAACTGCCCTAGAGGGTGTTCCTGATCTCTCTGACTGATATGACCAAAAAAAGTAATGTACTCAGTAATCCCTCCCCTGAAGGATCATTATCAAACCCAGTCCAGCTTTGCCAGTCCTGGGAAGATTTAGTTACAACTTTTGAGTCCTGTGTAATGTCTATGGAGGCCTTAGGCTCTGCAATGTCTCTGGGTGTATCAGTCATGTGATGCCCACAGCGGCCCATTACGGTGAGCACTTTATGCGTGTCAGGGTCCGTAGAGGCCTTACGTCCTTGGCCCTTGGCTTGGTCGCAGTACCGCTGCAAAAATAAATCAATAAGGGCCTTACTCACCGGAGCGGGTATCTCAATGTCCTCATCTGCTCCTGTGGTTGCCTCTGTGGTGACAACATCTGGTTGCACCGGAAGGGTGTTGACATCTGCGGACAGCCAGGAAATACCGGCCGGTACCCCCTCTGAGCCTCTTCTGATCTTCTGATCCCAGTGGAGCTGAAGTATCCTTATCGATCCGTGGAGCAGCCGTCAACTCCGGAACTTGGGGAGGGAATGTATCCTCACCGCTCCGCTGATCCTGGGCATTCTGCGTGGTTCTCCTGGCCAAGAGAAGGCACCAATAAAGACATACAATACAATACCTCCTATACCGCCTCACGAGAATCCTCCAAGCCTTGGAGATCCTCCACTCGGGATGCGCCATTGCCTCCGATGATGTCACAGATACGGTACACAGCACCACCACGGCGGCAGCACTTGGATGACACTCCGGCCGGAGCATCAAAATGGAGCGCCCTTCTTCACTTTCCTCCGATGTAGCCTCAGACTCTCTAGATGGAGAGAATGACCGTCTCACCTTGGCAACATTGACGGCAGTTGGCAAGCAGCGGTCCTGCTCTTGCACCACCGACAGAAGTGCTCCCAACTCCTCTGGGGCGGTCATCTCTCCAGGTAAGTCTCTTAGGTAATTCTGTGCAGGAACACACGGTTCCATTGGAGCGTCCGCTTCTGATTCTGCAGTCCAGGCTGCATACGTTTGCAGATAGGCCACACACTTTACTCTCTGCTCACGGCGGCTGAAATTGTATATAGCCATCAAACATCAATCAAACTTCCTAGGTGAAACTTGTCTAATAAGTCCCTGCAACTCACATATTGTGTTGTTGAAGGCCCGCACCTCCGTCTAGCCCAGCATGGGTGGTGTCAACACCTTGACACCTTGGTCTTAAGGTGGGGAGTCCCGCATCTCTTGCATTTTGACTACAGGTTCAGATCTCTGCCTGGGCAATCACAGTTGGGACAAATGCACTGAAGGTGCAGTGAAAGTCTTCTCCATTCACTTGTATTACCAGGAAGCCTCCGGGTAGTGTATACTGGGATATCGTACATTCCACCATAATAATGGTGTTGAGCGGGAGCAGTCTGGTATAGCTCCTTTGACTCACCACGTGTAACTGAGGGCGTGGTTGCTCACGTTTGGCCACACCACTAGTAGAGACACGCAATAGTTCATTAGTATTGTGCCTACTTACCCTGGTGGATCCAGTGTCTAGGCACTAACTGTGGGCATGGCTCCAGCTTTCGCACTGAAACAGTCCTTACTGGGGTGGAGCTTCGGTTTTGCACAGAAACAAGCACTAGCTAGGGATGGGGCATTGTTTTCGCGTCGAACCCAGATAGTTTTGCACCGAAAAAGCTTGCAACTCTGCAAATCTTGCCACTCGGCTGTCCCGTTTTGGCGGCACCTTCTATTTCACATGCTGTAGCTCTCTTTCACGGGGGATCCGGTCCTTAAGAACCCATAAAGCCCCCTTGACACACTACACACACGTGGACTATAGGAATAAGATGGACAGCGCAGGCTGCAGTTCCATTGGCATTGAAGGTGGTCCCTTGTTTTGCAAGAGTTCCCTTGCAGATAGTTGCAGTCCCCTGTGGAAAACACTCCCCCCCTCTCCTTGAAGAACTGCAGCCTCAGGCAGGAGTATAAAACAGTAACTGGTTATTTATTCTGGATAGTACATCAACAGCATACCAACATGTACACTCTTTTCTCTAACCACAGCAAGATAGATTATCCCCCACTGGACCCTAAATAACCCAGCAGAGTGTCACCTCACAGCTTGCTCTTCTCTTGGTCCCTGAACACAACCCCCAGGGCTTGAGGCCGCAAAGGTCTATCCCTGACTCCCACACTCCCTGGTGGAGTATGGGGTAGATGATCCCACTCCGCTGAGGGAGGGGATGGAAGGGTAACCAGAGCCCTGGCTCCACACTTCCACACACAGAACAGAATAAATTTGGAACTGTAGTTCCTTTTTGTTACAAGGGGAGGGGCTCCAGTTCTCAGCTCCGCATGGGCAGTACCCAGGCCCTAAGCCACACCCCTGTCACTCAAGGGAGCTGCTTACTACAGCAAGGGCAGATTTAACCCTAACACTGCCTGAACTGGTACCAGAACTTACGTGTTAGCCTGAGAAACTAGTAGCCAGGGGCTGCATGCATCTATGATTACATGTCTTTTTTATTCTTGTCTCACACTTTATGTACAATATGGAACGTCCTCTAGTGCATCACTGAGGCTGGTAATTCACATCCCAGTCGCCATGACAACCATCATTGTTGACATTGAAGAATGACGCACAGTGAGACTGCTATGGATCTGTTACTGATATGGCCCTCAGTGGCCCCGGTAGTCATGTGATGGTCCTTGTCAGTTGTGGATGATGTCAGACACCATACGCCTGAATGCTATAACTGAGCGGAGCATCCAGACTGTCATTCCCAGCACTGACAGGCTGGGGGCGGGCCTGGACTACTATAGCCGCTACTTAAACTATTTACTTTGTATTTCAGATGGGAAACAATTCTGGAAGACATGTGTACGTTCTTTAATTTTAATGATATGAAACTCAAATTCACTTTTGACCTTAGTTTGTTTCCAGTGGATGTTTTGGATATATTTCTTTGCTATGATGATAAACGAAATATTGTAACTGATGTACATTTCAAATGTGTATCAACTAACAGCTCATCATCATCCTCATCATTTTTTTTTGTATCAATCTTTTTTATTGGCAGCAACAAATACAGACATGGATACAGAAGTGTCATAGGCACATGACAGCATTTCTTATCTGGGATAAACAGTATGATGGCCAATGGAAATTGTGGTTGGGGGGAAAGGGGGGTCTGGGAAGGGTATGGGAGAGAAGGAGGGGCAGACAAATGGGGGGGGGGGGGGGGGGGGGGGGGGGGGGGGGGTATCAGGGGTCTCCGACCTCATCCTCCGCCTGTGTCTGGTATTTCCAAATCTAGTTTAGGCCCAAGCCCTGCGGTCCGATCCAGTGATCCCAATTGTTCCAGAACTGTGGCATTTTTTTGTGGAGCATAGCTGTGAGCTTTTCCCTTGTCATTACTTAATCTATTCTTCTGATAACCGTACTTCTCGTGGGGGCCTTAGTCTGCTTCCAGGCCGCCGCGACCGAGCATCTGGCTACAGTCAGAATGGATGAAACCAGTCTGCTCAGGGGGGTGGGGGGGTTGAAAGGTCATCAATGGGTTTGCTCAGCACAAAGTCAGGGTGTCTAAGGGGAAAAGAAGCGCTGTGGTCTCTTGAAGAAGCGCATGGACCTTAGTCAAGAACCTCTGGATCTCTGGACACGACCACCAAATGTGGGCCATGTCGCCCTTTTGACCACATCCTCTCCAGCACAGGTCAGGGGTGCCAGGGAAGATCTGGCTCAGCCTAGCCGGGGTCAGGTACCACTGGAATAAGATTTTGTAATTATTCTCTTTTGTCACTGTACAGACAGTCTTTGCGGCCAACTCCCAGATATCCTCCCACTCGTCCATATCTATTGATATTTTAAGGTCTTCGGACCATTTTTGTATATAGTGGTGGGTCGGGGGGTCGGATGCCGACTCCATCCCATTGTAGATCTCCGAAATTAGGCCTCTCTGGTAGGTGCCTTTAATGCATAGGGATTCAAATCTGGTTAGTGGGGGGAATATGGAATTTTGGGAGAGTGATAGTATAAAGTGCCTAATTTGCAGGAACTTGAACAAATGGAGATCTTGGGATTGGTATTTGTCTCGGAGTTCCTCATCATTTATTTTTTGAGTAAAAATATGCCTCCACGTAAGGGTGCATCGCAATTCTTTAACGTTCGACAAATTAGATAATATACAATTGTTTTGTTAGACACGAAAATCCAGAAGGAAGAGATAAGTTTTACACTGTGCCCAAAACAGTGGTAAAGTAGATATACACCTGAGCTCTGGTGGTAGCAAGTTCCAGACCCCTAAAGCTACACACGAGAATGCCAGCCCACTCAGTGTAGGGTGCAGTACCTATGGCATGGAGAGGCGGATCCCCCCTGAGGATCTGAGATCATAGCCAGTATCCCTCTGCAGCTTCAAACAAGACTTCAGATAGGCAGACCCTTGACCTTGAGATGTTTTAAAGGCCATTATGGCCAACTTGAACCGATCCCGGAAGATCACTGTAAGCCAGTGCAGATCGCCTTAAATGAGAGGGATATGCTCAAAACAAGAAACACGTCTCAGCATTCGAACTGCAGTGCTCTGCACAAGCTGGAGCCTCCGCATCAGTAACACTGGTAGTCTTGCATATAAGGCATTCCCATAGTCCAACCGCGTTGGCACAAAAGCATAGACCAGTGACTTAAGGTTCATAAATGACTAGAGTGGACGCAAGCTCCTAAAAAGCCTCAGATACAAAAAACACAGATTTGACAACAGAGGCCACTTGGGCTCGCATGTTGATACTCTGGTGAAAGAGAATGTCGGGGTTATGAACCTGGGACATGGGCATCGGCTGTACAAAATTGATTAGGGGAAGTAAGCCCCCTGTTCCATACTCAGGCATCTTTCTGAACCCATAATTATTAGTTCAGTCTTGTCAGGATTGAGTTTCAGCAAATTCATCACTATCCATGACTCACCTCACCTAGCAATGCCGTCAGTGTGGCAACAGCGGTCCCTGGGTAGATATGAAAGAAACATAGATCTGGGTGTCATCCGCATACTTCCGACCATGCTTCCTGATTATATAGTCTAGCAGTCTTACATACACATTGACCAGGAGCAGTGACAACACCGATCATTGAGAGATCCCAAGGGGAGAGATCCCATCTGCTGGAACGAGGCAACCCATTGTAATGCGGTCCCACAGATTCCAGCTAAGCCCCTCCGGCAGTGCAGCAGCACCCCATGATCAATTGTGTAGAAGGCTGCTGAGAGGTCCAACATGACAATGGCAGAAATACATCCCTTGTCCATGACCATCAATAAGTCATCTGCCACACAGGCCAGGGCTGACTCAGTTCCATGACTGGCTCTAAAGCCAGACTGTGTGGGGTCAAAGAATCTGACACTTTCCAGACAATCTTCCAGTTGGGGGAAAACTACCCTTGGGTTGCTGCTGTTTTGGCTGTGCTCCGTTTTCTTTTTTCCATTGGATTTCCTGTACCCTTAGGAAGGTTGGAGATTGGACAATAGTTGTCAAGAACATCAACATCTAGACCCACTTTCTTCAACAGGGGATGAACCAGCACCCTTTAAAAGCTGACCCGCACCTTCCCCACAGCAAGGGATCTATTGATGATCTCCACCAATCAACTTACACAATAATAGGAATCATCACAAGAAATGGCTGAAAACATGCCATTAAGTCATACATAGTTACATAGTAGATGAGGTTGAAAAAAGACTTCCGTCCATCAAGTTCAACCTATGCTAAATTTAGACAACAGATACTTTATCCTATATCTATACTTATTGATCCAGAGGAAGGCAAACAAAAAACCCCATTAAGGGGAAAAATAAATTCCTTCCTGACTCCAAGAATTGGCAATGGATTAATCCCTGGATCAACATCCTTCCCATGTATACTTATTTGGTATATCCTGTATACCTTTCCCATCTAAAAAGATGTCCAACCTTTTTTTGAACAAATCAATTGTATCTGCCATCACAGTCTCCATGGGTAATGAATTCCACATTTTAACTGCCCTTACTGTAAAGAACCCTTTCCTTTGTTGCTGGTGAAATTTCCTTTCCTCCAACCTTAAGGGATGGACCTGAGTCCTTTGTACTGCCCGTGGGATGAATAGTTCTTTTGAAAGCTCCTTGTATTGTCCCCGAATATATTTGTATATTTTTGTCATATCCCCTCTTAGACGCCTCTTTTCTAATGTAAATAAATCTAATTTAGCTAGCTTCTCCTCATAAGTTAGAATGTCCATCCCCTTTATTAATTTGGTGGCTCTTCTCTGCACTCTCTCTAGTTCCATAATGTCTTTTCTTAGGATTGGTGCCCAAAATTGTACTCCATATTCAAGGTGTGGTCTTACTAATGCTTTTTAAAGGGGCATAATTATGTTTACTTCCCTTCCATCCATTGCCCGTTTGATGCCAAATAAGATCTTATTTGCCTTTGCAGCTACTGCATGACATTGGGCACTATTGCTAAGCCTGCTGTATACAAGTACTCCTAAATCCTTCTCCATCAAGGATTCCCCCAATATATCTCCATTTAATTTGTAAGTCGCCTTTTTATTCTTGTAACCCAAATGCATAACCTTACATTTATCTGTATTAAACCTCATCTGCCATTTACCTGCCCACGTTTCCAGTCTCTCCAAGTCCTTCTGCAGAGAAATTACATCCTGCTCTGATTCTATTACCTTACACAATTTAGTATCATCAGCAAAGATGGAGACTTTGCTCTCGATCCCAACCTCAAGGTCATTAATAAACAAGTTAAAAAGCAGGGGTAAAAGTCAATTTAATAGAATTAGAATAAACTGTTCCGTGAGTCTGATTATATTAAACACACGGTTAAGCTTACAAATAAATATTTGTCTAAAGGTTAGGATACCATTCTTATTGAAAATGGTTTCCAGAAATCTCAATAACTTGATATGAAGGTTCTTCTGGCTAATTCAAAGAAGAACAATTTGAAAAGAAAAAAGATTTCTCTGTACAGAGATATTTTAACTCAAAATGTTTCTGGGTTCTACGATGTTCGTTGCCAAATGTAACCAACTGGCAAATAATATCCAGTCAATTTTGAATAAACACTAGAACATACTTTTATGTGCTCCTGTTTTGAAACTGCATTAAAAAAAATGGTTGTATACAGAAGAGCAAAAAATATAAAAAATCATTTTGGCACCAAGCAAACTTAAGAATATTTCTGACAAAGATGTTTTGGATATACAGTAAAGAAACCCTCTGGTAATTTTACCTGATGAACCAGATGTATTACCTGTAATTATATATCATCTGGAACAAATTTGAAGTCATTTCATAATTATTTTTTTTCCCAGGTAAAGTATGTATTAATTGTCAGACCACATATGTGGTTTATCTTCTTCTCTGTACCTGTAGTTTTCAGTATGAGGGGTGCACTATGCGTCCTCTGTTTACGAGATTCCAAGAACACAAAAGGAGTATTGTGAACAGACAATTGATGCATAGTGTGCCCAGACACTTTGCCAAGTGTCATAACTGTGATCCTAATGATCTCAGTATTATAGGATTGGAACACATTCCTTCTAGAATCATGGGTGGAGATAGATGCAGAAGGCCTTTCTAAATCTATCAACTTGAATCTTTTGCCTACTCCATAGTTTAGACACAGTTTACAGATTCACTGTTTAAATTCCCCCACAATCTCTCTCTATATTTTTAATATTAAGGTTGGTGATAATAATTCTTTATTTTAGTTCAATTACATTGTTGTTTAGGATAGGTTATATACACGGAGGGGGGGGGGGGAGAAAGATGGGGGGAAGAGAGATGGGGGGGAGAGAGAGGGGGGGAAAGAGAGGGGGGAAAGAGAGATGGGGAGTAGAGAGAGGGGCGGGAGGAGAGTTACATACGAGGGGGGGGAGAGAAGAGGAGGGGGGGAGGCTCAGGACGAGAGAGGAGAGGAGAGAGGGGTGGAGGATGAGATGAGAGAGGAAAGGGGGGGGAGAGAGATGGGGGGAGAGAGATGGAGGGAGAGAGAGATGGGGAGAGAGAGATGGGAGAGAGAGAGACGGGGAGAGAGAGAGAGAAGGGGTGAGAGAGACGGGGAGAGAGAGATACGGGGGGAGAGAGAGATGGGGAGAGGGAGAGAGATGGGAGAGAGAGAGCGTCAGACGGGGAAGAGAGACGGGGGAGAGAGAGAGAGATAAATATATGGAAATATAAAGAAAAGCTTTGGGCACTGGGAATGTTGGTACTGAACAGCTTGTACTGTACATACAAGACTGCATATGCTTTGATATTGCTTAATTTCATAACATTAGAACTGTTAGGTTCTAATATTAGCAGTCAAATTTGTAAAACAAGCTTTTGACAAATTCATACCCTACCTATGCCTTATCACCTTCCATCACTAGCCTCTTCTATAGAGCATCTGCATAATAGATGTAGCCTAGCCTCTGGCCGCTACTTCTTTTCCTCGGCCTTACCAGTGTAAATCCTGATAGGTGCAGGCAGTAGATGGGCTAATTCCTTCAAATAGGCCCTGTGTGCTTTTGCAGCCTTGGATATATTAGATGTATCCAAAGGCGGGCCTAGCAACAGCCTGAGAGTGTCAGCCTGAGTGGTGGGTACTGATTGGGCCACATACTGAATATGATGGCCTATCAGTATCCAGATCTGACTTTTTATGAATCAGAGTTACAGTCACACCCAAAGGATATAAATACTGGCACTCTCCCAAAGTTCTGGGTTCTCTCTCTGTCTCCCCCCCCCCCTGTGGAGTGAGTACCAGCTACCCTGGGTTTCAATAGGAGGAGAACCATTAATATGAATAGGCCAAAGAAGAAAGCAATGCCATGCTGTGAGATTTGTACCTGCCAATAAACACAGTTGTACCATCACCAGTGTGATCACTGTCTGAGAATCAAGAACAAGATGTCAGTATGGATTCTCCTTCCATCCAAAGGACCCATGCTGACTGGAGGTGCTGCACCCACGACTAAGGTAACCTGTAAACCTGTCCTGTTCTCCCCACAACACCGCAGAGCACTAAGCCCTTCTGTTGCCACACAGGTACAGCACAACACCTAAATGGAGTAGCCCGAGAAGCAGATGGCCCCAATCTCACTTAGAGTGGAGGTACAAGGGCTACATATCTAAAAAGAAAATAATGGAAAAGGAGTTTAGTGACAATGTGGTTTAAGTGCACTTGGCATGCCTTTACTTGGAAAACAATGCCTTATCTTGCTTAATGCTGGAACAGAAGCTTCAATTACATAAACATAAAATAAAATGTCTGTGAAACAGTACTAAAAAGCATTGCACTAGACTCCGGGCTGTGCACCACAAGAAAACCTCTTTTTCTGCCACCAGACTTACATATAAGCCCAGAGTCAATAATATCAGGTTCACGGTAAGATACAAGATGCACCTGAACCTGCATTCCTACACCACTCAGGGAGCGGGATCCCGCAGCTTGTTTCCCATGGATTTCACCAGACAGCTAATAGAGTAAAGTGCTGCTCCCACTGGCATGGCAGACATGACCCCTTCTACCAGCTAACATAGCTGTTCCTAAAGCTGATAGCAGGCCCTGAAAAAGCTATGCCTTGCTCTTCGACTGACCCATGATTAGGGTTCTCCTTCAGTTGTTGATTCTTCCTAGGTTTGGGAAAAGAGGAGGCCCACCCTTTGAGGCTCACCATTTAAGGGTCTTGTGGAGATTTTACCATGCCATCTTCTTCTCCCTCACTGATGCTGCTCAAAATTCAACCGTCACTGCCCGATTCCCCCATATCACGCCTGTATGCCCGCAGACCTGGCTAGACCCCAGTACTGAGGTGGGAACGGTATGATGCCACACACCCACAGCAGTGGGAGCAAGCCCGGAGTGTGGTATGGCATTGCTGGGCCTGTTGGAAGAGTTGTTAGTTATACTTGCAACGCTTGGGGATGTCCATAGGAGTAGTCGTGTCTGTGTGCCAATGTCCAGGAGTCCAGAGGTTAGAATCGTCAGAGTATAAGCCAGGTTTAGGAAGCCAGAGGTAAGCGAAGTTGTATGCGTAGCAGGGTTCAAGGGATACCAGAGAGCAGAGTAGTCCAGGACAAGCAGGGGTCAAAGCCAGGGAAATCCAAGATAACACAAGAGCAGGAAATAACAGGAACACAGAGGGAGCACAGCATAGGTCAGGTACACACAGGGAAACAGGAACTATGCAGAGCGAGGAAGAAGTGGACAGACAGGGGTTATAAAGGAGGGCATACCAATAGGAGAGAGGGGAGGAGTAGAGAGAGAAGTGGGAGACGACAGGGAGAGAAGAGAAGGAGACAGAAGGGGCAGTCAGGGGAATGGCCTGGAGGGCTTGGGAGGTGGAGACATGGGGAACAGGATAAGAAGAGCATGTGAGCGCGCCCTCTGTAAGCTGGGGATGCGCGCGCAAAGGTTGCAACACAGAGAGGGCCGCACGGAGCAAGGGAAGGATGCAGGAGGAGCACGAAGCCCAGAGAAGGGGAACGCGAGCGTGACCTGCGACTGCGAGACGGCATGCAGAGGGAGGGAGCAGGTGGATCAGGGAGACCAGCGGAGGAGAGTGTGCGCATGCCCATCGTGGGCTGAGGGAGCGCATGCACCGGTCGCGGCACCAGGCGTGCGGAACGCCGTGCCGCGGGCACCACGGAGGGAGGAGGCAACGGGACGGATGTCACCATGGGGGAAGGTAATGCGGGCACCGCGGGAGAGAGGGAGCGGGGAGGATCATAGGAGGGACTGAGGGACCGCGTGGGTATGCGAGACCTGCGGGGAACACACTGTGGCAAGGGGAGAGAGGTGGAAGGCAAAGGAGAGGAGTGTGAAGGAGTAGAAGGGGCAACAGGAGATGGGAGAGAGGGACAAGGAGGGGAAGGAATCTCCTGAGTCGTCACACCCCAGAAAGGTGAAAAGGGAGCCTAGGGGTCTCGTCCCAATGCTCAAGCTGCATCTTTTTCCTATGTGTCGAGGTTTTCTTGATGATAATTATTAATAACCTAGTAAATATGAAATCTATCAAAAGTAAATAGCAATACATTGGGGTTTTATATAAAAAATTTTTTCTTAAATAGCACTATAGATTGTATGCAACACCCTACATATGGATTAACAGGCACAATAAGTACCTACCCTATAGATCTTACAATATACTTTTCAGGAAGATAAAGGGACACACAAGGAGTTGACACCGGAATTTGTACGACTCCCGTGCCCCAAAGTTGATGTCATGTTTTCCGAGTCAGTGTCTTTACATACTGAGCTGCTCCTTCAGCCCAAGTGTAACAGGGGAGTAATCCCTGTTCAAGTAATGTGCCTTTAATCTAGCAGTGTGGTGGTTAACTGCTGGTAGTCAATTAATAAACACCACCTGCCTGATATAGATTGCTTACAAAAGCCTGTCTTGTGAGACAGGAAATGAGTCTCCTTAGCTCATACCTGAGCTGAACTTGGGAGAGAGAGCAGAGATTGTCTTTGACTCTCACAACAGTCTTGAGCCCTGCCAGAAGAAACAGCAGAGCTGCTTACAAGACACAGGGAAAACTTCTAAACCTGAATGCTGACACACCCTGAGGGAAGGGAGCTGAACCAGGAACAGAGGAGATTTTCCCTCCAAGGAACAGATAAGACTTTCATTCTTAAGAGACTTTTTATATCTGCGTATTTCATGCTATGTGTTTGGGGCTGGGAGACATGCTTAACTAAGGCAGTTGTGGATTGCATGGTATTTCACTACAGCCACTCCCAAGTGAATAGAAGCTGTGTTTCCCCCTTGTTTGGATGGTTTCCTAATGTTAAGGAAAAGGCACAATAAAGCCTCGTTATAATTTCACCTTATAAATAATTTTATTCCATACTACACTTGGGGCATGAGTTTATTCATTCTATATTTTTTCATATATTTCATATCAATTATTATCCCCTTTATTACTTAGACTGTTCACAATTTGATTCACTGGAGACGTTTATTATATTCACAGTTAAGCCATAATATTGGAATCCTCAGATGCTCATTCCGGAGAAATTCTGATTCTGTCAATGTAATTGCATGATTTCGTACCCTGTGAGAAATCATTTGAAATGGTGGCTAGAAAGGATTTAACAGGTTTATTCATTAATTTCCCATTTACCCTTTTCTTCTCAAATAAGTGGGAGGATTCGTTCAAATAATCTTACCTCTTCTGAATGACTAGACCTCCTTTTTTGGCCTGTCTGAAAACTATATCTCTCCTTTCTACCAAAATGGAAATGTATCACATAATGTACCTAAATCTGCAGAAACACATTCAAATAATGTCACTATATGTTTCACTTGTGAATTTATGGGAAAGTTGACGTCTTCTTGAACACCTTTTTGTCTCCAAGTAACCCAGATCACAAGGGATTAAAGCTGGAAAATCCAAATTGTCATTAGCCAAATCCTCTGTATTTCAAGCTTTTTTCTCAAAAAACTTTTACTAGATAGATTCCTAATGAAAATATTAAGAACTATATACAATTCAAATTTGTTGGGACCCGAGATGGGTGTAAAGAACAAAGCACATTTTAAAAGATTTAATTTCACTGGAATCAAGTTAAAAATACTTGCAGGAGTGATCATATTATCAGAGGTGTCTTTCTTAGACCTGCTTGTGCCCCTCTCATTTCTTTCCTTGTGGTATGGAGCTTTTCCTCTCCTGCTTCCTGTTGTCCCATTGGGGCAGCTCTCACCTCTCTAAACTGTTGCCCCTCTCTAAAAAAGAAAAATTATTTCTATTCCTATGTGATTGACTACCTACTCTGGGTCCATTCCTTTGGAACTGCACCCTCTCTCCAAAACTTGTAGACCATTAACTATCCTATTTTAAAATCTTGCTTAATAAATGTATTATTGTGCATGCACATACGGGTTGCATATCAGTCATTCCTCTCCGCTTCATTGAATTTTAGTTTTCCTTTACATTCCTTAGGATTTCATACAGTAAACTTCAAGGAAATGTTATTCCTAGTTCAAGGACATTGTGAAAAAAACGTCTATTATTAGAACATGCAATGGAGTTCTGAGTCATTAGCCATGTAGACCAGTAACCTGATCTACAGTATTACATGAAATTGTGTTTAGACATTTAGGTAGAGTTTCTGCTGGGGTTTTCCTCACATGCTCCATTTGTTCTTTCTACAGTTTTCAGGAGCCAAATATGGCTATATACAGTATGTGAACAGCTTATAAGTATTCTCTCTATAGATAGGAATGATAGTAATTTAGTCTACTAAATGTACAGCTCCACAATATTTTCTCTGTGTTTTAGAAAGAGTTCATGAAATTAGATTTGATATGCATAAATCCATAAATCCCCACTACATTTTTTTTATATTGTGAACATCCATTTATATATCAGTCTAACAGTAACAATCAACCTATAAATCATTGGCATATAAAAAGAACATATTTTTGATAGATATGCATGAATTATACCATATACAACAAATAATAAACATGATATATCGGATACTATAATATAATTTCTTTTTCCATCTCAATTTTAAGATTTATTGTAAAAAATAACTGTTTTCACTTCCGCTGAATTTCTGGAGACTTGTAATCTTTTCTGATGCTTATCTCCTTGGTTAATTATACCATCATTATTTTACATAAAACAGAAACAGAATACAAATGTGTAACTTGACAAATGTATCTCTCTTTAGAAGTCAGTGTTATAATAATATAGTGGATATGTAAAAGGGAAGGCTTCTGCTTCAGCTAAACCCTGGGGGTGCACATGGGGATAGAAAAAGATCCCCCTTGGATCATGCACTCAACCTGAATGAATGTAATCACTTTAACTGGAAAGGGGTAGTATTAGCCACCTCCACTGATACAGAGAATAATTTTATTACAATATAAGGGAAATAATTAAAATCTAAACTCATAATGCTAACTATGTTGATAGGACCGGTAGGAAAGTAATCCTGCCAGAAATTATTATTTCCCTTATGTCTTATATTGTAAATAAAATTATTCTCTGTATAGGTGGAGGTGGCTAACACTACCTCTTTCCAGTTAAAGTGATTAAATTCATTCAGGTGGAGTGCATGATCCAATGGGGAATTGCAGACACTATAAGTGCACAACTTGTGCACAATCTGGATCTGTGCTGCATTGTTGTAGAGTCATACTTCTGAGAAACTGATAAATATTTCTAGTGAGTTTCCAGTGAACCTTTTATGAGTGTGCCAGAAATCTAACAGGGACCAAAGGATTTATGGGAAATCCCTCCTTAGAATTTGTATACTTGAGCCGTCTGAGCGTATTTCTTTCTGTACTGGATATTATTCACATACCAAACCATTCTGTGACTGAGCTTTGCAATTTTTTGCCAGAGTTGTGGTATGCTCACAGTCATAAATTGCTGTCAAAGTCTGACATTTTGAATCCATCATCTTTACACATTTAAAAATACCAAGTTGATCGAAAAATGCAGAGAATTGAAGGACATGAAAGACATGTACATTGAGATAAAAAAGCATTAACTCACAAATTTTTACTTTATTAAATACTGTTGTAACGGGTATTCCACCCCACCCAATCTCATATATAGTGTGGAGGGTGAGGTAGAACATGTAGTGTTACCGTGTGGTGGCGTATCCCTGCAGTGGCTCACAGGAGGTCTGACCTCCCCGCTAATGAACGCCTGGGGTGACTCCTTGTAACGATCCTTCGGTTGCAGCGCCTCCACCTATGTAGGATTCTATTGAATGAGAACCTACATAGGTGACCCCTACTCAGAAAACCACATACCTATATTATGATCTAACATGTTTAATGAATGAACAATGACACACCCTTCTTCAGAAACACTTATCGTCAATACCAGTGCATCAATACACTTCTTACCATCCCCCCCCCACCCCACTGCCTCTCACATTACCCCCTCATCTCTGGAGTGTCCACAGCATAAAGACCAGTGTGAGTGTGAGGATAGCGCTTCCGGTGTTTGGGGCCCGTGGTGCACTTAATATATACAGGTACCTACACGAGCACTCCTGATGCTCGGACTTGCAACTGTCTTCTAAAAGGGTCGACGCGTCCGTCTGATCCTATCCAGGTACATCGCCGTGGACCCCCAACGCAGGGTCCCACCGCTTCAACGGGAACACAACATCTCTTTGGTCACAGCAACCGAAACCACAGGAACAGCCACCCGCTATCCCCTGTCTATCCTTACCTATCCTACTAGTGACAGGTAACCCTAACCTAGGGCCTGTCCCTGATGACCCGCAACCTGGGTGGCTTAGGGAAATCTCCTAGGCCTGCGGAGTAATACCCTGCCCCACAACCCCCTAGCTACCCCGTCCCTAAACTGTATCTACTACTACCTACTAGATCACCCTAACAGCCTAACGCAACCTGCAGCCCCGACACACATCTCACCTGATCAGCCTGCAGGGATGCACAACACACTTCCTGCACACACTGCGCTCCACACATTCATCAAACACACAGAACGTACAACAACCATTCCACTTGGAGAGGGAGAATCTATCTGGGACCTAAGGGTTTAATGTATGCCTACTCCCCTAACTGGCCTCAGTCCTGACTCCCCTACAACCGCGACCTGAGTGACAGGGTCCCTTACTCTAGGGCATTCCCTGGCAACACTCACTATATGGGATACCTAGAGCTATCTTGGGCCAAGGGGTGCTGGCTAGTACAGGGATCCCTCTCTCCGTACCCTACCCTCCTTCCCTTGTCTCCCCTTGCTCTGCTCCTTCCTAGCTGCCTAACGGCTGCAAGCCCCGCCAAAATGTCTCTCATTTTCCCAGGGTCTCCTAAGCCTATTGGCTCCCGGGTGTCACATGGGCTCGCGCAAGGCTCTTGGATATGTATTCCCAGCTCCAGCCTTCCCTGGTATCTAGGTGTTTTTTCGCGGGCTTCTCCCTGAATCGTCCCTTCGCCTTTGCCAAGCTTTCCACTGAGGAGCACGGAACTCCATAGGAGTGTGGGGGTAAGGGTGGGGAGTACGCGGGCGAGGGGTCGTCAGCCGCGGACAGTCCAGGAAGGGGGTGGCGATCGAGCGGGTATTGGGCCGAGGATGGAAAGGGAGGAGTGAAGTAGGTCAGTGTGAAGGTAAGATCAAGATCGGTGTGGGGACGTTGTGTAGTACCAGGGACCATTAAATGGGGGGGTGGGGCTAGCACGGGTTGAGTCACGGGGCATATGGGAAGTGTCTGAGTTAGAGCGTGGCGTGGAGGGAGGTGTCTAGGGTAGGGCAGGATGATTTTCTCGGGGGCGCGTTACTGGGGATAGAGGGTCTTGTCGGTTGGAAGAGACGTAGGGGGGAGGGAGGGAAGGGAGCTAAGACAGACGAGGGATGAGGAGAGTAAAGCGTTTTGGGAGTGGAGGCAAGGTGAGGAGGGGGTAGAATGATTGTGGGATAATTTGGTGTGGCGGGGCTAGGGGGACATGGTTGTTCGAGCAGGGAAAGGAGAGGGTCGTGAACAGAGACGCAGTGGGTGTGTGGCGCTGGTACGTGGGGGGCTCAGGCGACAATTAGAGGAAGCGAAAGAAGCTGACGTGCGGGCAATTGGGTTCGGAGCGGTGAGAGCGGTAGACAAAGCGGACAAGTGTGGCGGCGTACGTGCTGGGATAAAAAGAATTGGGAAATATGAGCGAGTTAATAGGGCGAGTCAAGAAAACCAAGGTACGGAGTAGGAGAGCAGGGAGCACAGGTACAGGGTTAGTGGGGGGATGGGTGAGATGTTGGGTGGGGTAGATAAGAGGTACTGGGATGAGGTAAGCGGTAGGGGGGTGAAAAAGCAAATAGTAGAACGGGAAAAGGGAGCAAAGGGGAAGAGGTTGGGAGGGAACGACCGTATTATGGTTGAGAGCGAGTGGCTAGTGTTGAGGGGGTTGGGGAGAGGAGGTTGCGTGCCAGCCCGCTGAGTGAGGTGGATGGTTAAGGGGACGGAGCGGGGGGGGAGAGATTGCGGAGAGTGGGGGATGGAAGGAAGTAGTAATGCGGGGTCGGGGGATCGAAGATGAGGGGTGTCCTAAGGCAATCGGTAGGTGAGTGGAATCTTTCGTTTGGGGGGAGGGGTAGCGGGGTGGTGGTTGGAGGGAGGTGGAAGGATGGAGGGAGTGCAAAGTGGGAGAAGGTTCGTCATGGCGGAGGCGGAGAGGGGAGCGTGGGGGAGGAGAAGGGCGGCTGATTGAGTAGGCGTAGGGGGATTGAGGGGGGGACTAGGGGGGGGGTGCAAGCGCGAGCTTGGGTGGCGGTAGATGGCGTTGCGAGAAACAGGTTTAGTTGGATGCTAAGCGAGGGGGGGCGTGCGGTGACGGGAGGGTTAAGGGGAGGGTCCGCAGGATGGTGGGTTAGGAGCGGGTAAGTTTAGGGAGGGCGATGGGGAGGCGCGGAGTGGAAGTGTCGATAGGGGCGGAAGGAGGGGGGGAGGCGTATTATGAGGAAGGGGAGGACATAGAAAGGTTGATCGGCGGCTTGAGCGCAAGGCTTAAAGGGAAGACGGGGAGGAAAGGGGCTGGGGACTGTGGGGGGGGGGGGCAGGAGGCTTCGTGAATGGGTGGGGGAGGGTACGCTTGAAGGGAGAGGGGGGGCGGTGGTTAGTGGGGCTTTAATAAGGGTGCAGATCAGGTAGGGGAGGTATGGTGAGGGTAAGGTTTAGGTGGGGAAGGCGAAGGATATACGAGTGGCCACCGCGCCTGTGGTAGGTGAGAGGGATTGAATATGATTGTGGGAGGAAAGAGTCGTGGGTCTGGGGGTGGGATGCGAGTAAGGCGATGGGAGGCAGGGATGTGGGGTTAGGTCCGGGGGGGTGGGCAAGGGAGATGGGAGAGAAACTTTGAATAGGTTTTGGTTCCTTTGAATGATGGCGGGGGGAGAGCGGTAGCGTAATGAGGTGACTGAAGGCTGTCTCGACCTTCCCTCAGCTCTCCTGCTCTCGCGCGAGCTATCCCTGTCTCGGGGGCTTTCCCTGCGCTACGGTCCTGCGCATGCGCAACAGTGTTCTCTATGGCGGCGCCCTGCTTTCCGGCCGCCGGGACCTTAGAGACGCGATGCGGCCTTAGCAACCGCCCGATCGCGTCCCCGGCAACGGCCGCAGGCAGGACAAGCCGCGCTGCTCCTGCTCCAGCCCCCACCTTGGAACAGCAGCCGTCGGGTTTTTCAGCACCCGCGATCGAGCTGCACCAGGGGAGGGGGGCCTCCAGGAGCCACGGGAGCTCCAGGCTATTTCTCCCCTGGTGGAACTCCAACGTCCTCGCTTGGATAGCAGAGGCAACCACCACACAACATTACATAACACATGTCAAATTTACACTTCAGGTTACATTGCACTTCACACCAATAACCCGAAGCGTGCTGAGACCATTTGTGGTGCCCCCTAACTGAACATGTGGGGGTACCTCACTTTTGCGTCCGTGAGCCTCCCCCAGAAAAAATTCTTGGAGAGCACACTCTAAAGCGACAGTTACGGGCTCTTGCGCTACTCTCCCCCCCTGGTGGAAGGAGTAGCACAACGTCCTTTAGTAGGCCTTTACCTTACCCGGTCATCCGCGGCAGGGATGCAGTAGACCAGGAGGCCAGGACCTTTCCCCGGTCCACCACCTGGCGAATAGCACGCTCCTTTTGGGCGTAAAGGAGGCCAGTCTTCTCTGGATCGTCCTTTACACAGTCCTTGTCCTACGGACTTGCGAGGCTTCCACTGAGAAGCAAGCACTGGGAAATGTCTCGGTTTCACAATGGCGGGGGAAAAAGTAGACACCTCTACCCCTGCGGTGATTCATGGTGGCCAACAGGTCCTCGGGGACGCTGTCAGTTCCCACCTTGGTGGTATCGGGACCTGTCCCCAATTCTTCTGGGACAGTCCACTCACTGACTCGAACTTCGGGAGCGTTGGATCCCAGTCCTGGGACCACTTGCGTCGGAGCACACGGGCTCACACTCACGCTCAGGAACCGTAGTTTGGCCTTTCACGGCCACCTCCATCGGAGTCGTGTGGGGAACAAGGGGGTTCCTTACCACTCTGCTGGCTGACGATGGGCTTCCCTTCTTCCGGAAGGATCGACGGTAGACATTGGTCCACCTCTCTTCCTGGACACTACCTTCTAATGAGGACACCTCCGCCAGGACGCGATGAAGAGGGGAGCCCTTCGCCAGGCGACCAGACTTAAGAGCCATCGTGCTCCGCAGTCACCTGGAGCTCACCCCGACACCCTGGGGCAGTCGACTCACCCCTTGTCGGCGTTAGGTAACTGGTCCCCATTCTAGGACCGATGGTACCTCTGTAGTAGGGTCGGTACTGACCATTGTAGGGCACACGGGCCCACAGCCGGTCCGCAACACTCGGGACACACTTCCTCTAGGGCACACGGGCCCACAGCAGGCTCTGCATTCGCCAAGATATTGTGGTCATTGATGTCACTAAAGTGGTCCGCGGCAGGCGCATCACCACAGTGGCGGGTCGCTGGATTCACTAGAAGAATGGTGGGGGTATATACACCTTACCCTGTGATTCCTCTGCCTCACTGCTGGTGTGGGTCGCCGGTAGGCGCATCGCCACCGATGGGAATTCAACCTTGTCCGCTGGCAACATCACGATCAGATCCTCCGCAACGTGTTGCTCGGCTCCAGGATGGGCTGATCCGGGTTCTTGGTTCCTGCTCAGGAACCAGGTCTAGAAGGTTCACTTGGGCGCACTGGCCCTCCGAAATGTCTATGAAAGGGTAGATGGTTAGTTATACTGACCCTCTTAGGCTGGGGCACAATAGGTTTTAAGAACCAGGCACCGCAATCTTCACATGAGGCTCCACGCCAATGCCCTCAGAACAGTCACATGTGGGGCTAAAATTACGTATGCTCGTTTCTCCATCCACGGTGCCGGTCTTGAAATCCAGTCGGTTAGCTGAAATAGGTCGGCTCCTTGACATAAGCTTTTTGCAGCAATGTGCACATTAATGTAAGGGCTTTCACTCCTGGCGCGTGCCAGGCCACAACACATTGGGGTGTACTCCCTTACAGTCTGTTTCATCATATCAGGAAACCAAGAGTCTATTTCATTTATGTCGGCCACAGTGCCCTCTTCCTCGGGCTGTCCTGTAGCCGCCAACGGCACGGGTTGCAGAGTCGGTATCCTGCAGCACGCCACACATGCGTCCCCAGGCCAATTTACAAAAGGAGCAGTTCACCGTTGTTACAGAAACATTCCCGGCACCCATCCTCGTTCGCGTCTTCCAACCGCCCCTTTTCAGGCACGTCAAAACACCAAAGTTCATACTACCTGACGGACTCAATGATTCGATCATACACGGGCACAACAAAAAGGATACGCACCCGGCCTTAGTCTGCCATAGTCCATATGACGGCGAGCAATTTTCTTTGCACCCCGTACTTTCTTTGATGGAGACAGCAGTTACTGTGAAGGCGCACTGGGCCTACTCCCCCTGGTGGAATCTGAAGGAGGGGCAGCACACTCTTTCATTAAGTGACTCTGGCTCGGCACAGAGTTATTCAGTTGCGGGGCGGGGCTTAGTTTCCCGCCAAGCTCGGGCGTCTGCAACATTTTCCCGCGCGGGCGGGAAATCAGCACGTGACTTCTTCATGGCGAACAAAAATAGCACAATTTAGAAAAATGAAAAGAGGGCACCCCAGGTCAATCTCAGCAGCCGCCTCAAATGTAACGGGTATTCCACCCACCCAATTCCATATATAGTGTGGGTGAGTAGAACATTAGTTGTTACCGGTGTGGTGCGTATACCTGCAGGCTCACAGGAGGTCTGAGCCTCCGCTAATGAGAGCCTGGGGTGACTCCTCTGGAACGGATCTTCGTTTGCAGCGCCCTCCACCTATGTGGAGGATTCTATGGAAATGGTAATGACCCTACATAGGAACCCACTCAGAAACCCATACCAGTATTATGTATAACAGGTTTACTGAATGAACAATGACAACACCTTACTTCAAAAACACTATATCAATAACAGTGCATCAATACAACTGCGTACCATCCCCCCCCCACCACAGTTCCATCATCACATTCCCTCAGTCTCTGGAGTGTCCACAGCAATAAAGACCAGTGTGGAGTGTGAGGGATAGCGCTTCCCGGTGTTGGGCCCGGTGGTGCACTTAATATTATACGAGGTACCTTCCGAGCACATCCGATGCTCGGACGACAACTGTCTTCTAAAAGGGTCAGACGTCCGTTGATCCTATCCAGGGTACTTCTGCCGTGGACCCCAACGAGGTCCCACCGCTTCACGGAACACAACAGTCTCTTGGTACAGCAACCGAACCACAGGAACAGCACGCCGCTATCCTCTGTCTATCCTTAACTAATCTAGCGTACAGGAACCCTAACCTAGGGCCTGTCCTGATGAACCGCAACCTGGGTGGCTTAGGGGAAATTCTCCTAGGGCCTGCGGAGTAATACCTGCCCCACACCCCTAGCTACCCAGTCCCTAACTGTATCTACTACTACTATACTAGATACTCCTAACAGCCTAACGCACCTGCACCGACACACAACACTCACACTGTCAGCCTGCAGGGATGCACACACGCTGCAACCCCTGCGCCCAGCACATGCAGCACAAACACCACAGAACGGTACACACCATTCACTGGAGAGGGAGAATCTATCTGGGACCTAAGGGTTAATAGTATGCCTACTCCCTAACGAGGCCCAGTCCTGACTCCCACTAACAACCGACTAACCTGAGTGACAGGGTCCCTTACTCTAGGGCATTCCCTGGCAACACTCACTATATGGATCCCTAGAGCTATCTTGGGCCAAGGGGGTGCTGGCTAGTACAGGGGATCCCTCTCTCCCTACCCTACTCCTTCCCTTGTCTGCCTCCTTGCTCTGCTCCTTCTGACCTGCCTAACGTGCTGCAAGCCCCGCCAAATGTATCTCTTTCCCAGGGGTCTCCTAAGCCCTATTGGCTCCCTGGTGTCACATGGGGCTCGCAAAGGCTCTTGGGATATGTATTCCCGCTCAGAGCCTCCTCTGTAGGCTAGGGGTTCGCGGGCTTCTCCCTATCCTCACTGCGCTGCGCAACTTTCCCGGCTGCCTCGACCTTCCCCAGCTCTCCCTGCTCTCGCGCGAGCTATCCCTGTCTCGGGGGCTTTCCTCCGCCTACGCTCCCTGCGCATGCGCAACAGTGTTCTCTATGGCGGCGCCCTGCTTGTCCGGCCGCCGGGACTTAGAGACGCGATCCGGCCTTAGCAACCGCCCGATCGCGTCCTCCCGGCAACCGGCCGCAGGCAGGACAAGCCGCGCTGCTCCCTCATCCAGCCCCACCCTTGGAAGCAGCCGTCGGGTTTTTCAGCACCCGCGATCTAAGCTTCACCGTATGGGGGCCTCCAGGAGCCACGGGAGCTCCAGGCTATACTGTCTTAAAAGCCAACAAAATATATATTTGACATTTTTACCCTACTTTGACGTGGCTCAAGGCATCAACTTGTTCTGTCAAGAAAACATTAGTGGCATGAAAAACTCCCTATTATCACAAGAAAAAAACATACCATTCTGTTGTGCTTGACAAACTACATAATAATCATTAACCAATCATCCAACCAAAGTGTATATTATCTTATAAAATGAATATGTCAAATTATACTTTCATTTCTTCTTGCTGGGGTACATTTTTGTTTCTAAAAAAAGAAATGAAAAAATATATAAACATATATATATATATATATATATATATATATATACATAAAAGAATTAATTACAGCTTTTGGAGAATATTAACCTTAAAGGTAGAAACCTAAGCACTAATAGAAGACAGCGAACGTCATATTTTTCTCACCCATTGCTCATAAAAAAACATTAGGTACGGTTTCTAGTAACGACCCAAAAATTAAATAAAAACAAGCCCTACAAATACATAACAATTAACTAAAAACAAGCAACAGAAATACAAAACATAATTAATTAAAATCAACCATTTGTCAAAAAATGCATTGACTATCTCTGTATTTATCTATAGCCACAGATAAATAGATTGACAGCCAATGGGCAACCAAAAAATTAAAATGAAAAAATACAATATAAAAACCTGAAAACCAAAAATAAAATACATTCAATGTTTTGAATGTAACTGCATTACAACAAATGAAGTTTATATGTTATTTTGTCATTGCGGGCACAAAGGAATTGGGAGAACTATTCATTCTCTCAATATTAGATATCTAAGGAGGAATGTCAAAACACTATTTTCAACATGGTTTACAAATAGTGGGGTTTTTTTTCTCCATCCAATCAATATTATTAGTTTGGCATTGTTTTTTACCTTTGACATTTTGTCAATCATATTGCACCTTCATCTAGTAAAATGTAATTTTTGTAAATTGGCATTGTAGATGTTTATTATGTTAATTTTACTATATATTTTTTTGTTTTCTTATCATAGTCCCTCCTTCCTCCTCTCTTTTTTTAAAAATTATATGTGGTTGTCATTTACTATATGTTATGATTTTTATTTATAGCCTCCTAACACTGGCCACCTGTATTTTTCATCGTATTCAACTGTGATTGTTTACTATTTATAGCTGTTATTGGTTGAAAATAGACTATTTAAGGACACCCAGTATCTCCACTGTTACACCCCTTATGAATTCACATGACCTGTGATGAAACGCTTTGGGACAGCCTCCTACGTGTGTGTTGCGTCATTATCCTGCATCGTATGTTACAGACTTTTGTTGTTCCCTCTTTGCTGTTCATCTCACGCTGGGACTGCTACAGCCACATACCTGCTGCTACAGGGATGTGAGTAGCAGAAACTGCTTTTACGGATGCTAGTGGACCCTCCCTCACTCCGGTTTCCATGAGATTGATTCTCACAGTGTGAATTTACCTGCTACTCCTGTGATTGTCCACAGATAGAAAAGTATGCGCAGTCCCAAAAATCCCTCTTTATTCAGAAGATTATGGTATCCCTCTGCTGCTCCCACTCTCCTGTGATCAGTGGGGTCAAACCGGAAAACATACACAAAAAGGACGCGCAAAAAAGGAAAAACCATCAGTCAAAATTTAAAAACGTTATAACTTGACTCAATATTACATAAAAATCACACAAATATATTGCATTATATAATAAAAAGATCCTAATAATCTAGGACCCACACAGTTGGTATGGCAACATCTCCTTCTGAACTTGTTGAAGAGAATAAAGAAGACAAGGATGTAGATAAGAAGAAAAGAAAGAAGATCCATCCCCAGGAATTTCTCTTAAAGCAACTTAGGATCGTGGACTTCTACACATCATGCTGTTCTCCAAGATGACAATCATTGCTTTGTGGGTAAAGAGTTGTTTGTGCTAGAGATGTGTGAGGAAGATGAAAACATTCATCCCGACAGGGGTGTATTGTATTTGATTTAATTGTGTTTATTATTTTTAGGATGCCCATTGGTTGGCAATGTGTTTATCTATGAACCTTAAAGGGTATAGATTGCCACCTTGACAATCAATGCATTTATTTGGCTAATGTTTGTTTTTATTTAATTGTAATTTTTTTTTCTTTAAATGCTTTCTTTATATTGCCCAATGGTTGCCAATGTTTTTATCTCTGTCCCCATTGAGGGCATAGATAATCGCATTGACAATCAATGGGTTTATTGCCTACTTTGTTTTGTAATGTTTTGTACTGTAATGTCAATTGTATTTTAGTGCGTATATATTTATACAGTATTTCAACACAAATGGCTAGAAGCTCTATGAGCCATATTTGGCTACTGGTGCTTTAGCCCATTTATATGTGTGGTGATGAGGGTAGAGGGGGTCAGGGATGAGGGTAGTTGCCCTGGGGAGGGTGGTTAGGCACCCTGGTGCTAGAACGGGTAGTGTTACCCTTTAAGTACCATATCAGTTAATAACCAGTAAGGTGATTAAGGGATTACAGGCGAGTAGGTAATTTGTTTGAAACTTTTTTTTACTGTTGCTGCCCATGGAGGAGGAAGATGAGGATGGCCTTCATTCTGAGAGGGGTAAGAACAACTTTTATTTACTATATGCTGACTGGCTAATGTTTTATTTTTATTGGGAAAAAGTGCTATTATCCAAATCTGGATAATATGGCTGTCAGGGGGACCAGAACATTTAACATCGAAACCACCGGGATCACTATCACCAAACAAGACAGAGAAGTTTAATAAACAAAACTTTATTCTGGCAAGTCAGCAAACATACAAAATGCACAGTCACAATGAAACACTCACAAACTAAGGGCCTGTGGGCCCAGAGACAAGCCTCAACTAGGTTTAGGGGCCTGCTTCAGTAGACTTGCCCTGAACATCTTCTTCCCCGGCTTCTCAGTGCTATTTGAGCAATAGCAGTTTCGAAACTCCCACCAGCCATGTCTCCGATCGACTCCAAAGTTGTTCTCTGATCGGCCGCGCTCCTTACATAACCCTCAGCTGTTATACATTTTCATGAGCAGGAGCAACCAGCCAATCAAAACACGGATCATGAGGTGGCCAGTTTAGGCACTCTGGACAACCCTGGAGACAGGAGCTGCTGGCCACTGTAAATCACGCCTACGGGACTAAGACCAGGCAACAGTTTCCTTAGACAGCCCAATACCTCCCACTGGGTAGGTGCCACAACATCTCAGAGGATCAAAGGCTCTGCCCCACTGAGAGCCCGTCCCTAAACCTGATAATTAGCTGTAAAAGCTGTAAAAATGTTACAACAAAGATTCAGTTATGAAATGAGTTTATTCAGAGTGCACACAGTGGAGACAGCTTCAAAACAAAAAGCTCTTCCCCAGATAACACGGTATGCCATATATTTATACTCTAAAACCTAAAGCTCCACCCCTTTATGGGGGCTTGCACGTCACTAAATATTACCTCATTTTGTAATACTTACTGCTGCGGCAGCTTTTATTCTAACAAATCGCCGTTTTTTCCCTGGCTTTTTCCTGGAATGCGACGCTCTTCACCTGGCGCATGCCGCGTTCATTTTGCGTTCTCAGCCACGGGTCATGCGCGGCTGACGTGCGGTTGATGCGTTTATTGAGAATGGTTCGGATTTAATGGGTAGAAATTCTTCGCGTGTCCGCCAGATGGCAGATATTCATGAATTGTAATGCGCATGCGCTTCAGTAATGTGTCGACTTGCAGGTGTTTTGTTTAAAAAAGATACCACAGTGTGCTATTTTAACTTGGCCTTGAGACTGAAGGAAGAGGTTGCAAAAATGTATCAATTTAGGCTTTTCATATTAAAGAAAGACAAAGACCAGTTTCGGTTACAGTATTCTCCAGAGACCCGCCCGCCATGAGTGTTCAAGTGCAGCCCTCTTTCCAAAAACCCGACAGAAGTTACGCGTATTTGATATGGGCCGCGATTAATGCAACAGAAGATAAGATGGCAACAGTTGTTCAAATTTATCAGTATTTTATCGAAAACTATGACTTTTACAAATTTTCGCCAACTCCTCATACGTGGAAGCGTGCAATAAGGAAAAGGTTATGTAGCGATCCCTGTTTTTATCATATTGAGCCAGTTTGTTGGAGGGTATTGGTGTGTATAACCGGCTTTTTCCTGTATCTATGATCATGATGACGGCAAAAAGCGAAGGGTCGTGTTAAAACCAACTAAGAAACGACCCTTCGCCTTTTGCCGTCATCATGATCATAGATACAGGAAAAAGCCAAGCAATGCACCAGCACCGGCTTCCAATGACAGTCCTGCCGTCAGTGACAACCCTGAGCCTGAGCCGGATTTCACGTGCAGTTTCGATCAAGCTTGCATGTACCTAAGCAATTTCCAGCCTCATCATCTGACTACAGGTGGACTAGTCCCGCTGCAAACTATTGACGTGGATGAACAAGAATGCTGGACTAGCAGTGGACCGGTGCCGGCGCCGGCGCCAGCGCCAGCTGAATGGGAAATACTATGGTGAGTATTGTTGCCGTATTATTTTCTGTGGTTTTTTTATTTTGACAATACAGTATCAATATCGGTGCGATTCAAAAGTCAAGCGATTCTCCTGTAAGCAATATCATTGGCTGAGCGGCTTCTACAGTACTGCAGATACTGAACAATTGGTGGAAAACTAGGCGCATGCGCATTGGAGCCTTCTTGAAACGCATATGCGTGTCATCGCATTGACGGTAGGCGCATGCGCATGTGAAGAGGAGACGCCCCCCGAAAAAATTATTGGTGGGACTGGCTGGGAACTTCTTTAGGGGGCTGACCATTACAGTAAAACTTTTCTTTTTGTTTTTCCTCAGAAAAGAAACGGCTAATGGAGGGATTTCGATGGATAATATCGCTTTGTGTAACAATGCCTGCACATTTCTGAATCGGATTTAAAAACCCACGTACCGGAGTCTACAGTTTAGTTGCCGTTGTTATTGATTAGGATAGAATACTGTACCTGAAACAGTATGCTGATGTTTTCCGGCCGTACAGTATACTGTAAAATACTTTTTTATATACAGTACAGTAAACTGTGTAATAAAACCGAATAAATAAAAACTATGCATTTATTCTACCTGTTTACACTTTCAATTTGAAGCTGATTGGATGAGGAAAGATCAATAAAGTCAGCTAGGAGCGAAAACATTCCATTCTCTCATTCACACAGATTTCTTCACATAGAAAGATGAAAATAAAACTCACAAAGACAAGATGGCGGACTAAAAATAGTTAAACAAAATGGCTGCTTTGACCCTAATGCAGTTACGTCAGACCCCCTAATGTCTCAACTTCGTCACAGCCCTTCCCCTCTCATCATTTGTCCTAGTACTTAGACACTCCCAGCCTTTGTCACAACCTGGCATTTCTCTGCAGATAACCCAGCTAAGTGAATTATTGGGTCTGCATACAGACATATAATCACATAATCACTGGCTTGCCAAACTGTATGGGGACATACATTTGTACAGGGAATAAAAGTGCTCTTTATTATACAGTCCACGTTCCCCAATTCATACAGTTTTTCCCCTTCCAGGTATCAACACAGTGATTAGCTCTTTTCTGGAAGGGGTTACACCAAACATTACATACATTGGTCAAGCCAGTTTTGGGGAAGCCAACGTGCTGCACCTTTATTATGTGTGGCTGGCTACGCCTACCGTCACAATGGCTTTTGCCCATAAATGTATGTGTTGGGAGGGGTTAGAAGGGGTGGGTAGTAGGGTGCCCATTGATTGCCAATGTCGTTATGTGTTCTCCTGTTGAGTGCATAGGTTACCACAGTGGCAATCAATGGGTTTATTGTCAATTTAATTGTATTGTGTATTTTATTTTTTGCTGTTGTTGCACAAATGGGCAAAAGTGCTATAACCCATTGGCTACTGGCGCTTTTGCCCATTTGTGTGTGTGTGGTTATGAGGTTAGAGGGGTTGGTGGATGGTGGTAGTTGCCCCTAGGCAGATGGTCCGGCCTCCCTTGAGGGTAGTTGGATGGGTTAACCCCTTAATTACCATAGTGGTTAAAACTGCTACTGTAATTAAGGGGATAACCCCTCCCACAACCCTCCCGGAAGCCTAACCACCCTCCTCATGCAAACAATAGTACATCCTTCACCCATCCCATTAAAACACCAGTAACTCTTGAATTACCTTAGCGGTAGTAACTGATAAGGTAATTAAGGGGTTACTGGTGTTTTAATGGTTTGGAATCGGCACTTCAATGTTGGTGAAGAAGAAGAGGAGGAGGGCGGCCTTCATCCTGGCAGGTGTAAGTAAAACATTTATTAATGTTATTTGAATTTTACTGTACTGTACACAGTATTTGAATGGGTAAAAGCGCTACGAGCCATCCTTTTTGGGATGGGGGTGTTTACTGGGGGGTTGAGGTGATGGGTGAAGGGGATGGTTGCCACTAGGGTGAGTAGTGTGAGGGGTTAACCCCGTCATTAGCTTTGCGGTAGTAACAACTAAGGTAGTGATGGGGTTAACCCCACTTGCAACACTCCCGATAGGCCTACCCACTCACCCTGAGGCAACTGCCCCCTTCACCCACCCCCTCTACCCCCAACAAACCAGAAACGTTGGTTTAACCCGTTCATTACCGTTGTCGCTAGACACTAAGGTAATGAAGCTGCTTTTTATTATATTACACAGTATTGAAACAGGAGATCTCCGGAGCTGGTCCACATTCATTTAAGTCCCGGGAACCCCCTGCTTCCCGAGATACAGGCTCTGATATGAGGTGCTGGTATCTCCTGCACATTTAATTCACTTGCTTCAAGTGACCAGAAGCATTTAAACACACAGGAGACACCGGCACCCCATAACGAGTCTTTATCTCCAGAAACAGGGCGTCTTCAGAACTTAAATTAATGCAGTTCAGCTCCGGAGGCCCCCAGCTTCAATCCTATGTTATTTAAAGTAAAATAAAACTGTTGTGACTGCCTGATAGAGGTACACAGAGCGAGGAACTGATTCTGTCTGCTCTCTCTGCGCAGCTTTTCCATACTGATACAGCTCTAATCAATTAGGATTAACACAGTGGGAGTCCCATTTTGAAGCGGGAACCCCTGCTGTGTTCATCCTGATGGGAAATTAGTCTGCCACAGGGAATCCATGAGCAGGCAGTTCAGGCAGCTGCCATCAGCGGTTTCCTGGAGGAATACTCAACAATATATCTGGCTACATCTGTAGCTGAACACACCGATACCCAGCAAGCTCTAAGAAACACCAAAAATTACCACATAATTAATATATATATATGATTCCCTTTGAAAAAGTCACGTAGTGACGAAACGCGTCAGGGTACGACACTGCGACATTACGTCATCACGCAAGTGCGCACTTTACGGCCGGAGAGCGCATGGAGCTGATCTGAGGCTGATACACTTGGAAATCTCACTACAATCAGAGACACGGCGTTCTTATCCATCTAGCTGCTGAAAGTGAACCGGATTGGATATCGATCCATTGGTGTGATCCAGGACGATGTTGCCCTGTTGGTGGTGATTATATCAAAAACTGCTTGATTTTCTTTTACTTTTGTGAGTGTCCTTAATCCCCTTGTCCTCTTTTTAACATTAAATTTACTTTTTTACACTATGGGACGTGCGCTCTCTGTTCTTCTGTTTCTATAGATTTCTGCTGGAATTGGTTATTCCTTCTGAGAGCAGCCTTGGATCCATGGAAATCATCTTGTTCCTAATTTGAATTTTTCTGGACTTGCACTAAGGGTTGGACTTTCTGCACATGTTTTGTCTTCTTTTTTGTATGTTATGTATGTTATCACCATTGTTGGCACGAATTATTTTTTAGATTAATATTTTTTCTATATTTATTTATATTATTAGTTTAATCATATTTTACATTTTTATATTACTCTGTCTCACAAGTGGCGCTACTGTATTTCTTCTTTATATATATAATATAATATAATATAATTGCTTTCAGGAACCTTTTGACACCTCCAGCCATAAAACACATCCACACCGGGGGAAGGACCAGCACAGATAACATTCCAATAGACACTGTTTATAGTATAGCTTTTGCTTGCTTCATTCATTGGGGCATTTTAACATCACCGGAAGAAGAGATCAGTGTATCTCGAAGCTCGCACAAATAAAAGCATTTCGTTAGCCACAGAACGGTATCATCTATTCATTTTTTGATTATTGAAGCTCGGCTAAAACGGTACTGATACCTCTACATATATATATATATATAATATATTATATATTATTATATATATATACTATATATAATAATATATATATTATATATAGGATATATAGAGTATAGTATATCTACTTTGATAGACGATATATGGAATGTATATGAATATAGGAAGCAGAAAATAGCCGGGTTCGTCCAGTTGCGATAGTGCAGAATAAATGAGTTCTTCAGTATTAGGTGATAATTTTTTATTGGACTAACAATTTATGTCATAGGACAAGCTTTCGAGAGTTATCCTCTCTTCTTCAGGTCAGCAATACTGATATACAAAGGATTCAATGGCTAAAACAGTGTACAGAGAGGGGGAAAAAAACCAGATATGTACTGTAGATAAGGTAGGGTGTTAAAAGTGTTTGAAGCCAGGGGACAGTGACAAATAAAGGTGGGGAGGGATGCTGGGGGGGAGAGAAAGTGTGGATAAGAATTGAGGCAAGCAGGATAATTACAAACAATTTTGATAGGGTGTGAGAAAACCCATGTCCACATTAAGTTCTATGGTTTTGGTGTCAAAGAGTCTTATCATTCTGAGTTCAAATGTTTTCCTTTCTTGGGTGCGTTTAAACATTCCATTGAGGATTTTGATTTTTAAATCATTTATGGAATGATCTGGTTGTGAGAAGTGATGTGCCACAGTGAGCAGTATCTTCCTTCTTCGTGATGGAGTATAGAGTGTCTGTGCATATTCATTCTTCCTTGTAGTTTTTGGCTGGTTTCCCCAATGTAGCAACCTTGATCACATCTGTTGCACTGAATCATATACACTATTTTCGTGGATGTGCAGCTGTATGATCCTTTAACATTGAATGTTCTATGGTTGTGACTGGCTGTGGGATCTTGGCAAATATGTTTGCAGAGTTTGCAGCATTTGTTGTTGCACGGTTAGAGGGTTTACGAAAAATAATCAAAGTTCTGCAACCCATGTTGACAGAGGATGCGACATTAAAAGAAATCTTTCCCAAACCTCCCATTCTTGCATTCCGGCAACCACCAAACCTCAAACAGAAATTAGTCAGCAGAAAACTACGCAACGATTTTAAAGACATGGATAATGGCACAAAACCGTGCAACAACAAACGCTGCAAACTCTGCATATATATGTATCAATTGGAGCGCTAATGGGCGTGGCTAAATGTATACAACAAACAAAACAAACAAAGAATCCCAAAGCTACATCCACTATGACAAAAATATACAGTGAAACACCTATATATCTCTTGAAAAAAAGGTAATTTAGTTAAACTCTTTGGCCAAAGCATTTTAAGCCTGCAATGACTTCAAGGCATGACCAAATATTGCAGGTCCTAAAACTAACTGATTAAAATTCTTATTTATCTCTGTAGCCATGCCACCTATGGTTCCTAACCTGTCCTATTGCCGGCAGTAAGCCCTGGTAAAGCAGGCCTGTCAATAGTCAATATGGGTTTCCCCACTCACTGGTGCTTCACTTGAGTGACAGGGGGAGGCGGTTACATCAGGCCTGAGCATGTCCAATCATGGGACAGACCTGATGCCCTCTTCAGGCTGCCTCAAATTTACAACCTTGTTTGTCTGTTCAATACCCAGTTGTGGGGTAGCTCATATAAGCAGCATTTATTGCAATATATTTTTCTTTATAACACAAGTGCGTTCAATCCCATTAGTTTTTGTAGTTTGTTGTTCCTTCAACATATAAATGTGAGGATTCATGGATCGCAGCGCCCGCGGCCCGCCCCCCCCTCATCTTCTTTACCTCCCGCTGCTGAGTTGCATGCCCCTCGCTGGCACCACTTACCTCCTGCTGCTCTGGGGGTTCCCCGCCGTTCCCGGCGGTCTCTCGCTCCTGCTAGCTCTTCCCTCTCCCATGCGGCAGCCGTGTGTCCCGGCCGCTCACGTGAACAGCGCGCGCTGGGTGAGGATAATTTATTCACTGCTCTAGCAGTGAAACCACGCCCCCAGCAGACGAACAGGACTCCCTGCGAAAATAAGAGTTCTCACCTGCCTGCCAATCAAGTGGACCTATCCAAGATAGCTCCACGCACTCCTCCAGGCCTGACTCCACTTCCGATTGGTCAGCCGCACTTTATATTGCCTGTCCTCCCACTCACTCATTGCTCGACATAGTTTCCACTTGGATTACTACTCTGGCATTCTCTCTCTTATTTCTCTCAGGTTACGACTTGGCTTGGCGGACGTCTATCTCTGGCTCTCGACCCCTGCTTGGACAAAGACCTTCCGGAATTCTCCAATCTCTGACCTTGGCTAAACGGCAACGATGACGGCACTTCTTTACCGGTACTGGCAAGTATTGCTAGCTAACACCACCTGGCCTGGCAACGCCTAAAACACCACACTCCGGACACGCTCCTTTTGCTGCAGGTGCATGCCCATATACGTTCCTCACCTCAGTAGAAGGGATGGGTCTTGTCTGCGGGCAGCACCGGCGTAACAATAAATCCAATAAACTTGTTTATTATGGGAATGCACCTCTGTGTTTTTTCAAGCTAGCAGTGGAATCAGTGCTTCGTTTTTTCCCCTCTCTCCTTGTTTATCCACATGAACGGAGGCACGATACAGCCCTAGACAAGTGCACAGTGAGGCTCCTCAACTACGTGAGTTTCAACATTCCACTTTTCTTTCCATAAGTAGTTGTTAGGATTATTGTTCATATACCCCATGTTATTGCCATGATGCTGTTTTGATGCTGGACACCGGCAGGTGTGTATTGTCCTTACCTCAGTGCCTGTGGGACCATATTTCCAGCTACACATCTACAAGTGCCTGTGGGAGTATTATATCCTAGCCTCATTTATTATTCTTTTTGGAGGGGTACTCCACCCAGGACTCTAGCTGTTACTTCAACATTAGCTGTTTTTTGTTTCAGAGCACCATACAACCTTGTTTGTCGCCTCAAATTTAGCAGTGTCTGTACCACATTGAGAGAGGCAGTCACACAGCCAAGAAATATGAAATGTGCAGGGGAAAGGGGAAGGAAAATAGACAGGGCGATTCTAAAAGTGAACGTCAAAACAGTGTTTAAGGAAAACAATAAGACACAAATGTGAATCACCTATAAACAATTAAATAATACCCTTCACCAACCAGTGATAAAAAAGTATTAGAAATACAAATAGTGATTGGCAGCTAAACTTCCTCAAATGGGAAGTCAGGATGTGTATTTTCTTTTCTTCTGGGATAGGAGGAGCGCAAATGTGCTCAGTGGTACATGTGAAATACATGTGGTACAAGAAATAAAGGCAAATATAGTGCAGAGTGTAAATACTATAAAGTGTCAATCTATAAGCCTTAGGTAGTAGCACTCACAAAACTTCTTGTAAGATTAAGCATGTCAGAGATTCTTCTCTCTCTGACTGGAGCCCTTGTAAATGATGTAAGGTTATGAACCCCAGAAGCCTAGTCCTGTGTCCCCATAACCATCGGCAGACGACTCAGCCCTCCTGTTACAAGCAGGTATCATGTACCACATGACCAGTAATGGCATAATCTTCCACAGGGTGGGGGAAACCCCGTTACACCTCTATAGTTAGAGGAAGAATGATCACATTGGATCTGTCCCAACCAGCTGCATGAAAGGACTGCTTACTTGGAAAGTGGGGAGGGGCGAGCTTAAACCCTGGGAGGAAGGAGCTATTAACCTCCAAAACAGCTGAGGCCAGCTGGACAAAGTTAACAAACACACAGATACCTAGCAAGCTCTAAGAAACCCCCAAAATTACCACGATATATATATATATATATATATATATATATATATATATATATATATATATATATATGTATGTACGTATATAAGTATCAATTGGAGTGCTACTGGGTGTGGCTAAATGTCTACAACAAAAAAACAAAGAATCCTAAAGCTACATCCAATATGACAAAAATATACAGGTAAATACCTATATATCTCTTGAAAAAGCGTAATTTTGTTAAACCCTTTGGCCAAAGCATTTTAAGTTTGCAAGCCACTTCAAGGCATTACCAAATATTGCAGGTCCCAACACTAAAATGCTGGTGGTCCCCATGTGCATGCGCAGAACCAATGTCTCGGTGACATGCGCAGGGAAAGCGGGGTGTCCAGCCTGCTGCCTGTTGACCTGCTCCTCCCCACTCCCAACATGGGACGGAGGGGAAGCACCATGGCGAACCCAGCACCCCAACCCAGCTCACCCCACGCCTGCCAACCCAGCTCACCCCGCGCCCGCCAACCCAGCTCCCCCCGTGCCTGCCAACCAAGGGACTGGGGGGGAATGCTTCCACGGAATTAGCCCGCCAGTCTTGCCCCCCCTTCAGCCTACCTTCCGTGCCCCCCGTGCCTACCTCCCGCCCCGGGCAGCAGCCGCGGTGATCGGGGGCAGGGAGGACAGCGTCTAACGGCAAAGAAGCAGGAAGCAACACCCAAGGTCAAGGTCAGTCACCCACCGTGGCAGTCACTCAACCACCCAAGCAGTCATTCACTCACCCACCCACCCACTCAACCACCCAGTCACCCACCCAGTAACTCAGTCACCACTCAGTCACTCAGTCACTTATCAACCCAGTCACTCAGTCACTCACCCAAACACCCAGTCACCCACCCAGTCACTCAGTTACCCACCCAGATAGCCACACAGTCACCCACCCAGTCAGTCACTTACCCACCCAATCTGGAAGTCAGTTGAGCAGTCAGTCACACACCCACCCATCCTGGCAGTCAGTCACCCACCCTTGCATTCAGTCACCCACCCATTCAGTCAGTTACACACCCAGGCAGTCATTCACCCACCCAGGCAGTCAGTCACCCACCCAGGCAGGCATTCAGTCACCCACCCAGGCAGTCAGTCACCCATCCACCCAGGCAGTCAGTCACCCATCCACCCAGGCAGTCAGTCACCCACCCACCCACCCAGGCCATCAGTCACCCACCCACCCGGGCAGTCAGTCACCCACCTGGGCAGTCAGTCACACACCCACCCGGGCAGTCAGTCACCCCCCACCCGGGAAGTCAGTCACCTACCCGGGCAGTCAGTCACCCACCCAGGTAGTCAGTCACACACCCACCTGGGCAGTCAGTCACCCACCTGGGCAGTCAGTCACCCAACAGGGCAGCCAGTCACCCACTCTGGCAGTCAGTCACACACCCAGTCAGTTATCCACCCACCAACCCACCCTGGCAGTCAGTCACCCACCCTGGCAGCGAGTCATGGCAGCCAGTCACCCACCCTGGCAGTCACCCACCCTGGCCATCAGCCACCCACCCACCCAGGCAGACAGTCACATACCCACCCAGGCAGTCAGTCACCCATACACCCGGGCAGTCAGTCACCCACCCAGGCAGTCAGTCACCCACCCACCCGGGCAGTTAGTCAGTCATCCACCCACCCGGGCAGTCAGTCAGTAACCCACCCAGGCAGTCAGTGAGTCACCCACCCACGCAGTCAGTCACCCACCATACTTAACCCCCTCCCCCCCAGGCCCATACTGAATCCCCCCCAGGCCTTTTGTCACATTGGAAGTAGCATTGGGTATCTTTGTCTTTTGTTGAAAATATAAAAATTAACAGATTGCATTGTAATGTTTTTTTCCGAATTACAATAAGAAGAAAACAATTAAGTAAAAGTTGCGCGCAATTTTTTTTTTCATGGTAGGTGCGCTATGGGTTCGGGGGTGGCCTGCTCCTTTCATTTGTCCTGTGCCCCATGATTTCTGTTGGCGGCCATGCACAAATGCAATTTATAAGAAGATTTCCGTGCACCAAATTTTGTATAAAAAAAACATTGCAGTCTATATTGTTATCTTGGAACATTTGATTTTTTCTCTTTTCTAAAATAAATGTATGCAATCCAATAGTAATTCCCATAGAAACTTACAGCCTTGTCTTTGCGTTTGAACCTATTTGTACTGTTACCTTTGATGTTAATGCAGTCCTTCTCAATGGTATCTGCTTTGAACTTTTTATTCAGGTTTCTTCTTTGTAATTTTCTTTCTGAATTGCAAGACCCTCCCAGACCGACTACACTCATATTTTTCACTATGCATTTCCTGTGCTCCACAACAAATTCCTAAACAATTACTTGCTGCTGCTGACCTATTCAGCTCATTTATGGCTACCTGTTAGTCAAAGCAATAAAGAACAGTAGCATTTCTATTATTACTAAACATGATTTATTCTTTTACTTTCACAGTATGTTATACTGATTCCTGAGTGACGCAATGCCACTGATCCAGCTAAATGCTCATATTAAAATGAAATTTTGACTAAAGCTATTGCCCATACAGAAGAATTCAAAGATTGTATGCTAGGCACATAAATTTACCTGAAAAGTAATTCATATATTGTGGCTATATGGGGCCTATGGAATGAGCTGAGATTAAATTCTACCTTTTATTGTACATAACATTTCAATTCTAAAAAGTAATACAACCCCCTGAAAAATATGCAGGACTTCTAATTATTACATTTCAATTATTAGTGTAATAATTATAATATCCATACTGTAAAAATAATAAATGTTGTTGCCCTGTATAATGAAACCATCCGTGCTGTGGGAAATACATCTTTGGGTTCATACATATGGTAGCAACTCAATTCTGTGCTATTTAGTGTTTGCACCAGTTGAACTTGGTGGACCATTTTAACACACATTTGATTGATTTTGTAGCTCCCAGAAATATCAATTTGAAGTTCACCCCTTTTACATTTGTACTGTAAGTGCAGTCCATTTCTGTGAGACAAAACAAATGTAGCCCTGTGTAATTTTGGGGTTACATGCCTCTCTCCTCCTGTGCAATAATCCCTGTTAAAAGGGCGGGTTTGCCAGGAGCAATCATGAGGTTTGCACTCATCCCCTGTGATGTGTATTGTGTATTGAAGGAAGTGACATCATGCTCTGTGTCCAATAACAGTGACACAGGAGTGGTGCCTACTGGAGCTATATAGTATGCATCACTTCCTGAATTTAATGTTGAAGTGTGTGTGTGAGTGTCTCATCCCACTTGAAGGGAACGTGAGCTGGGGTTAGACCGTCATGAGACAGGTTAGTTTTACCCTACTGATGATGTGTTGTCGCAATAGTAATCCTGCTCAGTACGAGAGGAACCGCAGGGCTCTGGCAAGGATTTTGGCCCTCCCCTAGGTAGAGAGTAAGGGAAGAGCAAGGACAGCTTCTAGGGCCCTGACTAGGAGTGGTGTCCAGGGACTTCCTTGAGGTGGGCAACCTTTATGATGTGCGGCTAGAGACCAGCCGCAATGATGGGCACTAAAGATGACAATAAAGAATGTCCAATTTGAAAGATCCTTCTTGCCTGAGAGTGGAGTCATTCAGGGAGAAGCTGCACCCAGAGGTTCTCTTCCAGAGACTCCTCCCTGCTGTCGTGGGGACCTGGAAGAGATGGAGGCGCTGTCCCAGAAGTGAGTAGTTCTCAGCATTACCTCACGAGCCAGTCCTGATGTACTTCCCCATATCACCGCGGAAGACTCAGGAGTCCTGTAAGCCAGCAGGTGCACCACACTACATTTCATGTAACATGGGGCAGTTTCCTCATGTAAGGGGCCAATATGAGATTGGGTGGGGAAACACCATTACACAAATAAATAAATCATTGTTGATGCAGTTTGGGGCTGATGGAGAATTATGAGCTTCGTACATAGACTCACATTAGTGCAAATATAACTGAGATTGATAAGCACCAATTTTGCACCAAAAAAAGCTGCTTGTGATGCTTAATGTATAGGTTTCGAGGAGGTTGGAATGAAATATAATATGTTTTATGTTTACACAACATGAAATGTACATTTTATAAATATTTTTACCTGCACGTGTACTGGGGTTACAAACAGCATGCTGGAGAGTTGCAGCAAGTACACTTGTCTGGAAACTTGTTTTAAAAGTAATAAAGATTTATGTTTTAACAAGTGAAATGCTGGGTCGCCTGTCTACTAAATTTGAAGAAAGAATGAAGGCTAATATTTTGCAGTGAGGAATATCTTCTTTCCTAAGAGATTAGGTTCAGTCTGTTTCTGAGTAGTATTTTGTATATTCTACAGCCATTTAAAGATGGTTAGAGCTTTAAATAATACAAATAGGACCGGTTCTTACATTTGAAATGCGTCTTTATGAATATTTATATTGTTTTTGGTAAATCAGATGTTGTTTTGTTTGGTTCTCAATAACTTTTTCCCTTCTAAAAAAAATAGAGATTTTGGGACGAAAATGCCCCAAACGGCCACTTCAGACTAAATAGAATTACCACCCAGTGTATTCATTAAAATGTAATAGTTCCAATTGGGGCACTATCACACAAAAACTAAAAAGTTTCAGTCCTTAATGTCCTTAAAGAAATACTCTCAACAATTGTGTGTAATAATGTTGTTGACATTGAAATACTTACATGTGCAGCACACTTGTTACAGATGCAGCGGCCGTTATTCGAACACTTCACACGGTGTATACCTCGGAATACCCATACCCGTACTGCCTTTAGACGCAAGTGCAGAAAATGGCGTTTTAGTGTTCTGGTTTATAAACAGCTGAAATTGGCACAGTACTGTACACATTACAATTCATTAATTTCATTGCATTTAATTGCACACAATCCATGTGCCGGCGGGTCTTTCGAGTGACTCCCGGCAGCGGAGGTAACGAGGGGGGCGGTCGCGGGGCACAGGGGACCTGGCTACATCCTCCCCCGGTAAAAATCCCAACGTCCTCGCTTCGAACACAACTGAATATAACTATGTACAGAAGTTATATAATGAAAATGCAACCATAAAATACAATCTTAACACATCAATCGACTTTAAACGATATTGCATAGTTCTGTGAGCATCACACTCACAGATTGGATTTTGCTCCTAGACCACTGCTGAGCCTCATAATGAGGTTCCCCAATTTGATCATAGGTTACCCGATTTGGAGGGTACCTGACTCTTTGGCTTCTTCGGAGCGGTTCTTCTGCAACTTCCTCGGGGGAGTAGTAAACACAGTCCTGCGGCTCAGCCTCTTCCCTTGATGGGAGAAATGTCTCTGAACAGTCTCTGTTAGGCACACAGCACGGGCTCTGTGGATCCAAAGGCTGGCCTGTTGGCGCCACCTTAGTAGGCGTTGGCCTACGGGGCCCTTTACTCGTAGCTCCTCCGGGAGATGCCCCTTCACTGGAGTAGTCCCTTTGAGAGGATCCTTCCATAGGATCTTCAGGAGTTTCAGAGTGGGTTTCGTTATTGACAGTCTCTTGACCCATCTCTGATAAGTCGGACTCACCGTTGAGCGGTGTGGCGAGTAATTCCGTTTCCTCATCTCCCACTAGTGGAATTTGGAATTATGGGAGGTGGTTACGGTGTCATATCTTTACCCGGCCTTCAGTGTCTTTGATGCGATAAACCGGGAAGCCAGGCATCTGAGATTCTATTTCATATACACCGTCTCTCCATCGGTCGGCCAATTTGTGTATTCCATCCGTCAATACGTGAAGGCGTACATCTACTGGTAGTCTTGCCTCTCGTCCGAACATGAGGAAGTAGGGAGAGAATCCAGTTGACTCGTGTCGGGTACAGTTGTATGCGTGAACCAAGGCCTCTACATGTCGACTCCATTCAGTCTTCTGGGCACCCTGTAGAGTTCCGAGCATGTCCAGTAGAGTTCTATTCAATCGTTCTGGCAACGCATCTCCCTCAGGATGGTATGGGGTTGTTCGTGATTTGGCAATGTTCAGCATTTTGAGCAATTCTCGGATCAGAGTGCTCTCAAAATCCCGACCTTGGTCGGAGTGGAGGCGGTTTGGAAGACCGTAGTGAACTCAGTACTTCTCCCATAATATCTTCGCCACTGTGATAGCTTTCTGGTCTTTAGTGGGGAAGGTCCATGGGGCCAGAACTTTTCAGATGGCCCATAGGCGCTGCTCTAGTAGGCAGGGTCTTGCGTTGGACACACGAGTACAATGGCGACAGTGTTGTTCTACGGCCTCTCGCATCTTGGACCAGAACAAGCGGTCTCTGACCAACCCAAAGGTCTTCTCTACACCGAGATGTCCATGCTCATCATGTAGGGACTTCAACACCATGTATTGCAAGTTCTTAGGGAGGACTAGTTGTCGTCTATCGGGGTGGTTGTGGTATTGCACCACCCTATAGAGTAAGCAGTTGTCGATCTCAAATTTGTCTGCTTCCCGCATGAGCAAAGCAACCAAGTCTTTGGGAGCACACTTCAAAAGAGCTGGGTTCCTCTTTTCAATGGCTTGCCTAATAATACTAACTACAGGCATACCCCGGTTTAAGGACACTCACTTTAAGTACACTTGCGAGTAAGGACATAGCTCCCAACAGGCAAACGGCAGCTCACGCATGCGCCTGTCAGCACGTCCTGAACAGCAATAATGGCTCCCTACCTGTACTGAAGCTGTGCACAAGTGGGGAGACTATAGAGCCTGTTACAAATGCCTTATTTATATAAGTTATGCACGTATATGACGATTGCAGTACAGTACATGCATCGATAAGTGGAAAAAAGTAGTGCTTCACTTTAAGTACATTTTTGCTTTACATAAATGCTCCGGTCCCATTGCGTACGTTAATGCGGGGTATGCCTGTACATGGTCCTGTACTTGATAATCTACTAGATCTTTCCACTGTAGCACTTTGTCATGAGTTATGTGCATTCCTTTCAGGTCGCAGTGGGCTGCGGGGACGGCCTGCGACTGGCATCCCAAGGAATCTGCAACCCGTAATTCGGAGAAGGCCACTTGATCGTTGATGATGGCGGCAGTGCTACACATAGTGCGCACCTCTAGTCCTGGGAGTTCTTCCCATTCCTCATCATCGGGAGTAGCACTTAGCCCTGGTCGTCTGGATAGAGCGTCAGCCCCTACATTCAAAGGTCCCTGCTTATACTTCAGGGAGAAGCGGTAATTGTTTAGGGCTGCCAGCCATCGGTGTCCTGCGGCGTCCAATTTGGCTGAGGTATTGACGTACGTGAGGGGATTGTTATCCGTCCTTACCTCAAACGTAACACCGTACAGGTAATCGTGGAGCTTTTCCGTGATGGCCCATTTGAGAGCCAGGAACTCCAACTTGTGGACTGGGTATTTCTGTTCACTTTGTGTCAGACTACGGCTGATGTAGGCTACAGGCCGAAGGCCCTCGGGGTGCTTCTTGTGCAGGACGGCACCCAGTCCATTGAGGCTGGCATCCACATGCAGCACGTATGGTTGTTCGGGATCAGCATACGCAAGCACCGGCGCTTCGGTCAGACGCTTATTCAATTTCAGAAAGGCCTGTTCACACTCAGAAGTCTATTTATCGGCAAACGGTTGGCGGGCCGATGCGGCCTTCCTTCCGGTATCTTCCGGGTATATTTTCAACAGATTGTTCAGGGGTTTAGCTCTGCTAGAGTACCCTTCCATGAAGCAACGGAAGGATCGTAGTTCCGTGACATTCTCGGGACGCGGCCAGTTCACGACGGCTTCTACTTTGGCTGGGTCAGTGTCAATTACTTGATCAGACACGGTGTGTCCCACGTAGGTCACCGAGGTGTGACAAAACCGGCACTTGTCGAGGGACAATTTCAAACCTTCCTTCCCAAGACGGTCTATCACTTTAAGCAGCCTCTCTTTGTGCTCTTCCAGAGTCCTTCCGAAGACAATGATGTTGTCCAGGTAGACGAGACACTCCCGAGGGTTCATGTCCCCGATAGTCTTCTCCATCAGTCATTGGAAGGTAGCAGGGGCCCCACATATACCTTGGGGCATACGTGTAAATTGGTAGAACCCCAGGGGACAGACGAAGGCTGTTTTCTCCTGATCCTCTGCGTTCATGGGTACCTGACAGTACCCGGATCGTAGATCGAGCACGCTGAACCATTGGCTTCCGTTCAGAGCATTCAGGATCTCTTCAATGCGAGGAAGGTTGTACTGGTCCGGTATCGTACGATAGTTCAGGGTTCCATAGTCGACACACAGTCGTATAGATCCGTTCTTTTTCCTCACCACCACTATGGGAGAGGCGTAAGGGCTCAGAGACTCCGTCAAAATCCCAGCGGTCTCCGTTTCTTGCAAGACGTTCCTCACATCGTCCACATCCCTAGGGGCAATGCAACGAGAGCATTCATGGAACGGAGTGGCGTCGCTCAGTCTAATGGCATGTTGAGCGCTGCGACTGCACCCCACATCCATCTCACTCGTGGAGAACACATTCCGTCGTTTATTCAACTGGGTTGTCAGCCGCTCTTTCCACTCAGTTGGCAATGTCGACTCACCGAAGTTGAAGTCCAATTTGACTAACCGCTCATCCACTGCAGCAGCGTTCACCTTGGGAGTAGTTTCCACAGGGCTGACCGGATATATGCAACCCAGACTGTCCGGCATCAAGTTCCATCGGGAATGGGGAGATGTTCTGCACATATACGTACGTTCAGAGAGGGATTTTAGTCATCCACTCCCTTACTTCGGGTAGACCCTATACCCTCTCTGAACTTCTTCCTCAGGGGTACTCTCCAGAGAGAAGAGATGATCGTTCTCGTCTCGCTCAGGATAACAGCACCAGACGGCCATTCGTTGCACTCCCCCTGGTAATATGGTCGTCAGTCCGCGTTGACGATTGTAGAGATCCCCGTGACGCTCCAAGGCATATACCCGGTTGCACTCCTCTTGTAGGACAGGGTCTAGGAGCGAAATGGCCAGTGGCAAACTTGTTGGTCTCTTTCAGGTATGCTCTGATTGCTCAGGTATGCTTGTACTATATCAGTGTTGGTTCCCAAGATGATCGGATACTTGCACTGGTCTTGGGGCTCCGGGCATACCATTGCCGCTACATGCATGGGGTGTTTCTTGCCGGTGTTCAGTTGGAGTATTTCCAGTTGAACCCTTACAATTCCATCAATGGGATAGTCTTCATTACTTAACCCCCTAACCTTCATATGGGGCAGTGTCTAAGGTGCTGGTTGTAGAACTTACGGTATATGATGGTCACTTGTGATCCCGTGTCCAGTAGGGCCGATGCATAGATCCCTTCCAGTACAACAGGCACGATGGCGCGGGGCCTACTTGACTGTAAGCTTCCCTTGGTGAGGCGTCATCACCGGGGCCGGAGTCAGAAGGGGCATCTTCGGTACCAGGAAGGGGTTCTGAGTCAGACCCGGCCATTTGTACTCGGCAGACAATTGACCGGGCTGAGTTTCTTCTATCGGGAGGTTTTTCATCCGGAGGATCCTCCCTCTCCAGGCAATCGCTGGAGAAGTGGCCCTTCTTCCCGCAGTTATAGCAAACTACGTTGCGGCGTTCAGGACGATCCTTGTACGTAGACGATGATTTCCCGGATGGTCTAGATTTGGAGACCGGGATCTTGGTTGAGGCCTCCTCTTCTTGACTTGGAGGTTTCTTGGCCGTTGGCGCAGAAGCCCCCTAAGGTTCACTCTTTGGAGGCTCCTTAGTCTTCTTGGAAGTATGCAACCGGGCGTAGACCTCATGTTCTTTTATCTCATCCATTAGCGCTTCCCAGGTAGGGGGGTCACCACGCATCAGAGAACGCCTCATCATGAGTACAATAGGATTAGTGGGAAGGGCTCCACTCAGGAATTGCATACGGCGATACTCATCCACCTCTGATGCGGTAATACGTTTACGCTTATGTAGTTCCCACAAGACCGATTGAATCCTCTGTAGGAAGTCAGATAGATCCTCTCCCTCTTTTTGGCAAAGGTTGTAGTATCTCTTCATCAATTGTCCTATGTCTTTGGTTCGCCCGTAGGCCCGCACAAGAGTCTCCAGCATCTGCTGCGCAGTAACGTCCGCATGCTGATCTTTACACATCTGTATTGTGGTGGATGCGGGAGGACGTAGGCATTCCATTATGCATTGCCGCTTCACAGACTCCGGGCATGTCCATTCTTCTAGGACCTGCGAGGTGTATTCCCTCCAGACTTCAAACGCTTCTTCGCCAGTCGGTGTCGGCTTGGTCCCGGAAAAGATCTTTAACTTGCGATACTGCTGCTGGGCCGGGGATTCGGATTTGGACACCCCCATTTGTAGGATAGCCTGAGCTAGCACTCGGATATCATCCCCACGTTTAGAGGAAGAGCTGGCAATACTTAACGGTGGACTATAGTCTGTGAGAGCAGTCCGGCGGCCTCCGCAATAACTTTCAAGGGGGGAAGGTGACGTATGCATAGCAACCTCTTGTAAATTCGTGTGAGAGCTGCTCAGCTCGGATTTTCTAGGCAGTTCAGGGTAGACAACAATACAGCAGGAACCTGTCGGCCTCGCGAGCCACAAACTGGATGGGCCCCGGTTTTCGGTTATATCTTGCCCTACACTCACTAACACGGAGCAACACTCCTGGTCTGCATCCTTTCGTCGTTCCAACACTTTTTTTTTGGCGGCATCCAGGATATGTGGGTGCTGCCTCAAGGCCAGTTGTATTGCCGAAGATGGAGTATCAGCAGAGACCTGGCTCACCGTGAGTGTGTGAAGTGGCGGCACTTGCAGCTCCATGGCCCAGTCATACACTTCTGAGCGTGACGGTGATGGTAATGGTGCCATGATTAATAACTGAGTGGGCACCCCAGGTCTTAGTATCTCAGCAGCGCCTCCAAATGTAACGGGTATTCCCCCACCCAAACGCATATAGAGTATGTGTGAGGGGGAACCTATGTGTTACCAGGTGTGGTGCATATACCTGCAGGTTCACCAGGGGCCTGAGCCTCCGCTTGCTGGGAACCTAGGGTGCTCTCTGGAACGTCTCTTGATCAGCATCTCCACCTGTGCAGGATTCTAGGAGTATAGAATGTACCCTACACAGGACCAGCATATAGTAATCACATACACTGGAGTATAGGTATAACCATTTACTATATACAGCATCAATAACACAACACATAACCATTTACTTTATGCAGCATCAATAACACAACGCATAACCATATATTTTAGCAACTCAGTAACGGTACCATGTCTCAAGTGTCAGTCACTCCAGCTAGGAGCGTGTACCCCGTGCCCACCACCGTGTACCCCCACACCGTGTCCACAGTATAACCCCCCTTGTCCCGTGGTCAGCGCTGCCACTATGTGTGAGTACTTTGTTGGTGCACTTATAACGATACCTGCCTGGTGCGGTGGCACCTGGCTTTCTAGAATCTTCTCAAAGGATCAGACGAGTTCCTGCACGACATCCAGGATCCACCCGCGTGGTGATCCGTCAGGGGCGATCCCACCCTGAAGATAATCCAGCTCTCTTTAATGGCAGAGACTTGAGCCCAAGTCTCTCAGCAGGAAACGCAGCATCCGCTGTGTCCCTAACTAGCAAACAGCTAATGGGGCAGGGTCCCTAACCTAGGGCCTGTCCCTATAGCACCACAAGCTATTGGAGGTGCTCAGGACCTATCTGGGGCCAAGGGGGCTGCTGGCCTAATGCAGTGGGTCACAGACCCCTGCATGCACCTCCTATCCCTTACTCTTCCTGGTCCTGACTAACATGCAGAGCCCGCGAAATGTATCTAAATCTCCTCCACCAGGGAGATTCTACAGCCCTATTGTCTCCCTGGCATCATGTGGGGAGCTCGTGAGGCTCATGGGACCTGTAGTCCCGTTCTCAGAGCCTCCCTGGTTGGATAGTGTTCGCGCGCTCTCCTCGCGCTCTCCTCGCGCTCTCCTCGCGCTCTCCTCGCGCTCTCCTCGCGCACGCGCAACTCATCCGGCTGCCCGAGCACTCACTGCGCATGCGCAAACTCTGGCAAGATGGCGGCACCCTGCACGGGAGCCGCCGGAACGCAGAAGCGCTCCCTGCATAGACCCCACCCTCCAGAAGTGCCGGCGGGTCTGTCGAGTGACCCCCGGCAGCGGAGGTAACGAGGGGGGCGGTCGCGGGGCACAGGGGACCTGGCTACACATGAAATTCAAACAAATCACCCGCTCTAAACACGTGTGCCTTGGGCGATTGGCCACGTTAATGCCGCGTGGTGTAGAGCAGTGCACACGAAAATGGTTCCGTGATATGTTCAAATAATGGCCGCTGCGTCTGTATGTGCTCTGGATCTTCAATTCCTTGTCTTATATCTTGCTAACTTGGATGGAGAATGTGTATCAATAACTAGGGAAATGATCTGTTTTCTATCACATTCAGGGATGAGTGAGTAAACCTGATAGGACAAAGATTCATAACATGCAATGAATTGAAATGAGGGGGAGGGGGGAATTGAAACACCATCAATATGTGGATTTTGACATCAAATTGTCCTAGTAATGTCAAACTTCTGATAAAAACAGTAATGTCCCGCCAATTTACTTCTCGCACTATTGTGTGCTATTATCGAAGCCTATAAATAAGCCTAGTTTTTTCCACTGCCAGTCGAGTGAAAAGAGTTTTCCAGAAAGACCTGTCCGTCACAAAGATCAAGCACTGTCTTGAAATCAAACAAAAATGTAAATTCTGAATACCACTTAAACTCTCACATTATTGTGACTTGAAAAGAAATCCGGTTAGTATATTATATCACAAACTGTAAAACACTTTCATGTAACAATCTCATTCATAACAAATTGTCCGAAAGATGAAAAAAAAAACAAAAAAAACACACACAACATATTATTCTCAAGAAGGCCGTGATGTATGAACAGTTATACTGTACAATTCAAACATAGATGTCCGGCACTCCAGTGGACTTGTGAAGAAAGTTATTCAAATATATTTACAAAATTATTATCAATGTTCAATTTATCAATGTTTCGGTCCCCCCATTGAGCTTTTTTGAGATAGAAAATGAGTGATACCAGCCTGCTAAATATACCCACCAGGGGAAACATGTTAGGGGGAAGTCACTGGAAAAATGGCACCAAGGGCCCATGTGCAACTGTTTGTAGGCAATTCTCGTAATAGTTTTGTGCTACAGTACCTGTGATACAACAATAGAATAATCCTTATTGTGATTTATACATAATGACACATATCTCACTTGAATGAAAAAAAAATGAAAAAAAGGTTATATCTATGGCGCTTGTCACCAGGACATACTAAATAGATGCAAAGGATATATACAACCAGATGGAAGGTAAAATCCACTTGGGTTCTCCTCGAGCAGACGATCAGTCATGTGAAAGAAATAAAAGAGATAACATAGTGTAATACAGTGGCTAACAGTAACATAAAACGCAACTAACATATACTGAGACAGACAGATTTTTTTGTTGTTGTTTAATATCTCACTTGAATATAATACAATGAAATCATAGTAAGGACAAAGAGCAGTGTACAATATATACTATATATGACACTATGCATAATCTGTATATAATAATATGTACACTAATTTTATAATACTGTACTACTATTCTAAAGTCCTACTGGCTCACTGTCAAATATGAAAACTCTATTATTCTAGCAACTATGCTCAAATATCGATGAGGAAAGATACAGCTTCGCTGTGGACTTACAAAGGGATACGGACAATTTACCTGGGAATTCCGCAGAGTCTTTGATGCTTCTTCCCTTTTCCACATTTTACAGGGAAATCACTCTGTGGCCAGATACGCTCTGGAGTTTCCGCACTATCGCCACCGAGACCGGATGGAATAACGAGGCGTTATCAGCCGCCTTCTGGAAAGGTCTCTCTGAGATTTTAAAAGACGAGCTTGCTGCACATGAAAGCCCTACCGATCTCAAAGAACTCATCGCCATATGTATCCGCATTGATCAACGACTACAGGAGAGGTCCAAAAGAAACCGTCATTGGCAACTCACTCTGACATTCCCTCCTCTCCATGCTGGTACAACTGATCCTCTCCCACCAGATATTCCTGAGCCCATGCAACTTGGGGCCAACAAGTTGTCATCCAGTGAGAAAAAGCACAGACGAAACGTCGGTCTCTGCCTCTACTATGGCAATCCTGGACATCAGGTACTCTATTGTCCCCACAAGTCGGAAAACGCCAACTCCCAATGAGGTCCAGGGGAATCACATTGGGAACACTTTCTACCTCCCCTATCAAAGAGAGTCCCTTGCCAACTAGGATCCTTGTACTTCTTACCCTGACCAGTAAGAACTTCCATACCATCGCTTTAGCCTTTGTGGATTCCGGATTGGGAGGCAATTTCATTGACCAGGGTTTCGCTGAGAGGAATAACATCCCACTCATCCGCAAGAAATGCCATGTAGTGTTGGAAGCAATTGATTGTCGACCACTGCAACCTGCATTTATCTCTTTACATACAAATCTCTTTCATTTATGTACAGGTGAAGACCATACAGAAGAGATCTAGCTGGATGCCATCCATACTCCATCGGTCGACGTGATTCTTGGTCTCCCGTGGCTCCAACTTCACAACCCATCTATTGAGTGGACTGACAAGGAACCTGTTTGGTGGAGCACTTCATGTTGTAAGAATTGCACGGTCCCGTCAAAAGTGTATGCGGGATTGCTGCTCCTAAAGAAGAGAAGGTAACTGTGCCCGAGGTGTACATCGACTTTCGTGATGTTTTGGATAAAGCAAGATCGGAGCTTCTGCCACCTCAATGTGCCTTCGATTGTCCTATTGACCTGGTACCCGGTTCTGTACCTCCTAGGTGAATCTCATATCCACTTTCTCTTCCAGAGACTAAAGCCATGAAGGAGTACATTCAAGAAAATCCACTACAGGGGCTTATTCGGAAATCTTCTTCCCCAGCCGGTGCAGGCTTCTTCTTCGTTAAGAAGAAGGATGTATCTCTACGACCCTGTATTGATTACAGAGCTCTTAACAAGATCACCATTAAAAACCGCCACCCCTTGCCATTAATTTCGGAACTCTTCGTTCGCCTCCAAGGGGCCACCATCTTCACCAAACTGGACCTGGGTGGGGCCTACAACTTGGTAAGAATTAGCCACGGTGACTAATGGAAAATGGCTTTCAATACTAGACATGGCCATTATGAATACCTCGTCATGCCCTTCGGCCTCTGTAATGCCCATGCTGTCTTTCAAGACTTTGTTAATGAAATCTTCAGGGACCGGCTCAATCAGTTTGTTATCGTCTATTTGGATGACATTATGATTTTTTATAAGTCTTCACAGGAACATGTCGGCCATGTCAAACTGGTACTGTTACGCCTACGTGAAAACCATTTGTTCGCCAAGTGTCAGTTTCACCAAACTTCCACAGCATTTCTCGAATACATAATTTCTGACATTGGTCTCACCATGGATCAAGCGAAGGTGAAGGCAGCCCTGGATTGGCCTCGTCCCACTACTCTCAAGGCTGTACAACACTTTCTGGGCTCCGCAGATTACTACGGCAGGTTCATTCACAATTTCTCTTCTGCGGCAGCCTTAACGAAGAAAGGTGTGGATCCTACTTCATGGTCACCGGCAGCTAGCCAAGCATTCGATCATCTGAAATCCACATTCGTTTCTCCACCCATCCTCATAGATCCGGATCCCAAACTACCGTTCACCTTGGAATTGGATGCATTAGACGTCGGGCTGGAGCTATCCGGTCTCAGAGAAGGACTTCTCAAGCCAGACTTCATCCGTGTGCTTTTTTTCAAAAAAAATTCTCCAGCGGAACAAAATTATGACGTAGGTAACCGGGAACTTCTAGCTATCAAGTTAGCTCTAGAAGAATGGAGACATCTTTTAGAAGGCACGGAGAATCCTATCACCATCTTTACCAATCTCAAAAAATTACTCTACATCGAGGGTGCTCATCGCCTAGCGGCTCGTCAAGCCTGGTGGTCGCTTGTCTTTTCCCGGTTTAATTATATTATTTCTTTCCTTCCGGGTTCACAAAATGTCAAGGCCGAAGTCCTCTCCTGTCAGTTTTTGGTGGATAACAAAACCGAGGATCGTTAGGAAACCATAGTTCCCTCCAGATACATACTCTCTGCTAACACCTTTGATGCCTTGAGAGACGTCGTACAAGATCAGTACCACATCCCAGAAGGTCACGAGGTTCCTGAAGGGTGATTCTTTACCTCACCACCTCATCAGAGGAAAGTTCTTGAATGGGGTAATTCTTCCAAATAATTTGGACATCCTGGTACCAGAAGAACTACCAACCTTGTGGAGCGGACCTTTTGGTGGCCCGGCATGCAGAAGGACATTATGGAATGTGTTGCTGCATGCTTGACATGTGCTCGGAATAAGACTCTCGGAACAAACCACCAGGACTTCTTCGGCCTCTTCCCATCCCGGACCGTCCATGGAAACATCTGTCCATGGACTTCATAGTAGAACTTCTCATGTCTAAAGGGATGAACACCATCTTAGTAGTGGTAGACTGCTTTTCTAAGCAGTACCACTTTATCCCATTGAAAGGTCTTCCCAACGCTCCCAAACTGGCAGACATATTTATCAAATAAATTTTCCGCCTCCATGGTGTGCCGCCGGTCATCATCTCTGATCGTGGGTCACAATTTATTTCGAAGTTCTGGCATTCCTTCTCACAGCAAATAGGTATATATTTTCATTTTTCTTCGGGTTATCATCCCCAAACCAACGGTCAGACAGAGCAAACCAACCAGTCAGTGGAGCATTATATTCCCTGTTTCATCTCAAACACCCAGAATGACTGGACTGACCTTCTTCTTTGGGCCGAGTTCGCGCACAACAATCTGCGCAATGAATCCACCATGGATCGCCCTTCTTCATTAATTATGGGTTTCACCCATCTCTCCTGTCCATTTTCACCTAGTTCTGGGGTACTGGCAGCAGACAACAGAATTCTTTGGCTATAGAATTCATGGAAAAGAATCCAGCAGAATCTAACCAGGTCAACTTCTAGACAGAAGACATACTGCACCGACACACTTTATTCGAGCAAATACCCGGTATGTACCTGGCAGATACCTGGAATGCGCCGCTCCTCACCTCTGACAAGCCCCGTTGCATTTGCCTTCCCAGCCTGGGTTCATGCCTGGCTGACGGGCGGCTGATCTGTTAAATGATAATGATTAGGATTTAATAGGCTGCAATGCTTCGCGTGTCTACCAGATGGCATAAATTCATGAATTGTAATGCAGTATATATATATATACTGTGCAGTATTGCAGCCAGCGGAAATAAAATGCTTCAATCCCTGCTTGGAAAATACCTCAATGCACTCGGGCAGAAAACAGTCACAAACCTCAATACACCCGGGTATACCCGAATTCGTGGGACTAGCCAAGCTCGAATAAAGTGTGTCGCCAGTGTAGGCAGACCGTCACCGTAGGAACATTCAAAAGTTCAACTCGGGAGACAGGGTGTGGTTGTCCTCAAAGAACATCCATCTCAAAGTTCCCATGCTAAAATTAGCGCCAAGTTTCATCGGACCCTATTCCGTTGTGGAGAAGATCAACCCGGAGGTATACCGTCTGCTCCTTCCTCCTTCTATGAGAATACTATCGTTTTTCCATGTTACCCTGCTGAAACCAGCTACCCGAGATCCTCGGTTTCACGATTTGTTCTGGTCTCCGGCTCCTCTCCTCGTACAGGGCCAACAGGAGTACGAGGTTCACTCCATCTTGGACTCAAGGATTTCCAGGGGATTGATTCATTATCTTGTACACTAGAGGGGCTTTGGACTCGAGGAACGGTCCTGGGTTCCTCGCTACAGTCTTCATGCCCCGGCTTGACCGGCTCTACCACGCCAAATATCCGCACAAGCCCTCCCTGAGATGCCCGGAGGTTGCTCTTGAGGGAGGGGGTACTGTCATGATCCGTGATGCGCACGGCGTACTCGTCACCTATCCCAACTCGCAATCAGGCCCCTGCTCCTTCCATCAGCCATGACACTTCTCTTCCTTCTCCTGGGACCAGCTGCCATGCTAGGCGCACGCGCATCCCGCATGGAGGTTAATACCGCTCTCTCTGGTCCCGCCCCCGCCTCCAGACTCCGTCCACATGGCAACATCATCAGTGCACAGCGCGCACACGTGGTGCAGAGTCAACGCGCGCACGAGCCGCATCATCTTTCTACTTCTGGGATCATCTCCAGCACCCCTTCAGCCTATCACGGCCTGTCTGTCTAACACGCCTCCTCCATCCTGTACCTCATTGGTTCCTGTCTCCTATATATGCTCAGCCGGCCCACTGACAAATCAGCTAAGCATAAACCTTCCTATGTGCGAAGTGTTCACTGCTACCCTTGTCTTCACAGTCCTGTCTTTTACTAGTTTTAAATACCTGGGCATATGGTTTGACTCCCACTTAACATTCGGAATGCACATTGATGCCCTGACATCCAAAACCTATGCCAAATTAGGTGTACTTTACAGGAACAAATCCTCCCTAAGCCTGCTGGTCAGAAAGCGTATTGCAAAGCAGATGCTAATGCCAATTATCGACTATGGAGACATAATATATGGCTCGGCACCCCAAACCCACCTTGGCAACATTGACCCCCTCTACAATTCAATTTGTCGTTTTGTTCTCCAATGCAACTACAACACACATCACTGCGAAATGCTCAAATAACTTGATTGGTCATCACTCGAGTCTAGGCGCAAAGTTCACCTTTCCCGTCTTGCCTTCAAATACTTTCTGGGCAAGCTACCCACCTATCTGAACAAGCTCCTCACCCCTACCACATGCAGCACTTATCATCTGAGATCTGACTCCAAAAGACTGTTCATGGTCCCAAGGCTCAACAAAGTATCCGGCCGCTCCTCCTTCTCTTACCTTGCACCCCAAAACTGGAACAACCTATCGAAGACTCTCACATCCACCACCAGTTTAAGTTCTTTCAAAACTAACACTGTCTCACATTTTAATCTGGTCTGTAACTGTTACATCTTCTCTAACTGTACATGCAATGTATTGTATATAATGTATACCCTGTTCATTTATGTAACTATATTTGTAACCATGTATTATTTGTCATATTAACTATGTCCAGGACATACTTGAAAACGAGGGGTTACTCTCAATGTATTTCTTCCTGGTAAAATATTTTATAAATAAATTTACTCCGGTTCATAATTCCTCTGATTCTGACCTCGGCTTTTCTTCTGGACTCCGCTCATCTAAACTCCTTACCCCGGCTACCAACGACGATCCGCACCTCTCCAACCCCGACCTCAGCAAAGTACCACGACGATCCGCACCTCTCCAATCCTGTCCACAGCTAAGTACTTTCAACGATCCACACCTCTCCAACCTCGACCTCGGCAAGTATCTGACTATCCATACCTCTCCAACCCCGACCCGGCTACCTCTCCCTATCTACACTCCAGACGCGCCCACGCGGCTGTGGGTTGGTGTTATATACAATCCCAACCTCGGCCTTGTGGTGAGCACCCCGTTAGAATAACATACTGAAATTGATGATGAACAATTTTTTAAAAATGCACATTTTTGGGGGGCAATTTACTAAATTACAATAGATGCACACTGTGCAAACTGTGTTATTTCATTCAATAGCCTGAAAGTCTGTTGTAAGAGCTAATACAGATAAGTACATTTCCATTTTGAATCAGAGCTCTAAAGTTGAACCCCTCTCTTCAGCAAACAGTTGCAGTACTTTTAAAGAAAAATTATGATATGCCTCTTGAAAAATTAAGAGAACAAATTCTTTGAAGAGAGGGCTGTTAATTCTTATGCATTTGAAATGTTGGTAGGAATGTATCAGGTCCTTGAAAGCCTTCTAAGGTATTTTGTGACAAAGGGCAGATCATAACAAGATTGTCCTACTGTATGCTGCTATTCATTTTCATTGCATGCATTTGTTTATGCAAAGCTGAAGTTCCTTTTTCTTCATCTGAACCTATGCGGAAATAAGAAAACAAGATAATTTCTGCCTGAGAAACTGATTTATTAGGCTTTGCTGGTTGATAGCCAAATATTGTGAAAACTTACAAAAGATATATCTAAACAAGCTCAGAAGCTTATGCACACAGTTATATTCTTGAAATTTTAGGGTCTGATCATTTTTTGATCAATCACTGAGTCTAGCAGTGTTTTCTTTTCAATAATAATGTTCAGACCTGTTTTTGACTGGTCTCTAAATTATTATTTTATTTCATAACACTATTGCTTTCTTTTATCTGTGAAAACATGGCATTGGATGGTAAATTTTACAGGCCCCTATTCAATAAGGCAGGGGTGCGCAAACTGCGGGTTGCCATATTGTTTTTGTGGGGGTTACAGAGGCCTGCGCTCTTCCCAAGGCATTTAAAGGACACCGCGGGGTCATGTGACGTGATGGCATCAAAGGATGCCCGCCGCCATGGCAATGTGGCATCAAATTATGCCGCGGGGTCATGTGACATGACGTGACATGACCCCGCGACGTCCTTTGATGCCGCACAAAGGTAAGGGGGGGGGGGCGTGAGAACTGGGAGAGAGCAGGCAGGGGGGCGCAGCACCAGCAATTTGCATACCCCTGCACTAAGGGATGCTATGCAAGAAGACACCACCTGGACCATTCAGTTGAATGGGCTTTAAGGTTTCTTCCGATATCGGAATGTGTTTCATGGCTTAGCATCACTTAGTAACTATGGGCCACACCGAGTAATTATTTTATTACGTCATATTATTGTTATGTTAGTGATACTAATATTTTGCATAAAACAAAAAAAGTACATTCTATGCTGCTCTCTTAATACATTAAATTAGATTATAGTCGGTGCAATGGAGGAAAAGAGCATAGTTTAACAATTTGATCACTAAGGGATCAATAAAAGACCCTCCAAAGATTTGCACTCTATGGGGGCTATGCACTAAGCAGTGATAAGTCGTTTTAAGAACGCAAAGTGCTTTTAGAACGTGAAGTTCCGCCGAGCGCTACGCACTAAGCCGTGCAAACAGGCACTTTGCGCTCTAAAACGGGCTTTTCCTTGAAATTTTTTCTAAGTCCAACTTTTATCGTACGATCAGCTGTTTGCGCTGAATCCTGCCCTTCTGCGGGATTCACTAAGCAACGCAAACTGATCGTACGTTAAAGTTGCACTGAATAAAGCTCACCAGCTAAAGACAGGTGATTAAAAAAGCTGGACTTAGAAAAAATTCTTTGTTTACCTTTTTGCAGGCGCAAAACCAATACAACAGGCCGGAGAGTGTCCCCGGCTGACCACGCAGGGGTCCCCGAGGGAGGCCGGGGGTCCCGCGGGTGTCCCCGGCTGACCCCGCAGCCGTCCCAGGGTCACCGCGGGAGTCCCGGGGTACCCGCGGGACTGCGGTACCAATGTTGTGCCAACAAAAATACTAAACAATATTTCTAACTAAATACACCCCCCTAACACATACAGTAAAATAATGTGCAAAATAACTATTATCCAGATATGGATAATAGATTATTTGCCCATTATTAAACACTGCATTAGCATACCTAAATAAAGTCAATAAATACAGTAGCCAGCTAACCAATCAATACAAGCAGTAACAACATCAACAATTATTTAATTAAACCATTAACCAATGAAACCAATTAATTACTAAACCAACTCAAAATGAATAGTAACACTAACCAATCAAACCAATTAATTACAACAACATTAATGAATGTAAACATTAAAAGACAAAGAAATACATTCAAACAATCTCTGAAAGAACCATAAAACGCATTAGCCAACATCATATAACATTAACTACAGATGAACACCAATCGCAAACATTTTATTACATTAAGCAGGGAAAATACAAACAATTACATCCACCTAAGAAACTGACATTAAAAAAACCAACAGCAATACCAAGCCAGAAATGCCCTCAAATATTGTAATAATAATGTATTAATCTGTACCCTAAAGTGGTACAGATTAATATATTATCAGTCAATGTGCCTCCCCCAAAAAATCAAAAATCACATCCAATGAAAAAACCTGTAAAAAAAGACATTTACAAACATTAAATATATTACTTACCATTAGAAGCGGTGGCCCTCTGACTCCCGGGGAAACAGGAAGCTCACGTACCTTGAAGGCCTCCAACAGCATCCGATGCCATCTGCCATGAAGATCCAGCAAAGGTACCCAAATCTTCTTTTTTCTTTCTTTACTCACCGTCTTCTATCTTCATCTGTAACCATTTCTTGTTCTTCTTTATCTTCTTTCTTCATCTGTCAATCCAAAATACCCCATGTTAAATCCCAGCCGATGCTGTCTCGTCGGCTTCTTGGGCTCAAATGAGGCGTCACGGCCTTAAATAGGGCTTGTGACGTCACATTTAGCCTCAAAATGGTGAACAGCCACCTGATTGGCTGTTCAAACCATGTTCCGACTTTTAATTTTTTTTTTCATGATGTCACTTAAAGAGAATGATGCCAGCCAATCAGAATGGCTGTGCTGTATTTGCCTTTAAGATGACGTCACGAAATCCAAGATGGCCGGCGTCACATGGTATTTCAGCCAATCAGAGTGTGGAATTGTTTCCCACGATGTGATTGGCTGAAATACCATGTGACGCCGGCTTCGTGACGTCATCATGTCCAAAAAGACCCGTTACAAATGCAACTGATGAGTTTGTCAGAATAGAGGAATCATGGCTGGAAACCGAGAATCTATCTACCAAATTAAGAATCTTTATATTGGCATCACAAACCACCTGCAAATTGATGGAGTGAAAGGGTTTTCGGTTACGGTACGCATGCTCATTCAGACTAGGCGGGATCAATCGATTGCACCTATCACGCATGGTAGCGTGGCTATGGTGTAAAAGCCATTCCTGTATTCACGGTATAAGTGTGGATGGGGCACCCCCACTCTCCTCTCTCCTTTCCCTCGCCCTCTGCTATCCTGTACCTCTCTTCTTCTCTCCTCTCCCTCAACTATCCTGTCCCTCTCCTATTCTGTTCCTCTCTTCTCCTCTCCCATCCTGTCCCTCTCCTCTTCTCTGTCTCTCCTCCAAAGCCAGTCTTCTCCTTCTCATCATAATGTGTCTCAACTCTATCTCCATCTCTGCATCCGTCATCTCACCCACGATGTACAGGTGCGCCGACGAGTATTCTAACACTTGCTTTAAACTTGCCTTGGAAAATCTGGGGCTATAACCAACAAGATCAAGGTACATGCTGCATACATGCTGCAAACATTTCAGTAACATTTCTGCAGAGACTATTGGCAGCATGTACCCAACATGTTTTCAGCATGTACCCAGTATGTACCTGGGTCTTGTTGGTGATTGCCCCAGATTGGTTTTAGAACACTCGTCGGCACTACAGTAAATGTTTAATTGGTTTCCTTTAAGAATCTATGAAATTATGGCATGTGACTTCAATAAATGAAAGGTGTTAATCAAAAATATTAAAAGTAAAAGCCTCCATGTGTGTTTCTAAACAATGAATATGTGTTCATTAGCAATCCCAAATCATTCGAACCTGATATTTTTTTTTTAAATGTGACGTAACTATTCATATACCTTGGTTAGCCAAAGAAAAACAGATGTTTATAATGCCACTAATTGTCATGTACGCAACAGTCAGCAATAGTTGTGGCAATATGCGGTTAAGGATAATTGGTACTAAATCATTGAAGCATGTTGACATGTAAGGCTAAGGCCCCGCTCCCTCCGTCAGCGCTCCCGCACTGCAGACAGGCGGGGCGCTGACATACACAGACCGCGATATGCGGTCTGTAGGGAGCAGGAGCCGGAGCGGGAGGTGGGTGGGAGTGGGAGGCTTGAGGGGGAGGGAGGGCGTGGCTTGAGCGGAGGGACCCGCTACTCTCCCCCCCTCCCTCCACGGGCTCGGGCTGTCATACACACACGCAGGCACTCTCTCACACGCAGGCACTCTCTCACACACACACACACGCAGGCAGGCACTCATACACATACACACACACACACGCAGGCAGGCACTCTTACAAATACATACACACACGCACGCATGCAGGCAGGCAGGCACTCATACACATACACACACACAGAGGCAGGCACTCCACACTCTTCCCCGCTCCCCGAAGCCTCCCCTCCTCATTGGCTCACAGCCACACCACGTGACGCATCGAAGCTAGGGATTACAATTCTCTTGTATCCCCTAGTGGCTGACGCGTCACAGCGTGTAGTGAGCTGTGCCGCCAGGGGGGACCGGGACCGGCTCGGGAGGATTCCCCTACTGGTGGGGAAAGCCCGTGCAGCCGCCCACGCCACCGGGCGCAGCGGGTCCCAGCCCTAAAGCTGCTGTTCAAACTGCCATTTTTTTTAAACAAAAAAAATTATTTTCACCTTCAATATGTGCATCAATACAATCTGCACAATGACAAGTTATTAGCTAAGCTGACGATTGATCCATTCTCCTGTAATCGATCGCTTGCTGATTCGCTTGTTATTACATTCTGTTCTTGCACAGCATGGTGGGCAATGTAGTCCTGGAATATGATTGACTGGGCAGTTACAAGATACAATGGGGGCGCTGCTAGAGAGAGGATAGGGCTCAAGAGCCAGAGCCTATCAGAAGGGGAATGGGGCTGTCACTTTCAAAACGCTTCATACATTAGAAACATTCAAAATGTATTTAAAACTTTTTTTTTTAAATGCTACATGTATTTTAAATGCTACATGTATCCCGCGGGGACCCCCGCTTGGTGAGCCTGGGACCCCCGGACCCTTGCGGGATCAGCTGGGGACACCAGCGCGACCCGTGGCCTCCCTCGGGGACTCCCGCGGGGTCAGCCGGGGACAACCGCTGGCCTGTTGTATGGGTTTTGCGCATGCACAAATGTAAACAAAGACATTTTTCTACGTCCAGCTTTTTTAGCGGCTGCCTTGAGCTGACGTGTTTTCTTGAATGCAACTTTCGCGTACGCTAAGGTTGCGTAGCTTAGTGCATCCCGCAGAAGGGCAGAATTGAGCGCAAACAGGGTAACGAACAAGCAAAGTTGGACTTAGGAAAATTTCCTGAAAATAGTCAGTTTTAGAACGCAAAGTGCCTGTTTGCGTGTCTCTGTGAATCGCGTTCAGCGCAACATCACGTTCTAAGAGCACTTTGCGTTCTTAAAACGACTTTTCGGAGCTTAGTGCATGACCCCCTGTGAGAGTTGTGCAGGGAGAGGTGGCTCTCTCTGTGCAGCACTCTATGCAGGGGGAGAACTAGAAAAAGCTGAGATAAGATTACTGCTACGCTAAGTGGTATTGGCATTTCCCTACCTCACAGTTTGAGATGGTTTCAGATTCTTTCTGAATACTGTCATAACACAAAGGACAAACTGTGAGATGGGAACATTCCACATAATTCGAGATAGCAGCAAAGTTATCAAACCTACTAGAATAGGCCCTACAGTACATACGGTAGTGAAGTATGTTTTAACAATCAATAAAATCCAATATCCTCTATATATTGTGCACTCACAATGTATTCCTCTTGCTTTTAAGTATTCATAAATTTAACTGACAAGGACTCTCAGAATTTCCAAGTATTATGCGTATATGTTATGTTGCTTACGGCAGTGTTCAGGGCTATTTATTTATTTATTTATTTATTTATAAAATATTTTACCAGGAAGTAATACATTGAGAGTTACCTCTCGTTTTCAAGTATGTCCTGGGCACAGAGTAAAACAAATAATACATGGTTACAAATACAGTTACATAAATGAACAAGGTATACATTTATATACAAGACATTGCATGCACAGTTAAAGAAAATATATATTATGAGCGTATGAAACAGTTACAGACCAGATTAAAGTGTGTGATAAAGTGACCAGATTAGGGCTGGGTGTGTGATAAAGCCTATGGGTACTGGATTGGCTTCTCACTCCTCTCCCTCCTCGTGTTGCATCGTAGCCTTTGCCCTCCCGATGATGTTATAGAATACCTACAACAGCACGGTTTATGCCCCTAAACTCCTTAAAATTTATTTTGGCTTTATTGTCAAAACAGTAATTTTTTCTCTTTTTTCTCTTCAAAATCTAATGTGTTTTGCTTCTGCACCCTGTAGAGCTATATTTGCCAGGGACCATCCATCCTCCAGAGAATTGATCCTTCGCTTTTTTATATCCTTCATATTTGGGATTAGAGGATTTATTTGCTATGCATTCATAGCATGGTTGAACCAGTCGGCAAAAGTGCCACTGTATATATTCTTGAACACATATTGTCACCTTTCTGCCACTTAAAACATTTAAATATTACAACGATACTAACACCTTAGTACCAGTGAGGTTACTTAGACCCTCTGTAATATCGTCCCTTGCATATCCTGACTGCAATCGAAGAAGAAACAGGTGCGCAAATCTCATCAGGACATGGAAAAGAAGTAGACACCAAATGTGCAATATTGTCAACTCCAACAAATGAAATCAATGTTGATAGCTCTATAAAATTTGCACTCACGTGTACAACGTGATATTAAGGCGTTGTGGTTATTAGAAGTTACCAACTTTAGTTTCCAGATAGGTACTCCGGATCAACATCGGTAATGTTCCATAGGAAAGGAAGGGAAATCCATATACTGTACAAAGAAGAAAAAGCAAAATAGTATAATATTGCTTTTAATATTAAAAACACAAAGTATTCCACTTACATAAGTGTCTTTGTGGCGAGCATTCAGACCACCCTGGGTCATATGGACAGACAGTTATCTTCACAGCAACAGCATCTGCTCCTCGGCCGTCACAGCATGCACTGGGCTGATTAATGTAGTCCTCCACTCTGGATGTCACCAACAAAGTGCCACTCTGTAGTCAATCAAAGGATTGAGAAGAATATGCTCAAATGATGAGATGTTCTTAAAACAATCTAGGGAATTGAAAATAAGGTTTAAAAACAGGGGTTACAATGACCTAGACATTGATCAAGCTTTTGAAAAAACATTCCACAAATAGGTCTGATTTGTTAGAGAAGGTTAATAATAAAAACAAAAACAGTTATAAAGATGGGCATCATGTTAAACACAATCAGACTGATTATGTCTTTATAACCGCATATAGCAAACAAGCAAATCAAATCAGCTCTATTGTGGGAAAACACTGGGAGGTTTTTAGATTGGATAGGGATTTTAGAGAATATACAGATCCAATCCTAGATTTTAATTTAACGTAAAAAATGCTGTATGGTGCTCAAAAACACAGAGCAAAACAACAAAGAGTCCTTTACATAATTTCTCCACCTGTGAAGATCCTAGGAGTATCAGGAAAATGATAGACCAATAATCCTAATTGGATATGACACCTACTTCCACTATGACACGATGGCCTGGATGGAGTTCCACTAAGATAAGTAACAACTCCCACTAGCTAGTGTCCAGTCAGATATGTCGCCGTGGAGCAGTAAAAAGGTGTAAAGAGTAGTATTACTCACATCTGGATGGTCTTCATGATATACCTCCTCTGGTAGGTGCATCCGGTCTTCCAAAGGTGACAGCAAGGCAGTGTAGGAAGGTTGGAGCACAACTGAAGGTGCATGATAAAGAGCGTTGCTCGAAACGCGTTGGTGGGGGCCCGTGGGCTCACTGTATGTTTATGGCTTGATCCATTAAATATTTTTTATGGGACACACACTCTCTCGCAGATTGTTCTTCCTTTCCTGTGTTCAGTTGTGCTCCAACCTTCCTACACTGCCTAGATTTTAATTTAGGAAGGCCAAAACTATTGGCTACAATCTCTCTCCCAGACTTTTAAATGTAATGTTGGAACAAAGACTAGCAAACAAATCCAGAAAGGTTTCTTTAAATGTGGCAATTGTAACACATGTAAATATGCCACTCAATTGAAATCTGTAAAATGTAAATACACCACACGTAGACATAAACTACAGACATAATACGACATGCAATACAAATGATGTAGTTTACATTCTAAGATATGCATGTGGTAGAATTTACATTGGCAGAACAATTAGACCATTAAAAGTTAGAATAACCGAAAATTTAAGATCCATCAGAAATAAAGACGATAGGTATTCAGTTTCGAAACACATCACTAATTGTCCTAAGGGCTTGATCAGCACGTTTACATTCAGTGCTTTGGAGCACTTTCAATTACATACAAGAGGGGGCAATAGAGAAGCAGTCCATAACTGTAGAGAAATGTTTTGGATTTATACCCTTGGGGCACTTGCGCCCCGTGGGTATGAATACTGACTGGGAACTTAAACACTTCCTAGTACTAATGAACATCCTTAATACTAATAATACCACTGTTGACAACTGTCACAGAATACCTTTCCCTATAAATAGTACACTAGGTCTAGATTATTGATAACCATGGGGATCTTTTGCCCTTTTTTCCTTACATTGACAGCATGTGTTGTGTAATGAAACAGCATTTTTTTCTGTAAATAGTGCAGTGTTATGGTTATCTTAGATTCTAATAACATTTAGAAAAACATATCTATAATGACACTAAACACTGGGCATTAATCAATTATACTGTGCATGAGGAACATTCTAATCTGTACATATATGATGCATTTCTTTATTTGCAATTGGTATCTTTGGGGATTTGAATGGTTCATCTACTAATTGAGATATTATAACCCTTACTACTTAATATTAATGGGAATGCTATTACTATTAATAACTTATTGTCCCATATTGTAGATTGAATATGTAAATGTTCTCTTATATTGATTATTAGACCCATTTAACTTTATACCATGCAGAAGAATTTTCTCCTCATAATTATCTGGCATATTTACCACACTTTATAAATAAGCTATTCATACTATAGCAACTTTACAGTCTGTCCCAATTGGAATTTCTGAACCATTTCCTTTATCTTACCATTTTTGCTGTCTAGAGATTGTTGTATTTTATTTTTATATATTATGATTAATGTATTATATATTATATGTGTTATTTATTCTATTATCATTTGCAAACACATAACTCTCAAGTTAGAATGTTTATACTCATTTATAATATTCTCCTTAAGGGATATACAGTATATGTTATAATAGTCCCTTCAGGTCTGTTATTGGGATTCATTCCATACTATATATTTCTGTAGTTATAAATGTACAGACAAATTAATCCTCATATTGTATTTGGTTCCATGCAGGTTCTATTGTTGTATTTAATGATGATACATTTTTATAATTTTCTGATTTTTGTTTTTTAATATTGTGATTGACACTGTAGTTTGATCCATCCGGAGGATGTCACTGTGGCCAGCGGGTAGATAGCAGCTTGTCTGCTCTTTCTCACTGTTACCACACACGCCGTGATACCCAGCACCATGTCTCTTCCCGTCGGGATGATAGCTATATATTGCCTGTCTCACAGTTACTGACTGCACTATCGATCAACAAGACTTTATGCAAACACCTCCCTAAATCTGAGCATACATTTCCTCAATAGATACTTCTACTCTAGGATGCTTTAACAGTCCTTTTCTTCAAGCAAGTTTATATGTTACAATGAGTCTATAGACTGTTACTTTGTACTCTTGATCTGGAAGCACCGAATAACAGAACTTTGTTTCTTTTTTCACAACTTATATTCATCTTCTACGGTATCTTCATCTGACCAGTGTAATCCATTATAATTCAAGAAGTGGATGTTGTCCCATTGGCTCCTTAAGGTCAAATGAGATGGGACAGCCTTTTGTAAGGCCTGTGATGTCACATTTGAGTGTCAGATGGTACAGCTCCAATCCGAGTGGATGCTGTACCATGTGACAGGGCTCTTTTTTTTAAGGATGTGACATCATCTTCAATGGAGGTATGTCACAGCCTTAAAAAAATGGCCACCATCACATGGTACTACAACCAATCACATTGTAAGATAAACCATGTGAGGCATAACATGGTAATCTCCAATCCGATTGGTTGAAGTACCATGTGACATCCTCCATTTTTTTTTAAAGAATGTGACATCATCTTTAAGGGATGATGTCACATCCTTTTTTAGGGATGATGTCACATCCTTTTTTTAAAAAAAAGGCATCACATAGTACTGGAACCAATCAGATTGTGAGATATACCACGTAGTACATTTGGGAATAGAAGATTAGATATTATGAATTTTACATTGTAAATTTATGAAACACTTTGTGTGTGTTTTAATTTATTCTTTGATAATGACCTCTGGTGTGCTCTGTCTTTTTGTTTTATTTCTTTTTAGATTTACCTGAAACTTACTACCCGCTGGTTGGGTGCTCGCCAAAGGTCTTAAAAGACCACAGAAATCTCTGTCTAAACTTATGCAGAGAAGAAATAGGTTGTGTGTTGCATTAGATACAGTACATTCAGATTAATAAACACAATGAAAATATAAATAAAGAACAACAAGGATAAAATAAAGCATGGAAATTATTCTATTTATAAAATGTTCCTAAAAATGAATGGACAGCTTGTGCCTAGACCCCTGGAAACCATCTTTCTGTTCCTCAGGTATTTGCTTTTGTGACCCTGGTCACCCTTCTACATGTACACACACAATTCTGCAAAATTGCCCCCTGTCCACGCTCTGTAAAGTCTGTAGCCCCCTGTAAACAGCCCAGGCTATACCTATCTTCCTTCTACTGTGATAAGCCCTGTTAAGATCAGGCACCAGTAATCATCATGGGTTTTCCCCCTTCATAGCCCTACCCTGAGTGGTAGACGCAGGCCTGGACTCTGCTGCAGGCGTGAGCAAGAGGGGAGGTTCTGCTGACACCACGAGGGGCGGGGCTAGCTCTATATTTAGCAGCCAACTCCGGAGAGTTAGTGTTAGTGTGTTAGTAAGAGCGTATAGTGATATCGAGAGTCTGGAGTTGCCGGTTAGTTATGCCGGGCGTATGCAGTTTCGTTAGTATGCCGTGAGCCAAAGAGTCCTGCTGCGGTCTCCCCGGTGCAGAGTGCCAGATCAGAGAGAGAGGAGCGGAAAAGAATCAACGTCTATAGGTAGAACTGATAGAATTATATTTGTAGATACTAGGAAACAGCGTTCCTAGTGCACCGTGCTCAGCTGTAGGAAATCACTAGATGCCCATCTAGTATGAAACCTCTAAATGAGGAAAACAGGGAAACACCACTCTCTGCAAACACATATGTAATCTGTGTCTCGTAGCATATCTCCTAATATGTGGGGAAACTGTGCTGTATAGTGAGTGTCAGTAACAAATCTCTGACCTCCCAGTAACACAAAACATAACGTCCCCCTGGAGAAAAGACACCCATAAGGTATAACACCCAGACCGTAGTGAACGGATTGGGGTACTCACAATAGAGAGTTGTCCTGTAGGGTGAATCCCACTGTGTGCATCACGTAGAGATAAACAGCAGAAGTATCCTCACGGGAAAAACGGAGCACAGCAAATGCATTTGCTGTGCTCCGTTTTTCCCGTGAGGATACTTCTGCTGATAGAATTATAGACTTGGTGGACCAATGCCCTCACCCCACTGCCAGGGGTGATGGGGAGAATTCAAGACCCACCTCGAGGCTAACCTTGGGGGTGGGCCATGGGGTATTGAAGCCCTAGCCCAGACCATCCTGCCGGAGGAGAGACTTGGAGGGAAGGAGAGGAGGAATTATCGGGGTGGAAGGCGAGTGGCGTAATAACCCGTCTTGCCTATTGTTGTTGCGTCTGTTGGAAGCCACTATCGTTGGGAGAGTGCTGCTCTGTCAAATAAAGAGACTATTCGTTATTATCAAAGACTGTGTGTGACTTGGAGAGTATTACCCTGGGACCCAAGGGGTTCTTCTATACCGTCCTGTCCCATATTCCTGGGAGAATAGAAGATGGAGGCGCTGCACCACTAAGAGATCATGGAGGCTACCACCCCAGAAGCCCAGTCCTGGCTCCCCCACAACATCGCGGGAAGCTCAGGCCCTCCTGTTCCTCACAGGTACGCACCACACCGCATGTAATCTGCCCTCATGCACCCTAGACACCACCGTAGAGTCTGGGGAAGGGGGGAAGCAGGGTTACAAGTCTCTTCGAATCCTTCCTCATTATACACCATTGACCCATGCGCCTTGATACAAGCATGAAATACCCATTCTCTGCTGGCATATTCACCTCCCTGAATGCTTTTAAAATGTCAAGGTGGGAAGTTCTGCTCAATATGCAAACTCCAGCCTAACAAAGTAAGAGTCCTAGAGCTGATTAATCCAACAACTTGTATTCTAACCCTAAAATTCTTCCACTTTACTTTAGGTATTGGAAGCACAGGAAATAAGAAATCCCCAATCATGCTAAGCCGCATCCGCCCCCCCCCCCCCCCCCCCCTCGATGGCCAACTCTATCACTATTCTATACCAGTCATTATAGCCTCTCAAATAAGTGCAACACTTCCTTCTGGAACTTTAATAAATGCTTTTCCGTTAGGCCTGTTTTTCCAGTAGAAACATATTTCTTGTTGACATATATAAGATCCAGGTCTGCATGGTTTATAAAGATGAGTTCATACTGTATTTGAGTATTGAACCTGTTTTTGACATACTGCTACTTAAACAATGTATTCAGTTACATTTTATGCTATCAGTAATGTAGCTTTTATTACATGCCACTCATCAGGATCTTGGAGCACATGATTTTATTAAGCATAGTGATAAATCTGTTTCTAATCTGCAACCATAAAGCAATAATGAAAATCATATATAATGTATACATTTAGATACATGTTTTAACGACACTGTAGCTCACCCATAGCACATATAGTGCTCCTACATTTGAATCCCTTAGGTACTGCATACACGTCACACATCCCATAATATCATTGTTTTGTTTCCATTTTTTTCTATGCAATGGAAGAAATTAAAAAAAAAAACACACATTATAAAACTGGTAAAGTAGGTACCTGCTGAAACGGTCTTACTTGATGTGGTTGCAAGCTTAATATGTTTTGCCAATTTTTTTTACTAAATGACCCATAATTATGAGAAGAAGAAAACATATAGAAATGAATCAAATAATTAGTCATATTAGATGTTTTCTGGGGCTTCTATGTTTACTGTTGTTTAGCTTGTCACTTTCCCAGTAGCACTCCAGTTGGCACAATTAAATATATTCAAATATAATACTTTGGGATCGGTTTTGAGCTTGCTAAGATTTTGAATTTCTACATTTACATGCATATATACTGTATATCCTTAATATCAACGTATTAAGTTGAATCTGTTGATTTGCTGCTATGGTGTTTACCTTTCCATTGCCTCTTTCTCTACACATGGGACATAAGCCTGGCAGACTGCCACAAGCTCTGGAATCATGAAAAGAACTCTAGAGAGCAATTCATCCCATGGTATAAAAAGGAATAAAAAAGGGTGTGTGTGCTGAGCACGTGCATATTAAGTGAAACTTCTTTGTCTTTTGTCACTGTTTTGTGTTGTATTGTATCACATAAATTGTATTTGTGATGGTGATGTTTTTCATTAAAAATCAAAACACAATTTCATGCCAACACTGATGTCCTCTTCTGCCAGCAGTGACATTACTTCCATTACCAACTTTCTTCACCATGAAGGCAATCTTTTGCAAGCAAAATTTTGGTAGGTGCCAGCAAAGAAGTTTCACTATGAAAAGAGGGCGAGAATATAGTGCAATATGTTTAAAAAAAGATAATGTGGTGGGGCAAATAACTCGATCCCACTCACAAAACACTGAGGCCTATTCTAGTAGCTTCGATAACTAACTCATTAAGCTTTTTGAGCACTTCCCGTATGATTTGGCAAGGTTGCTATTCAGAAAGCTCTGATGACCTGCCAAAGTTGTACGGGAAGTGCATCTCCCCGAGCGGCAGCACTGCGGCCTAAACTCCACCAGGTTTAAGGTGAAAACCAGTTCCAAATAATTTTTTATAAAATCACCCTATTCTAGTAGCTCCAATGACAACATCAACGCTCTCACCTACTGAGCAACTCCCCAATTTCATCTTGTTCCCATACATTTAGAGGCAGCTTCATTACCTTCGTGGCTAACTGCTAACACAATGAAGGAGTTAAATACCAGTGCCCGGTTTATTGTATGTATCAGGGGTGGGTGAAGGTGGTATTTGGCCCATAGTGGGTGTTTAGGCCTTGCGGGAGGGTTGCGGGAGGAGATAACCCTTCATTACTTTAGTGGTTACTACCGCTAAAGTAATGAAGGGGTTAACCCACCCTGCTACCCACCCGGTAGACATAAACACCCAACGCTGCCCAAATACACCTTCACCCACCCTCTTAATCCACAATAAACATTAAAACACAATACTAGCCCATACACCCATTCATTGCCAGTGTGGTTACCTATGCCCTCAATAGGAGCAAAGATAATCCCAATAACAATTAATGGGCACCCTAATACCCACCCTCTCTACTCCCAACAACCCCCATACCCCTCAACACATACATGACAGTAATGGGCAAAATCCCTATTATCCAAATCTGGATTATAGCCCATTTGCCCATTAAAAAATAAAACATTATCCAGCCAACAAAAAGCTCTACTTACCCCTGGCAGGATGAAGGCAATCCTCATCACCGTTCTCCACATCGTTGTCCTCCATGGGCAGCAACAGTACATCAAAAAACAAACTAATGGCCACTAACCCATTAATCACCTTATTGGTCAGTAACCACGATAGTAATTAAGGGGTTAACCCACCTCACCTGTTACTCACCCCGGACACCTAACCACCCTCCCCAGGGAAACTACCCTCAACCCTGCTACCCATTGATTGGCACAGTGGTACACCATTCCCATATAATATGAATTATTAATGCAATGAATGGGCAAGCTAAAAAAAACAGGCACAAAATAAAACACATGACATTTAAAGAAAACAAGCCTTTTACAATAAAGCCTTTGATTGTGACTGTGGTAAACCATGCCCACATTATAAGGGCATGGATTGTCACACTGACAATGAATGAGCAAACTAAAAAAAAATCACAAAATACAATATGTAACAAGTAAATAAAACAAGCCCTAAAAATACAAATCAACTAAATTTATTTATAAAATATTTTATTTTATTTATTTATTTATAAAATATTTTACCAGGAAGTAATACATTGAGAGTTACCTCTCGTTTTCAAGCACCAAAAATGCAATACATAACAATTAAAAAAAAATAAAAAACTTTTTTGCCTAAAAATGTATTGCTTGTCGCTGTGCTTATCTATAGCCCGAAAGGGGCATAAATAAATACATTGGCAGTCAATGGGCAACCTAAACAAAAAATACACAATTAAATAACATACAATCAATATTTTTGCTACCATTGCTGTATTCACCCACAGTGAGGATTGGGCTTCGGCCCCGTCCCATGAAGCGTCCTGTGGAGATGACTGATGCATGTCACGCTGCCAGGTTGGGGGACACTGCATGCACCATGCTGAGACTGCGCCCCCGTTGCATGCCCCGCAATGAGATGCATGACGCACGCCGCACTACCAGGCTGGGGTACACCGTGCGCCCATGCTCAGGCTCTGCCCTGTGACATCATGGGGGATGTGCATCACACACAGGATATGCGCAGGTGCCGTACAGCTCTGAGAAGACTGTCTCTCAATAATTATTCCACACCTGCTCTTCTCCCCGCCCCTGCCTGCCAGAGGACTGAATATGTCTATGGGGGCGGTTCTTATTAATCACCTTGCAGCCTTCTACTAACCATCTATTGGCTACCTGTTCCTTAAATGCTCAGCCAACCCTGCTGCAAATTGGCTGAGCATAACTTCTGTTAAAGTGACGAAGTGCTTGCCCCAAGCACCCTGCTGCCTTGTTTAACCCTTACCTTCCTTGCTCTTGTTTGACTTCGGCTTGTACCTGGACCTTTGCCTTCTCTGATCCCTGACTTCAGCTTGCATTTGGACTTCTACCTTCTCTACTCTTGACCCCGGCTCCGCACTATGACTATCCGATTTCTCCAACCCTAGACCACGGCATGTCCACCACCATTCTCCTACCCTGACCTAGCTACACAACCTTCACTCTGCACTCCGGATTTGGTTGCTCGGTTGCAGGTCGGGGGTTACCAACATCCCCACCTCAGCCTCACAGTTCTGTCCTGTTTGGGGTGAGCACCCGTTACACCACATCCTATGTGAGCACCTACTGTTGACCCTCGACGCAATGCTCATCAAACACCCGATGTTAAGAAGTCTGTGATCATATCTTGATTGGAGAGAAGACTCCCTGGTGAGTTCTTCATTCTTTTCTTCTTTCTTTTCTTCAGTCTTCTCTTCTTTTGTTGTGATCCAATGGGGCGGATGTTGTCAAGTCGGTTTCTTAAGTTCAAATGAGACAGCACAGGCCTTATATAAGGTCTGTATTTTCACATTTGTGTCAAATGATACACCCCCAATCCAACAGCTGGTGTACCATGTGTCTGTATTTTTTCTTTTTTAAAGGATGTGACATCATCTTAAAGGGAGCGACGTTACATCCTTAAAAAAATGGCTGTCATCACAAGGTATTACCAACAATCAGATTGGGGGTGTAACATGTGATGCCTCACATGGTATATCTCCCAATCCAATTTGTTGGATTACCATGTGATGGCAGCCATTTTTCTTCTGGTGACGTCATTTTAAAGGAAAGCATATCCTTCCTGATTGGCTGGCTTCCCTCTTTTAATATGATGTCAAAAAGGGCGATTCTAGTTTCAATTATTTTAAATAATTATTTCCAATAAACTTTGCGGATTCCGCAACCCGTGAACGGATTTGTAGAATACAATCCACGGATTGAGCAATTCATTGGCAGGGTTGGTAAATGAGGGCAGGAATTGCCAGAAAGCTAGATGGCCACTGTTACTTAAGTATAAGCGAAATATGTAACTTCCTGTTATTTTGGCCATTTTAGTTGCATCAAAAGTATCCCAGTCATTGACCATCATGGTGCTCCAAGCGAAGTCAGAGGAGCGTCTCTTTTGCTGCAACCAGCAAATCCTCATATGCAGCATCTGAAGAAGGAGTACCGCTCCAGCAGCAGAGGTAGATGCCTGCTCAGCAATGTCAACAGTTTAACTGTCTAACTGATATGGCTGAGTAATTAAGGGCCTCATGCAGAGAGCAGCGAATTTTAGAATTGGAGAGGGGGAAAAATTTTAGCTTTTTTGGAGAGTTTTTTTCTCCATATGCAGAAAGGGCAGAAAACTGCATTTACAAGCCTTTCTGCATATGGAGAGTTTCAACCAGCGCTATAAGCGCTGTTGAAACTAGTGGGGAAAAAATCGCGTTTTTTTTTTTTTCCCCTCCACCGGCCGCGGAGCGCCAGCTGCTTGGTGGAGAGGAAAAATGTTGAAAATCGCGCCATTTTTTTGGCGCAAACAGCCACTAGATGGCGATCGCGGCTCTCTGCATACGGCAGAAAAAAAAACTGGAGAGATTAGAAACTCTCCAGCCGCGCGGCGAATTTCAAGGGAAAAAAAAAATGGCGCTTTTTTCAAATCTCGCCATTTTCGGCTGTTTTTAGCGCGATTTTCACCGGAAAATGGCGAGATTGCTATTAGCGCTGTTCTCTGCATGAGGCCCTAAGTATGTAATGTGTATTTATTTGAATTTGGAATGTGCTCATAGGCGTTATGTTAGATAAGGCATAACGCGGGCTGATTGCATATACCTTAATTGGAACGCACATTATATTTTTTCCCAATGCGCATGTGCAGTGTATAGTTTAATGTGTCTCAGCGCAATGATAATCCCCATTCATACAATGAATGTAACAATGCTAGTTAGGCGAATCGCCAACTAACTAACAAACGGTATGTTTTCAGGTAACGTCACGTTAATAGGCAAAATTTTACAGAGCTTTGCGTATCTACCCCATATGCCACAAAAAGTGTCAAAGCGGGATGCTGTAGCTCTGTTTCAGGCAAGTGTCAACTCTAGGCCACCTCTGCTGGCTACAACTGGCTACATCCTAGAGCCTCCACACTTGACATGCTAAGAAATGTGATCAAAAGGTAGAGCGTAGGTGGGGTTTGGAATGTTGGTATATAGCTTCGGGTAGGTCCTGTACAAATGTTCGTGAAAACTTAGTTTTTTTGCTCTAGCTTCTCAGGGAATTGTTCGATTCACTTCAAATTTGGAATGTCGGTACATATTTGGAGACATACTCGGTCCACAAAGTACCGGTTAAATACTTCCAGTTCCAGTTCTAAACCAGTTGCGAACTAAAGAAAAGCATGTGAATAAAAAGGGAAGGGAAGTTTCAAGTTTTTAGAGTGTTCCAGTGTGGTGAAGTCTGCAGTTCCAAAGGAGAAACTCTGCAGTCTCCAACTAGTGTTTTGAACCGAGGTACGGCGATATTGCGGCTGTTGATGAGGACTGGAGGACTGGAGCCCTGTGAGCCGGTGGAGAATACACAACGGGGGTGACGTCACGTCCGCCCAGAGGCCTCGTCATCTGAGTCATCTTCCTGGCTTCCTAGTCACGTGTGGACGCCAGCACAAGTGCTCCGGTCGCCATCTTGAGAGCCCAGCTGCATACAGCAGATCTGCCTGTACCTTTCCAGCATTTTGTGAGTAGGGTTGCAATTTTACCCCTCCGGATGCGGTTTATGCACATTTCCACATCAATAAATATGCTTTTTATTAATATTTAGGCCGTGCTAGTGTTATATGTTTGTATGTCCTGTTTGTTGTTTTTTGCCAGTATCTGTGACACCCCCCCCCCCCCTGTGTTGATTTACTGCACTATTATTTTCTTTCTCTTTCTCTCTCTTTTTTCACATATGCACTGCTGAGGTGAGAATCATCACCATTCATCATCCCAAGGACTGTATTTGGACTGTCACAACAGGACTGGTATTTACCCTCTTTGGCGCCGGTTAACCCTTTTTTTTTCCATCTGTTTCCCTGACTGGTTGTACCACCAGTCTTTCACCTGGCTGCCTGAACATTTATTCATTAGTATTCCTAGCGCTGTTTTGCACCTATTCCTTTTTTCTGTGAGACATTATTGTGCAACTGTAAGAGATGGTGAAGAACTTTTGAATTGCTATGGGATATTTAATGGCAAGCGGGAATTTCACGTACGTCTAAGACCGGACCCAGCATGTGCAGGGGGAGTGATGCACCCCCCTGCTTTTTTCAAGGTGGGTGGGAAAAAAGGCATTTTGGAATATTGGGGCCAACCCAAGAGATGTAAGAACTGTCAACAATATGGACATTTGGAAGAGAGATGTGGGGAGGTGGGAATGGTGTGTCACAACTGTGGTAAAGAGGGTCATGTGGCTGCAAAATGCAGAGTACAAAAGAAATGTGACTTTTGCTATGAGTCTGGACATTTGGCGAGAAAGTGTTTAAAGAAAAGTGAGATTTGGTGCACAAAAAGGACAAGTACAATGTCATCAATTGTGGGTAATCGTGCTAGACAAGGGGGGGTCCCGTGGCTGCTGCTGCTGCCCAGGCGCTTCCCCTCCGTCCCACGCTCTGGTAATGGGAGCGGGGAAGCAGGCTGGCAGCGCTGGCTGCAGCCTGCGCATGCACACGCGAACACAGGGGCAGGGGGGGTCCCGAGGCTGGCAGCTCTCCCATCGCCATGGCTGCACCATGCGCACGCGCACGCGCACGCGGGGGCACGTTCCTCCGGCCACGTTCCTCATGGAGAGGTTTGTCTGTCCTCCCGCCTGGCTGCCCGACCCCCACGCATTGCGGCTCGACCTCCAACCTGCTTGCCGGTTTGCCCGACCTCCCGCCTGCTTGCCGGGTTGCCCGACCTCCCGCCTGCTTGCCGGGTTGCCCGACCCCCCCCCCGATTGGCTGCCCGACCCTCAGCACCCTCTCTCTTACCCTGTCACCATCACCCTCTCTCTTACCCTGTCACCCTCACCCTGTCGCCCTCACCCTGTCACCCTCACCCTGTCACCTCACCCTCCCTCTTACCCTGTCACCTCACCCTCTCTCTTACCCTGTCACCTTTCATCCCAATTCTATTGGCCAGGGATGCATAGTGATATTGCTAAGCTATGTGCGGCATGTCCGGAGTGCCAGCTAACTAGTTCAAAAGGACAAAAACCAGCCCCGTTGGTTCCTCTACCCTTGGTGTCAGTTCCCTTTGAGAGGATTGGGGTAGACTTGGTAGGACCTCTAGAACCTTCTGCGAAAGGACACAGGTTTATCCTTGTAATAGTTGATTATGCAACAAAATATCCTGAGGCGTTCCCCTTGAGAACAGCAACTGCGAAGCAAGTAGCCAACAAGTTGTTGGAACTGTTCTCACGGGTTGGACTTCTCCAGGTTATGTTGACAGACCAAGGTACAAATTTCATGGCTAAACTGATGCAGGATGTCTTAAAGTTACTAGAGGTCAAGCATGTTCGGACATCGGTCTACCATCCACAGACTGACGGATTGGTGGAAAGATTTAAACGAACTCTAAAAGGGATGCTGAGGAAATTTATAGATTCAGAGAAAAGAGCCTGGGATGAACTTCTCCCTTTTCTACTGTTTGCAGTGCGGGAAGTTCCCCAGGTCTCCACGGGATGCTCTCCATTTGAATTGCTCTATGGCCGCCAACCCCGGGGTATCCTAGACCTCCTAAAGGAGTCCTGGGAGGAACAGCGGTCCCCTTCTAAGAATTCCCTGCAATATGTACTAGACCTTAGGAAGCGCCTAGATGTGGTCGGCCATTTTGCCAGGGAGAATCTTAGATCAGCCCAGGACAGTCAGGTGAGACATTACAATCAGAATGCTCGCATGAGAGTGTTTCACCCAGGAGACCAGGTGATGTTATTGTTACCCAGTTGCGAGAGTAAACTCCTGGCCAAATGGCAGGGCCCATTCGAAGTACTCCGCCGTACGGGAGATGTGGATTACGAGATCGCTCAACCAGGGTCCAGGAAGGGTAAACAAATTTACCATGTGAACTTGCTGAAACCCTGGAAGATGCAGCGGTCTCTATTCATCCACCCGGTGGAGGAGGAAACGGACTTGGGTCCTCAGCCTCCACGGGAGAACATCGTGAGTGACGATAAAATCCCAATGGGTAAACAGTTGTCTTCTGAACAAAAAGGGGACTTGTTAGCAATAATTACACAATTCCATGATGTTTTTTCTGACTTACCAGGACAAACTAACTTAATTTTCCATGCGATCGAGACAGCACCTGGGGTAAAAGTACGTTCCCGTCCTTATAGGTTGACTGAAAGTCGTAGGGCTCTGGTAAAGAAGGAGGTACGAGAAATGTTACACTTAGGAGTGATTGAGGAATCATGCAGTGAGTGGTGTAGTCCACTAATTATGGTTCCTAAACCCGATGGGAAGGTAAGATTTTGTGTTGACTTTTGAAAGGTCAATGCGGTATCCAAGTTTGATGCATATCCGATGCTAAGGGTGGATGAATTAATTGACGCCCTTGGTAACGCGGAATATATATCCACGCTGGACTTGACAAAAGGATTCTGGCAAATATCCTTGGATGAAAAGTCCAAATGCAAAACAGCCTTTGCCACTCCCATGGGTTTATACCAGTTTGTGACAATGCCATTTGGACTGCATGGAGCCCCAGCCATATTTCAGAGACTCATGGATAAGGTACTGAGGCCCCATAGGACTTATCCCGCAGCCTACCTAAATGACATTGTCATTTATAGTAAACACTGGCGGGCCCATCTAAATAGGCTGAAAGCGGTCCTCAAATCTCTAAGAGAGGCAGAGCTCACAGCCAACCCTAAGAAATGTGCCCTGGGTAAGGCGGAAACCAAATACTTAGGGTATGCAGTGGGAGGTGGAAACGTAAGGCCACTAGCCGACAAGGTAGTTGCCCTGAAAGAAGTTCCGACCCCCCAAACAAAAACGCAGGTACGCTCTCTGCTGGGTTTAGCAGGGTACTACCGGTGGTTCATCCCCAACTATTCGGAAGTGGCAGCCCCTTTAACGGACCTCACAAAAAAGTGTGCCCCTACACAAGTGGAATGGTCAAGGGATTGTCAGAGAGCCTTTGAGGACATAAAAAGGTGTCTATCAGAGGGTCCCATCCTTAGAAGCCCGGACTTCAACAGCCCTTTTATAGTGCAAACAGATGCATCAGAGATAGGGCTAGGGGCAGTGTTGTCACAACAGTTTGAGGGAGTTGAACACCATATCCTTTTCCTGAGTAGGAAATTGTTCCCGAGGGAAAAAAACTACTCAGTGATTGAGAAAGAGTGCCTCGCAGTAAAGTGGGCAATCGAGGCTTTGAGGCATTACCTGGCAGGAGTCCATTTTACTTTGGTGACGGACCATGCTCCACTGAAGTGGTTAAATAGTATGAAGGATTCAAATGCTAGATTGACTAGGTGGTATATGGTCCTCCAACCCTTCACATTTGAGATTCAGCATAGGCCGGGAAAAGAGAATGCAAATGCTGACTTCTTTTCAAGAGAAGGGGTGGATGGTCGGGCTTCAGCCGTGCGTAGCCCCAGCCACACACTAACAGGGGAGGAATGTGACAGGGTAAATAAAAGCCACCAGCTATATGCCTGGAAAACCTATGTCTAGTCTGCAGTGCAGCAGTGACTAGGTTAACTTCAGCTGGGAACCTCAGGACAATTAGTTGGATCCCAGCTGCCTAATCAAGGTGTGTTAAAACTCCAGGCTGTAGACACATGGGTTTTTGGCTGTTGAGGAGAGAGGAGTAAGCTACTGAAGAGATTACTGATACAAGGTCTGTTAGCAACGTAGATGAATTATGAACTGTCTGTCCCCTGCATTGAAAAGTGTAGCTGTCTTATTTTTAGACTGTCTGCTAAAGAGAAACTGTTTTGTTTGGTCTGCTGTAGAAAAAGCCATTTTCTTTTGTTTGCTGATGAAAAGCCATTTTTTTCTTTTATTTGCTGATGAAAAGCTATTTTTGTTTTTGTGTGCTGTACATCTTTTAAGGCTAAATAAATAAGCCTTGTCAAGAAACCCACGTGTGTAGTTGCATGTACCCTGCAACAGCGAGCCACTGAGGTTATACCGTTAGAGTATAAGTGTATATGTTGTGTTATTGCTACCATGCTTTATTATAGTAAAACCAGTTACAATCATTAGGTGTTGTATGTTTCTTGCCCAGGGGAATCTTACATCACGGGGATCCTGAGTAAGTGGAGGCACTGCGCTATGTAAGTGTATAAGTGTTACCCCAGGCTCCCAGCTAGCGGAGGCTCAGATCTCCTGGAGCCGCAGGTTGTATACAGTGACCAGTAGTCTCTTTGGGGAGCATCAGAAAAAGGGCTACATTTGGAGGCGCTGCTGAGAGATCAGACCTGGGCTGCCCTGTAATTTTTTTCTCAATTGTGATATTTTTGTTTCACCATGTTTGTTAAGCCCTCAAGGCGGGGGATCCCATGTGCTGACTGCCCGCCCGCGTGGGAAAATGTTGCAAACATTTCTCCAGGACTGGTGGGAAAACCCGAGCCCCGCCCCCCACTTGAGTGGCGCAGAGCCGAGCCAGGACCACTCCCTCAGAGAATGTGCCCCTCCTCTTCATGACAAGTGGAGAGTGTATGAGGAACTGCAGTCAGCAAATTCTGTTCTTCATAATAGGAGTATAAGATTCAGTAAATCATACCCTCAAGTGTATGGAGTCTGGCTATCAGCGGAGGGGAAGGTACCCAATCTTTTGTGTCCGTGCATTCAAAGTTGATTGAATCTGTCTGCTGGTATGAACTATGACCCCAACCTGCTGCTACTAGACTACAAGAAGGTGTTCAGAGAAGGGATAAGGTGTCTGCACAACACTTGTGTTACTTGTGACTTCCCAGGTGGTGAAATGACTTGGTACCCGGGTGTACCTGCTGCGGCATAAAGTTTCCGGAACCAGTGTTGCTGGAGACTCCGGAACCCGCCAAGGAAGAAGCGGTCGACTTCGAGACTGGATCAGTCAATGCAAGTAATCAAGCTACCTACCTCTCGGAAGTTGCGGAGGGCATGGGTACTCTAACCGTGGTTCCAGAGTCGGTTCTAGAGCCGGAACCTGAAGAGACAGATGTGATTGGCTGCTACACACAGAAGCGGGGTAACAACTGCTCTGACTTTCACCCCCAGCTGTATAGAGTCATACGGGCTCCAACGGTAGGCTTGCCACTGGTAATGTGCCCATGTGTAGTAGAAGACTGGAATGTGACTGGTGGCTGGATGGATGGGTCATCTACGTTACCCATAGCGCTCACGACGACAGAGGTAGATGGAGAAGGATGCCTTCACTGCTGCCTGAGCCGATGTGATTGCCCCGTCGGTGAATTGACCCGAAGGCCCAAGTGTCCTGACTGTGAGGTGCAGTTCCTGAAACCCAGACTGCCGCAGCCTACCGAACTGCCAGAGGAAGAAGAGGAGGAGCCTGACCTCTCTACTAAAGTGAATTATGCTGGTAATCAGTCTGTCCTGATTCCAGAGGCCTCAGGGGACCCGTGTGTCCAAACCAATGTTGCAGACCCTCTCATAGGGGACATCCTAGTGGTAAAGCAGGAACCTCTGACGGCGGAACCCGTGGAGAAAGAGGCGCCGGATGTCTCTACACCGGTGGTCAAAGCCGCTGCTAGTCCACCTACCTCAGCTATGGAGGTTGTGGAGGGCCCGTGTTCCCAAATGGACATTCTAGACTCAGGTCCCAAGCGGGAGCCGCAAAAGGCAGAGTCACAGATGTCGGATCCCCAGATGTCGGTTCCAGACCCGGTTCCCGAGCAGGAACCACAGATGCCAGAACTGCAGATTCCGGAATCACAGGTAAGGTGTATATACCCCCATCCTCTTTTGGTGATTCCAGCGACCAACCACTCGTGGTGATGTGCCTGCCGACGGACCAATCCAGTGAAGCTGAGGACAATGGGCAGATTGCCCCATCTACGGCGGACTCTGCTGTGGGCCCGTGTGCCCTACTGTGGCCAGTACGGTCTTCTACGATGGTACCAGCGGTCCCAGGCTTGGGATCAGTACCTACCAATGATGACAGGGGTGAGTTGACTGCCCCAGGGGTGTCGGGTGTGAGCTCCCCGGTGATCGTGGAGCCTGGTGGCTCCAAAGGTAGGGTCTAGGGGCTAGAGCAGGGAGCGCTCCGAGTCCCCGGAGTCTCGGCGGCGCACCCGGCTAGCGGGGGCCGCCATGACAGGTTGCGCGAGCGTGCGCGTGATTGCGCATGCGCGGGAACAGCCAGGGAGTTGCAGCGGCCATCAGGGACTCGCGCATGCGCAGGACAAGTGTGTACGCAGCCCCAATGGATTTGCAGTCTCTGCGGGACTACAGTTCCCAGGAGGCTTAGGGCCCAGCACCCCAGGATTCTCAGACATGGGAATTGATACATTTTGCGGGCTTGGAGCAAGTAAGTTGGAGCTGGGAGCAGGAAGGGGAAGGCAGGGTGTAGGGAGCAAGTGGCTCCTGCACCAGGTAAGGTATCCCCAAGGCCCCAGGCAGGCCCCAATCCCCCAATCCCCATCAGGGTAGTGGGTAAGTACTGAGGGACAGCCCCTGGTTAGGGACCCTGCTCTTAGGTGTGGGTGAGTGTGCAAGCTTGTCAGTGTCACGGCTGTCAGTGCTGTGAGCGCTGACAAGAAGGCACGGTGTGTGAGTGCAGTGTAGCTGCAGGTACAAGGTGAGTGCAGTGGGGTTGCTGCAGGGATTAAGTTTACGCTAGTGAGAAGGGATCCGGGAGGTGAAGGGAGAGGTAGTGTGGGTGCAGGGGGTCAGGGACCCGCCTGCATTGGACAGGTCTACCCCGCAATCCCTAGGAGTATTCCCTGAAGTCACCATAGGTTGCTGTGCTGCAGGGACGGCCTATAGTGGTTGCGAGCATCACCCTTACTGAGTACCAGTTAGGGACAAAGCACAGAGTTGCGGCGGTTGCAGTCATCTGGGACCAGACGGCTGGACACCGTGATATCTGGAAGCTACGTGTTGGAGGCGTCTGACCCTTTGTGAAGTTGTTGCCGGTCACCGCTGTGACCGGAAGGTATCATAACATCAAGTGCACCAACACCGGTCAACAGGCGCTGATCCCGCCTTAGGCGTAACTCTTTAGGGACACTGAGTGAGTGGCTAAAGAACTGAGCCTATACCAATAGTACTATACATGGACACGGTGTGTGGGGCACGCGGTGAGGGGACGGTGACGTTACTCCTGATGAGTGGGCGAGCCACTAAGGTTATACCATTAGAGTATAAGTGTATATGTTGTGTTATTGCTACCGTGCATTATTATAGTAAAACCAGTTACAATCATAAGGTGTTGTATGTTTCTTGCCCAGGGGAATCTTACATCACGGGGATCCTGGGTAAGTGGAGGCGCTGCGCTAAGTAAGTGTATAAGTGTCACCCCAGGCTCCCAGCTAGCGGAGGCTCAGATCTCCTGGAGCCGCAGGTTGTATACAGTGACCAGTAGTCTCTTTGGGGAGCGTCAGAAAAAGGGCTACATATATATAGTGCAGAATAAATGAGTTCTTCAGTATTAAGTGATACCTTTTTTAATTAGACAAACCATTTATGTCATAGGACAAGCTTTCGAGAGTTCTCCTCGCTTCTTCAGGTCAAGCAATACTGATATACAAAGGATTCTATGGCTAAAATAGTGAAGAGAAACAAAAACAAAAAAAAACAGATATGTACTGTAGATAAGGTAGGGTGTTAAAAGTGTTTGAAGCCAGGGGACGGTAGCAAGGGAAGGTGAAGAGGGGAAGTGTTGATAAGAATGGAGGCAAGCAGGATAATTACAAACAATTTTGATAGGGTGTGAGAAAACCCATGTCCGCATTAAAGGCCTCATGCAGTAAGCGCCGATAAGCCGTTTATCGCCATTTTTTCGCCAAATTTGCTCTCCCGATTCAGTAAGCGCCGATAAGTGGAAAAAATCGTCATTTTTGTTGCCGATAAAAACTTATCGGGTGCCGATAAGCCACTTATCGGCACTTTTTGAACTCGGCTGAATTCAGGTAGCCCCGATCAGCTTTTCGCTGCTGATCGGCACTCCAGAATGCAGAGTTTTTCGGCAATCCAGCCCGCCAACTAAAGTTGGCAAGTTGGTGGAGGAGAAGCATCAGCAAGGGCGACACTTAGAAAAAATCAGCCCTTTTTCCTGTCTGTGATTGATGCCGGGGGTCTCCGGAGCTAATACCCGCACCGGAGCCCCCCGGCATGCATCCGAGGCAGGAAAAATGCATGTAAAGCCCACTTCATTACCTTAGTGGCTAACCGCTAAAGCAATGAAGGGGTTAACCCACCGTGCCAGCTTTATTGTGGGTAGCGGGGGTGGGTGAAGGGGGTATTTGGCCCTTGTTGTTTGTTTAGGGCTTGCAGGGGGGTTGCGGGTTCACTTAACACCTTCAAGACCGTAGCAGTTAATACCGCTACGGTCATGAAGGGGTTAAGCCCTCCCGCCACCCACCCGCAAGCCCTAAACAACCACCATTGGGCTAATACCCCCTTCACCCACACCCGCTACCCACAAAAAAAAATAATCACACACACCTTCCCCACACTAAATAAATAAATATATCTACATAAATAAATAAATAAATGATTATAAATAAATAAATATATATCTATATATCTATATATATATATCTATATCTAGATAGATAGATAGATAGATAGATAGATAGATAGATAGATAGATAGATAGATAGATAGATAGATAGAGATATATATATATATAAAAACACAGAAAAAACAGGCGCACTCATAGCGTAAAATAGTATAACAATAAAGTTTATGGAATGAAGGATTTAAAAATACACACTCACAAACATAGCTGATTATAAAGCATTTTTGAGTAAAACTCAGCCCGTCAGACGCAGGAACCCGGTATGGAGGACTTCGCTGTGATGTCCGTGGTATGTCCTACTGCAGTAGCCCCTCTGTGTCCTTGCAGGGACCGAAATGCACGAGGGACGCTGCCTTCCCCTTGCTCCGGCGTCACACAGTGAGTTCTCTGATCAAATCTCGCGAGAATTCGGTGACGTCAGTGAGTTTCAACCGGAGAGGATTCACAATGGAAAACGGGCTGGACGGCTGGGCGGCTGAGTAAATGCTATCAGCACAGCAAAAATATGCTGTAGCACATGAGTGAAAGTATTAAAGATAAAAACTGGACAATAACCACCACTGCACTCTCTACGCGTTTCGTCTCGAGCGAGACTTCATCAGGAGAAATGGTATAGGTATTGGACGTAGTAATATAGTACGTTAGACCAATTTACTCCTGATGAAGTCTCGCTCGAGATGAAACGCGTAGTCATTAAGGGGTTAACCCACCATCACCACCACTCGGGAGGCCTACATACCCTCCCACATTAACCCCCACCCCGTGAGGCCTAACCACCCTCACCCACTACCCACAAGGGAGGCCTACCCACATACCCTTGGGGCCAATACCCCCTCCCATCACCCTCAGTACCCACAATAAAAACAATACACTGCCCCACAATAAACATTATTCTATTTATTAAATACATTACCCACCCCCTGTGCCCCCCCATAAATACATGATTTATCCTTTTACATACAGGGTTCATACCCCAGCCCCACTTGAGTCCCCGGCGGGCTGGTGGGGCACCTGACAGACCTACAGGGTACCAGCAACTTGTTTCACATAGGATCTGGAGGCCTGTTCGTGGGTCCCGCCAAGCGCCATGGCCCCCAGGTGGTCTCCTCGGGTCACCGTCGGCCACAATTGGGTCCTCACGGTAGGCCTGCGGATGTCTGGGAGCCCCGGGTCAGACCCAGAGGTGTCTGCTGGGCCTCGTGTGTTTCCCACGGGGGTCTGGGGAACTCACGAGTGCTCACTACGGGTCCGCAGTGCCCCCACGGATGTGGGACCACCGCTTCATCCCCGCAGACTACGGGTCCGCGGTGCCCCCATAGATGTGAGGCCACCGCTTCATCCCCGCAGGTGTCACCCGTGGAACCACCAGCCTGATACCCGTGAGATACCCGAGGAGACCGCAGGTGGTCTCCAGATGTCTCACGCAGAACCAAGAAACCAACCCTGAATGTAAAAAAAATAAACCTGACCTATACATTCAATACATACACACCCCCACCCCCCAACACCTACAGTACAATAATGTGCCAAATAACTATTATCCAGATAGGGATAATAGATTATTTGCCCATTATTAAACACATTAACTAGCATATTAAAATAAATAAAGTACTACTGACCTCATCAATAAGATGCCCCCATCGCCAGCAACATCCTTGTCTTTCGTTGCCCACAAAATACATAGCCAATACAAAGCCAATACATTGCAATTACATTCAGATATCAATTAACCCCTTAAACACCTTATCGGATAATAACCGCAAAGGTAATTAAGGGGTTAAGCCACACTGGCCCGATACCCACCCTTCACCATTCATTTGTACAGTGGCTTCATCATGCAACTATATATATATATATATATATACTGCACCGACACACTTTATTCGAGCAAATGCCCAGTTTGTACCTGGCAGATACCTGGAATCCGCCGCTGCTCACCTCTTGCATGCTTCGTTGCGTTTGCCTTCCCAGCCACGGTTCATGCCTGGCTGACGGGGGCCTGATCTGTTAAATGATAATGAGAAGGGTTTACTAGGCTGCAATGTTTCGCTTGTCCACCAGATGGCATAAACTCATGACTTAAGTAATGTGTGGGCTTTGCAAGTTGTTTCGTTTAAAAAAAGATACTTTATCCCAGTACAGTATGCTATTGTAACTTGTCCTTGAGACTGAAGGAAGACGTTGCAAAAAATGTATCAATTTAGGCTTTACATACTGTATTAAATAAAGAGAAAGACCATTTTCGCTTACACTATTCTACAGAGACATGAGTGTTCAAATGCAGCCCGTGTTCCAAAAACCTGACAGAAGTTATGCTTATTTGATATGGGCCGCTATTAATGCAACAGAGGATAAGATGGCAACAGTTGTTCAAATTTATCAGTATTTTATCGAAAACTATGACTTTTACAGATTTTCGCCAACTCCTCATTTGTGGAAGCGGGCAATAAGGAAAAGGTTATGTAGTGACCCCTGTTTTCACCGTATTGAGCCCCAATTTGTTGGAGGGTATTGGTGTGTGTCACAGGGTTTTTCCCGTATCTATGATAATGGAGGCGGCAAAAGGCGAAGGGTCGTGTTAAAACCAAATAAGAAGCGACAGTCCCTGCCAAGCAATGAGCCAGAACCAGAACCAGCACCAGCACCAGCACCAGCTTATCATGATGGTCCCGCCGTCGGTGACAACCCTGAGATGGATTTCGCAGCCAGTTTTGATGAAGCTTGCATGTACTTAAGCGATTTCCCGCTGACTACAGGTGGGCTAGTCCCTCTGCAAACTATCGACGTGGGTGATGATGAAAGCTAGACTGGCAGTGGCCCGACGCCGGCGCAAGCTGAATGGGAAATTCAGTAATACAGTATGGTGAGTACTGTATTGTTGCCGTATTATTTTGGTGGGGCAGGCTGGGTACTTCTTTAGGGGGCTGACCATTACTGTACATTAAAACTTTTCATTTTGTTTTTCCTCAGAAAAGAAAACGGCTAATGGGGGGATTTCGATGGATACAGTAATATTGTGCTGTACAGTATGGTGATTTTTTCCAGCCGAACAGTATACTGTGTAATAAACCCGAATAAATAAAACTATGCATTTATTCTACAGTACATGTTCAGTAAATTACTGCACATACTGGGGGCGTGATGTGTTTGCAGCAGAGAGAGAAATTTAATAATATTGTACAGTGAGCAGGGGGTTCCCTGAGCCAGAAATTAATGCTCAGGGACCCCATTCACCCACCCTCCCGCTACCCACAATAAAAAAAATACACACACAGCACAGCAGCCGCCAAAAAATAAATAAATAAATACTGTATAAATAAATAAATAAATGACAATAAATACATTTGAAATACATTTTTATTGATAGTGTAGATGTGCAGGGGGTCTCTGGAGCTGAATCGCGTTGGTTTTAGGTCTGGGGACCCCGTGCCCCCCGAGATACAGGCATATGCGGTCTGTAGGGAGCTGCACTTTTCAGCCTAAACAGGATAGAAACTGTTCAGTATCCTGGGAGCCCTATATATGGAATTTATTACCATCCCCTGGTTTCTGTCACAATACTCACACACTTTAACCCGCAGCTCCTTCCCTGCTCCCTGCCCAAGGCGCCGCCCATCTAGCTCCTTCCCTCCCCTCCTCCCCATTGGCTGACTCGCATACCACGTGATGCGTCAGCGCCGAAAATCACTAGATTCTTGCAGCATTGGCTGGCTGACGCGTCACAGTACGTAGTCAGCCCTGCCGGAAGGAGGCAGCGGGGGCAGGGACCATTCGGGCAAGAGTCTGGTGGTTCACAGCCACACGGCCGCGCACCCAGCCGGCTGCAGCGGGTTTGCAGCCTCAGAGATACTTGTCGAGGTCGGCATTGGAGAGTTGCGGATAGTTGAAGGTACTTAGCCGTGGTCAGGATTGGAGAGGTGTGGATCGTCGTGGTACTTTGTCGAGGTCGGGGTTGGAGAGATGCGGATCGTCGTTGGTAGCCGGGGTCAGGAGTTTAGAAGAGCGGAGTCCAGAAGAATAGCCAAGGTCAGAAACAGAGGAACTAGGAACCGGAGTAAAAGACAAGACTTTGGAGGCAAGGGTAGCAGTGAACACTTTGCAAATTGAAGGTTTATGCTCAGCCGATTTGCCAGTGAGCCGGCTGAACATATACAGGCAGTCCTCGGTTATCCGACACAATGCGTTACTCAAAATGGTGTTGGATAACGAAACGTTGTAAAGCGAAACACGATTTTCCATAGGACCACTGTTTAAATAAAAGGTTCCGTTCCTGAAGGCATTTTGTAATGCTAAAATACACAAAATATTTTACGCAGACAATAAGATATGCAGCACACACATGAGTTTTCATGCTCTACGGATGTTATCCTGGAGCCTTTGCACATATTTGTAGTGCATCATGTTCAGTACACCGTCAATGGAAACTTGGAGACATATGTCCACAGTTAGTCACGTCTCTCTGCTGAACATCATAAAATTGGGTGTGTACCTGGTGGACTCAAGCCTAGTGCAATTGTAGGCATGTGCTAACGTTCGTCATGCTTGCTCCATCTGGCCTTCTCTGATCCCTTCAGAGTGTCTATAGCCGCGGCCCCTTTTATTTTAACACTTCCTCGATATTTTCCGGTGACTTTTTCCGAATGCCACGCGCTTCGCCGCGTTCATGCGGCGTTCGTGCCGTATTCATGTCGCAATCATGCCGGCGTCACCCGCGCTTGATCTGTTTAATAAGAATGGTTCGGATTTAATTGGTTGAAATTCTTCGCGTATCCGCCAGGTGGCAGATATTCATGAATTGTAATGCGCATGCACTTCAGTAATGTGTCGACTTGCAGGTGTTTAAAAAATACCACAGTGGTCCTTTGTGAATTGACCTTGGTACTGAAGAAGTTGTACAACATTGTATCTATTTAGGCGTTTCATATTAAAAACTAAATGCAAAGTGTCTGGTGTTCCATTCCATTGTCCAGAGAGGTCCAGAGATGAGTACACTACTGCAGTCCATGTTCAAAAAGCCCAACATAACGTACGCTTATTTAATATGGTCAGCAATTAGTTCAGCAGATGATAAGATGGCCACAGTTGGCCAAATTTATCAATATATTTTCGTGGAGTGATGGAGAAGGTGTCCTCTGGCTTTCCGGGAGAGAAGAAACAGCGGCGGCGAGGGCTGATAGAGAAGGTGACTATTTGTTTTGCTTTGAGTATACATCACCGAATTTCTACTTGATATAATAAGGCTTCTTTAAAGCCTTTCCTATAGCCTTTGGAGTCGTCAGAAGGTTTTCTTTATAAGCCTTAGCCTTTCGCTTTGGCCTTGGCCTGGAAACGGCTGCCGCCGTTCGCTTTTTCTGCATGACAGGCACGGCAGAAACGAGTTGGTTCCTGCATCCGTAGAATCGGGGTTGATCCATGGAAGCTGATGGCACAATGCAGTATCTGGACAAGGGCAAGTTCAGATACAGATCATCGAGTGGGAGGCTATGCAATGTGTGTCACCTTTTATGCATGGCAACGAGGTGCAGGTGTTAAAAGTGGGCGTACTCTAATGTGACTCATTAAAGTATAAATAACCATCCATTTTGTGGATTCACTGCACATTGAATACACATCGACTAAACATCGAATATACATTCTTGTGCTTGTATTTCTTTCTACACGCAGCGATGCCTGTTAAAAAGATTTCTAAGGATCTAAGCATGAGAATAAAGGAGATGTACACGAGAGGACAACGAATTGCGGATATTCAACGCTGGCTAAGTACTTCTGGCCTCGTTGTACCAGCAGCAACCGTGAGCTATCATGCCCACGGTAAGACCAAAAAAGTAAAGAGGACAACAACGGTAACTACCGCGTAAGTACTGTACTACTGTATACTGTAAAGTAATTGTCACTCACTTCATTATTACTCATTATGACTCACGCACTCATAACCCCCCATTTCAGTACATAGTTTACTCACATTATGACACACACACACACACATATGTTATATACTGTATATATCTGTTATACTGTATATATATATATATATATATATATATATATATATATACCTGTATACAGTACAATATTGTTATTGTTGTATATTTATATAACTCTATTCTATACAGTATCTATTATTATTGTTATCGCTGTATATTTATATAACTCTATTCTATACAGTATCTATCTATTATTATTGTTATCGCTGTATATTTATATAACGCTATTCTATACAGATTCTACTGTACATTATTATTGTTATCGCTGTATATTATATAACTCTATTCTCATACTAATCTACTGTATCTATTATATTGTTATCTCCTCTGTATATTTATATAACTCTATTCTATACAGTATCTACTGTATCTATTATTATTGCTATCGCTGTATATTTATATAACTCTATTCTATACAATATCTACTGTATCTATTATTATTGTTATCGCTGTATATTTATATAACTCTATTCTATACAGTATCTATCTATTATTATTGTTATCGCTGTATATTTATACAGTATAACTATTATATTAAAGTAATATATATATTTGGCCATACTGTAGGCCTTAGCATAAATTATGTACTGTATTGTACCTGTACTTGTGGCCTACTGTAACGTATTGTTGTTTTTCCTTTAAACTGTAGGGAGACAACTGTTCTGGTTGACCAAATAAGTGAAGAGAATGATGAGAAGAGTGCCTTACGGGTCAAAGACACTCTGCAGAAAAATCACAATCTAACCGTATCAGAGACCAGTATTAAGAAGATGAGACGCAGAATTGGATGGAAATATGGACGTGTGAGGTTAGTGCTGGACAGTACAGTAGGTGAAAAGTGTAGTTTAATAAACTGTACTGTACCTATAAAATTATTCCTTGTCATTACAGAGCGTACCCTATGATAAGGGACATCAACAAGACAAAGAGAGTGGTCCAGTCACAGGCATGGATCGACAGTGGCGAAACGTTTCAGAATTGCATCTTTACTGACGAGTCTACTGTATTTCTGGAGAGATTTGCCACCTTTGCATTCCACAAAAAAGGACGCATATCTATGAAGCCACATCCAAAACACCCAGTGAAGATGCATGTGTGGGGTGCCATCTCTAGGCATGGACCAGGATGCATAGTCATCTTTGATGGTACAGTATAATAATGCACAAAGTCACATGCTGTAGCCTTAAGCACTGTACTGTACTACTATAGTGTGCATTATTTTGAGCACTTTTCTTTTCTTGTTACAGGAATCATGAATAAAGCTTTTTTTCCAATAGCAAATAGTGCCTGAGATTGTAGAATACATCACACGTGAATTCCCAAATGGTCACCCTTTCAAAAAGGACAACGATCTGAAGCACACCGCATCAACAGCGCATATTCTTGCCTGCGGTATCAACTGTGTGAAGACGTCAGCGGAGTAAGTACGGTAACCGTGTCTCATTTTTTCCCACTGTTTACTGTGTTTCTCTTTAACTAATTCTCCTTTTTTCCCCCTCCAATGACAGATCGCCAGACATTAATCCTATTGAAATGGTCTGGCATCAGCTGAAGGACCATATCCGAAAAGTGGTGCAACCCTCAAAAAAGGATGAGTTTGCGAATAGCATAATGAGTTTTTGGAACGATGTGCTCACCGTGGAACTATGTAATAAATATTGCGACTGTGTTGCCCATTGTGATAGAGCGTAATGGGCAAGCATCAGGAAGGTAGTACTGTACTGTAGTATGGTAAGTACAGGCAAACCAAGTACAGTATGATACAGGTAAGTATGGCACAGATTGTTTTACAGTATACAGCATGCACTTTACTGCACTCATTTTTAATTTTCAGAGAGAGCTGCACTACCAACCTTGTTACAAAGTATTTTACAGTACAGTAGTTCCAGTATACAGTAGTTTGACAGTAGTAACTGCATACAGTAGTCCAATATGGAGTAGTTATACTGTACACAATGCAATTATATGCACTTAACTGCACTATTTTTTTCTTTCCTTTTCAGAGACAGTTGGCTGCACTACAAATGGACGGGTGGTAGGGTATCATGTGTAAATTGTGTGAACTGTGTGTATAGTGTATCTACTGTACAGTCATGATTTACACAACCCCCCCCCTCTCTCAATGAACTACAGAATGCAATGTGGCCATGACGAACAAGAGAAAGACTAAAAAATTATATTACTTTTTTTATTATTATAAATATGCATTATTCATGATTATTTGTATTTTTCATTCTTACATGATAATACACCGGCCCTCAAATTTCAACTGACAGAAGAACTACAGTACACTACTGTACGTGTACAAAGAAGATAAATACTGAAAATGATTATTTGTATTTTTTATTCCTGATAAAATAAATATTTCATTACATTTACGATAATCATAATCTCATTTTTTTAAATTCACTGTGAATGTGTGTGTGTGTGGGGGGATTCTTCAAGAAGGCGTACATTTTTATTCATTGGTTACATTTTTATTCCTTGGCTAATCAGATTAACATATTCAATTCGAGAAGGGTTTATCACATGTGCGCATGCGTTACCATAAACAAAGCCTCAGGGGTTGGGGGTGTGTAGATGGATGAGTCATCATAATGGATTAGCATAATGGATTAGCCAAGCATTTGCAAATAAATGGTTTGCGAGAGGTGTCTATAAGAAGTTGAAATCCTTGAGCCTTGTGTGTGACTTGAACTTCCACACGAATGTGAAGTTATACACACATGCACATTAATCATCAACTAGGTCCCTTCCCAAAGAGGATTACATGCAGGCGCAGAGATATGACACCAGGCTCGGCTCGGGACGATTATAAGCACAAAGCCAAGCATTTGCAAATGAATGGTTTGCGAAAGGTGTCGATAAGAAGTTGAAATCCTTGAGCCTTGTGTGTCTGCAGTGAGGAGGGGGGTAAAGCTGCATGAAGGATTAGCTGTTCTGTACTGTAGTTCAAAGACATATTTCCAACACCCCCCCAAATCAATAAAAATCACATACCGTAAAGCATGTGAATGACCAGTGTCGCATTAAAAAGCTACAGTACCGATAGAATATCAGAATAACAAGAATTTTTATGCAGGCACACGTCTGGAAACGAAACAAAAACAACAACAAAAAGATATATTTTTTTCCAGACTTGAACTTCCACATGAATGTGAAGTTATACACGCATGCGCATTAATGATCAACTAGGTCCCTTCCCAAAGAAGATTACACGCAGGCGCTGAAATGTGACACCAGGCTCTGTGTCTCTCACGCAGGAATGTGATGACAGGTTCAGGATGATTGAAGCCAGAAAGCAATCTAGCCTTCAGAAAGCCATCTGGCTGGGAGAGGTGTACTATACTGTAGATAAGAAGTTGAAATAGTACTTTAGCTTTGTGTGTGTGCGGAGGCGAGAGGGAGAGCGCTGTATGTGTCGAAATGTGATACTGTAACACGCCTATGCGTTTCAACAATGTTCAAATGAGATATACAGTACTGTACGGTATACACATAATATAAAAATAGTATGAAAACATGTAAAAGTACTGATTACAAAATACTGTAATACCGTACCTATACAGTACTGTATAGAAATGTGATAATTTTATATTCGAAGAAGACGCAACGCTATATTTTTGTAATAGTGTATACTGTAAATCTTCCATTTTACAAATACTGCGCGCGCACACACAGACATAATGCATTAGACTTATTAGACTTTGAAGACAACAGCTCGCGAACGCCAACCTGTGCTTTTAGACAGTATTGCAGTATAGCAGACAGCGCTTAAAATCCGAGCGCTAACATACCGGAAAGCGCTCCGGAAAAAAAGAAAATATACCACATCTGGCCGCGGTTATCAGAGCGCCACGGATCCGGCCGCATTAGGATAAAGGCGGCCGCAGCTGTAGCATATCCAGTAGAATTTGTTGAACCTTTCTGGAAAGGCATCTCCTTCAGGGTGATAGCAAGTCATGTGAGACTTCTTGATATTGAGCAGCTTTAGGAGCTCTTTGATCAGCTTTCTCTCGAAGTCCGTCCCTTGATCGGAGTGCATCCGATTGGGTAGGCCGTAATGCATGAAGTACTGTTCCCACAGTTTCTTGTCTACCGTAAGAGCTTTTTGGTCCTTGATGGGGAACACTTGGGTGTACCAGGTGTAATGATCCGTTACTGTGAGAACATTCCCGATACCCTTAGAGTCTGGCTCGATGCAGAGAAAGTCCACACAGACTATGTCCATGGGACCAGAGCTCTTTAGGTGGGAGCTGCGCGTGTAGGCAGGGTTTTCCACTGTATGCACAGCACCCACCTCCGGCAATGGTGCTCCACTGATTCCCGCATCCTGGGCCAGAAGAACCGATCTCTTATAAGCCCAAATGTTTTGTCCACTCCCCGGTGTCCGTGATCATCGTGTAGGGATCGTAGGACCTGGTACTGCAAACTTCTGGGCAGGACTAATTGTCTCCTAACAGGGTGGTTGTGATAGTGGATGTGGATGGCTGTTCCGCCATTTGAACAGTGAAGGCCATGGCCCATGGAGTGGGATCCTTGACTTTAGACAGTCTTTGGCAAAGTGCCCTTCTCATTCGCAGGTATAGCAGCTTGTACAGTACCTCGGGCCACACCGGCGTAATGACCGGTTTTTGGGGCACCCTGGAGGTGGAGACAGGCGCCACTGGAGGAGAGTTATCCTTGGCACTTTCCATCTCATTAGGCTTCTGGGCCAATGCCCCTTTGGTCTCTCTCTTGCGGGAGTCTTTATGTTTCTTGTAGGGGGGGTGTAACCATGTATAGGCTTCATGTCCTTTAACCAGACCCAATAGCCCCTCAAGTGTAGGAGGACTTCCTTGTAGCAAGGAACACCGGATCATGATGACTATATGATGGGGAGTATTCATCCCCTTAAAAACAATTTTCTGCAATATTCATCCACTTCAGAGGCTGGAATAATATCGTGGGAACGTATATTCCACACAACTAACTGTATCTGTTGAATAAACTCAGACACTTCTTTCACTTCCTCTGTCTAAGATTGTAGAATTTAGACCAGAGTTCGCTTTCATCCTCTTCAAGGCCGTAGATCTGCGTCAATACTTCCACTAATCTCTGTGCCTAAACGTCTGTATTCTGGTCTTGGTGCATTCTCACCATCATAGAGGCGGGGGGTGATTAGGCGCTCCATTATCCGCTGCCTCTTAACAGCTTTGGTGCAAGACCTTCCTCCAGTACTTGGAAGATGTAGTCCTTCCAGGCTTCAAATGTCTCTTCACCGCCTGGCATGGGCCTTACCCCTGAAAAAGCTTTCAATTTACGGTGATGTTGTGCCTGAGGCTACTCGTTCTTGTTCCAAGCCAACTGCTGTATGGCCTCTGTGAGCATCTGAACTCCTTCGAACGGCGGAAACTGTGACTGTGCTCTGACCTGATCGGTGGTTGCGACCCGACATGGATCTGGCTTCGCTCCTGCAAGGACTTTCTGGGGAAAGTGATGACAACCATCGAAAGCTCCTGCATGTCAGTGGCAAAACTAGTGGGCTCTACCTTCACGGGTATTTATGGATAGATTATAGGGCTCTCGCTATCTAGTTCTCCAAGGAACCGTAAGGTGGGAGTACATCCTTCTTCCGTTAATTCATACCCTCCGGTAACAAACACTGCGCACCATACCTTTTCTGGGTCTGTTCGGCGGGCTAGGACATTTGCGGCCTGTAAGCTGGTGAACTGCCCCAGTACTAAACAGATGTCATAAGAGGAGGTGTTGGCATGACTTTCCCAATGGCTATCATCTGAAGGGGTGGTACATAGCTTTTAAATGCCCATTCATAGATCTCCCGCCAGGAGGGTAATGATATGACTTGTGACATAATTTGGTTGTACTATTTTCGGGCACCCCAGGTCTCAGCAGCGTCTCCAAATGTAGCCCCCTGTCTCTATGCCTAAGGGAACTACATGGGCAACTACGCGTGCTGCTGTACCTGTTGCTCACAGGAGGCCTAAGCCTCCGCCTCTGGTAGCCTGGGATGAGCTCTATCTCATTGCATCCCAGCGTGAGCAGGATAGCCCCTCACAGGAACCAATACACAGTAATGAGTTATAGACCACACAAGGTATATAACAGATGTTTATTGAACACATATATATTAGCATATAACCCTGGAATAACTTTACCCACAGTATAAACCCAATAACCCAACACTTGGTGGTTCTCTCAAAGTACTGAGGGTGCTGTGACACCAATTCCCCTGGTGTCCTGTACCAGAAAATCCCACCCAAATGTGAGGTAATGCTACCCCCTGTGGATGTAGGTGCACATTGGATACCTGCCTTGGTAATCCAGTACCCATGTGCTGCTTGGTGTAGTGAGTTGTAGCAATTTCCACGCAGTGAGACCTCCAACACAAATCCCCTCCTCCTAAAGGGTCCTGATCCTTCACACAGTGCGAGCTCCACACAATGTCTCTGTCCCCAATAACCAGGTCCCAGGCCGCAGTTTGCCACGTGAATTTCCGTCCACCGGTACAGCAGTGCATTAACTGATATAAAGCAAAGTGTCCCTATCTGGGGCCTTCCCTACAACACTTAACTAGTGTTGACTCAGGGGTTAGCTGAGGGCCTAAAAGGCAAGGTCTGGCCTAGTCCAGGATGCTACTTCTCCTGGACACTACCTTCTCTTTCCTCGGCTCCCCCATGACTGAGCACGCTGGCTCCTTTTCCCAGAGGATATCCTCCTCTTCTTGAGCGCCCTTCTTTCTGGAGCAGCCTCCTCAAAGGCATTCTGAGACTTGTAGTTCTCAATACCATATATTGTGGAGCCATTCAAGATGGCCACCACAACTTAGTCCCGAGGCTTCTGGAAATTGTGGCTCCGCATGTGCGCCAAAATGGCCGCCGCCCATACCCGATCTCCTCGAGAATCCGCGGAGCAGCGGAACAGTTCCCCACACAAGGGCACAAGGGGTATGATAGGGAATTATGCTACATCTGCATAGAGATCATATTGGATGTCATTCACAATTGACTATACACCCTCATACTTATTTATCATTATGTATAATGTGCTAAATATGCATATCCAATTATATGAAAACGTATCAAGGTCTATTCATACATGTAGACCACTATATAAGAATTAAGTGATATTTTAAACTGTTAATATGTGGTTATTGTATTTAAGTGTATAGCTAACATTTTTGGTTATATATGATAATATAGGTAATACATAATGTTATGGGGTCATTTAGCTGTTGTGTATTATTTGTTCTATATACATTGTTGTTGAGTGGGACAATACACAATTATTTCTTTCCTGGAAAAGCCCTTTAGTGGGAAAAACATTACTGTACCTTTACAAAATACTGAATAGTCCAGCACTCCCTACATAGAGAAATCAGATCACTGGTATAGAACCAAAAAGGTAAGTTTAATATATGCACAAATGAATCAAAACAAAGCATACAATACCACACATGGAAAACTACAATAACATAGTTCTCTGCACAATAATCAGAACGCTCATGCTCCTCACTCAGAAGGGTGCCTGCAATCATCTGCACAGTCAGGAAGTGTTTTAAAGCCCTGATGACATCATCCTTGGTGGATGTGCTCTGAGATAAGGTATTTACATCCAGCTGACACCCAGAGCACGATCATATGGTGTACTTGTGTGTCAATGCACAGCAGCAGGCAGCAGATCACCAGCAATCACACAGGGACCCAGGATTCGTCCAGAAGGTGGATATAGGTGTACAGCAGTATGCAGCAGGTTACCAGCACCGACATAGGAACGCAGGATATGTCCAGAAGGTGGATATATATGCAAATCAGGTGTCAGAGACTCATCATTGTAGTATCATGCCTCCACAGAACAAGAATATCCCCATAGGGCTACCTATAAATGGTAAATAAAAAACATACCACAGTAAATAAAGAGTAATCCATAAGTGTAATTGAATAAAGAATATATGTGAAAATAAATGGATTTATAATAAAGAAAGTGTATTTTCAGTGATGGTTAAAAAATTTTTTTTGATGGTTAAAAAAAGGGGGGGGGGTGTGTGCACAATATAGTAAGCATCAATAGTGATCTTCTAAAGAGATAACTGTTCCACCAAGTGGGTGAAGAGGACCCAAGGAACTCTATAATACAGGGGGCCAAGCTAGTGGTGGGGGGGGGACCTACCAATGGCGAAGGAGGGATCAACCCGCACAGACAACCACACGCAGGGACCCATCACCGCATTCACGTACCCCAATAAAAGGGGCACTAGAGACATATATATATATATATATACACACACACACACAGGTACCAGGCATCATGATGCCAAAATAGGACACGGTCACTGTGAACACATATTAATATGGCATACGGGCATAGCTGCCTAAAAAAGCAACTCATATTCAGATCTTTGTTCATGCCTGCTGGGACCATGGTGCCCAGGGTCCTAGTCCATTTTAACTCTTTTTGGAACAGCATTTTCTGTATGTTGCCTCCACATCGTCCTATCTTTATGCCATCTATTATCTGGTACCGTAGTTGACTCACAGTATGCCCAGCCTGTGTGAAGTGATGTGATACTGGCGCTTCAGGGTCACACCTATGTATAGCAACCTTATGCTGTCCGATCCGATCTTTCACCCTCTGGGTGGTCTCCCCCACATAGCCCTTGCCACATAGGACATTTAATTAAATATATGACATCTTTAGAGAGGCACGTATAAAAATCCGTAATCTTGTATTTCTTACCAGATAAAGGATGCTGAAATGTAGAACCCTCCACAATATTGTTACAATGATTACAACTACAACATCTGTAGCATCCCAACCTGGGAGTGCCCATAAAGGATTGCTTGGTAGTGGTCCCCCCAAGGTCAGCCCTAACCAGACGATCCCGCAAATTTTTACCTCTCTTATATGAGAATAATGGAGGTTCATTAAGAGTTGGAGCTAATAAGGGATCACTACTAAGAAGAGACCAATGCCGTCGTATAATGTTCTTAATAGGTCCACTATTAGTGTTGTACGTGGAGACAAATGGAATTGAAAATGTCTTTTTCTCATAGACCTCTTGCCCAGTGGGGGTCCAATTCTAAGCCTTTACACGTTGATCAGACAATACTTAGCAGGGTAACCCTTAAAACTAAATTTACACTGAATTTTATCCATGCCCTCAGTGATCTTAGATGGAGTGCTGATGATACGCTTAACGCGGAATAATTGACTATATGGTAATCCCGCGGTAGTGCCAGGAGGGTGAAAACTTGTGAAGGGTAACAGGTTGTTTCTCTGTGGGTTTGCAGAACATATCGGACTCCAGTTTGCCACCATGCACACTAATGGTTGTGTCCAAAAAATTAATGCGTACAGGGTCATGTGCACATGTGAACTTAATGGTTGGGTGGGACATATTGAGATCTGAGACAAAGCTCAATAATGATGTTACATCACTCTGCCATACACTGGCGACACACTTTATTCGAGCACGGCTAGTCCCGCGAATTCGGGTATACTCGGGTGTATTCAGGTTTCTGATATTTTTCAGCCAGAGTGCATTGCGTTATTTTCCGGCAGGAATTTAAGCTTTTTATTCCGGCTGGTTACAATACTGCAATGCCGTCAAAATACACATGGTGGCGCTTGCGAGCTATTCTCTGTGAAGCCGTCCCCTATAATGAATTGTAATGCAGTATATATATATATACAGTACTGTATAACAACAACCCCTGTAAGCCCTAACATACAGTACTGTACAGTACTGTACTGTACTGTATATGCACATACATAAATGATACTACTGTATGGGCGGCGGGGGCGAGATGTGTTTGCAGCAGAGAGAGATCCGCTGCTCTCTCTCTGCGCAAACATCCACACATTAAAAATTATTTGAAATACATTTTTATTGATAGTGTAGATGTGCAGGGGGTCTCCGGAGCTGAACCGCGTTGGTTTTAGGTCTGGGGACCCCGTGCCCCCCGAGATACAGGCCCCTTTAGGGGGTGCCGGTATCCAGCTCTGCGTTAAAAGCCCCGATCACGTGACCGCGGCCTGTAAACCAAGCAGAGCAGAGGGATAGACGCAGTAAGTGTCTCCTCTAGAGAGGGACACAGGTTATGATGTTGATATTGCTGTGATTTGTTTCGTGCATCGTTGGAAGTAAGTACCCCTAGTATAAATGCCCCAGGTTCCCCATGGCGGAAGCTCAGCCCTCCTGTGAGCCAACAGGTATAGCACCACACTAGAAGTAGTCAGATACACCTACACACCCCAATCTCACTTAGGGTGGGGGTAAGAGGGCTACATATATAAATATATTTTATGCACTGTATATGAAGTAGAGTGCTATCTGCGACAGCAGGCTGGTTGCCGGGGACACGATCGGGCCGTTGCTACAAGGCCGGATCCGGTGCTGCGTGGTATCCCGGACACAGCTAGCGAGGATGGGCGCCGCCATTTCGGAGAGACGCGCGCAGCGCAGTGATTGCGCAGGCGGCAGGTAGGCCCCAGAGCTAGGGAGAAGTCGGCGAGTGTAGGGAAAGTGCAGGAAGGGTTGAGGTGGCCTCCAAAAGACTCAGCGCATGCGAAGGGCAAGTGCGCACGCGGCCCCAATGTATTTGCGCCTCCACGGGACTACAACTCCCATGAGGCTTAGGGCAAGCACATAGGTGCCTCCTGTGGCCAATAAGGGCCAAGGACTCCAGAGGGAGCATTAATACATTTGCGCGCTGAGAACGGCAGTTGGAGGGGGAGCGGTGAGGGAAGGAAGGTGCAGGGAGCATGTGCAGCTCCTGCATCGAGTAAGGTCCCCAACATCCCAAGGAAGGACCCAACTCCCCACCAGGTTAGGGGGTAAGTGCTAGGGACGGCCCAGATAGGGACGCTGCCCTTAGTGCGTGGTGTGTGTGCTTTTCAGGATCACGGCTGGCAGGGTGTGAGGCCTGACAAGAAGGATAGTGCTAGTGTGCAGCAAGTTGCTGTAGCGTTACAAAGTTGCCAGTGCGTAGCTGCTAGTGCGTAGCTGCTAGTGTTAGTGTAGTGTTAGGGTTCAGTGAGTGTCAGGACTGGGGATTGAGTAAGGGAGTGGGGCAGGTTATTACCCCGCAGGCCATAGGAGTTTTCCAAAGCCACCACCAGGTGGCGGTTCATCAGGGACAGGCCCTAGGTTAGGGTTCCTGTCACGTTAGGGTTAGTGAGGAAGAGATAGGGACATAGCGGGGGGTTGCTGTTCCGTGATGCGGTTGTGTTCCGTGATTCGGTGTGTGTTCCCGTGAAAGCGGTGGACCCTCGTTGGGGTTCCTGAGAATACCTGGATGGATCAGACGGATGCATCGCCGGTCTGACCCTTTTAGAAGATTGTTGAGGACCCGAGCATCGGATGTGCTCGGAAGGTATTCACTATATATGTGCACCAACAGGCCTAACACATTAATTAGTGATGCGCAGTCACCCACGTTCTCTACTAGAGTGGGAATTGGGTGGGATTCCGGGACACTGGGTGGGATCTACGGTGATCACTAGTGTGGGAAGCGTCCGCGCGACGCCAGTAAGTGTCTCCTCTAGAGAGGGACACAGGTTATGATGTTGATATTGCTGTGATTTGTTTCTGCATGTTGAGTAAGTCCCTAGTTAATATATTATCTGTGTGAGTATCGATTATTGTGATTGTCTGCGAGGAACACCCCCATATGGTGGGCAGCCATTGCAGGTGGAGGCGCTGCATCGTGGAAGTAAGACCCCTAGTATAATGGCCCCAGGTTCCCCATGGCGGACGCTCAGCCCTCCTGTGACCAACAGGTATAGCACCACACTGAGACATCGCTATTACTACTCATTCCTTCCTGCAGTAGTCAGATACACCTACACACCCCAATCTCACTTAGGGTGGGGGTAAGAGGGCTACAATAGCATAACATTGCATTATGTTCCAGACGTGATACAGACCCTGACATTGGGCTTTTGCTGAAGTGGAGAGGGAGAGGAGAGGGAAATAATGCTGGAAACATTACTAAGTTATTTAAATGATGCTAACTATGGCATTACACCCAATCAGACACTGTAAAAGCCATATTTCAGTGACTGGATAGTAATAAAGCAATGTTTAGGTATAACTTAAATAATGCAATGTTATGTCTCTGCATTAACTTTAATGAATGTACTGTGTTATAATAACTCCTCAATTGTATACCATTTACATGTCATTATCACTAACGTTCGTTATACCTAATGCTATGCTTTATATGGGAGAAAACATAGCGTAACATTGTGTTATTATTCGTTGAAAATATACCAAAAATCTTAACACCACATTAAGGGACATAATTGATAGAGCTTTGTGGATCTAAACCCCTTCCTATGACCAAAGTAAACTTATGGCAGTGCCATGTTCAATAGCTGGTCAACATGGTCAACACCTTAACCAAATCAGATAATTATTTATAAATATTAATGTGTTCATAGTAACCAAGTGTTTCTATGACCTTTACCTAATCTCTTTTCTTATGAGACTGTTTGCAAACGGTTGTACTGTATATACAACTAGATTTGGCAAGACTTGATCCCTTTTGTTGTTTTCTTTAACTAATAATAGCAACTTATTTATTTGAAAGACATAGGGGGCAATTCTATATATGACAAAATGGACATTCAGACTATTTTATAGAAAAAATGCCCAGAGCCTTCAAAGTGGATTTTGGGCCAGAATGACTGCTTGGACATACTGCACCGACACACTTTATTCGAGCAAATACCCAGTATGTACCTGGCAGATACCTGGAATGCGCCGCTCCTCACCTCTGACAAGCCCCGTTGCGTTTGCCTTCCCAGCCTGGGTTCATGCCTGGCTGACAGGCGGCTGATCTGTTAAATGATAATGATTAGGATTTAATAGGCTGCAATGCTTCGCGTGTCTACCAGATGGCATAAATTCATGAATTGTAATGCAGTATATATATATATATATATATATATACTGTGCAGTATTGCAGCCAGTGGGAATAAAATGCTTCAATCCCTGCCTGGAAAATAACCCAATGCACTCGGGCAGAAAACAGTCACAAACCTCAATACACCCGGGTATACCCGAATTCGTGGGACTAGCCGAGCTCGAATAAAGTGTGTCGCCAGTGTACACTATATGGTTTTAAAAAAAGCCGCATGAACACAAATTCAATTTAAATATTATAGGCTAGTTATAGAATTATCAACTATATGTATGAAATGAATATGCTGCATGTACATTTTTAGAAGTTCTAGACATTGTCTGGACACTATTCAGCAGCTCTATATTACAAAATGTCAATTTGTTTAGTGAATGTGCAGTAAATGCCTATAAATCCTTGCAGAGACAAAAGCTTTCCTTACTTCCAGGACAAGTACTGAAGGGTCAAAATGCAGCAATGTGAGCCATTTCCACAAAGTTCTTCGGGTTTGACATAATATAATTTGGGATATATTTCTGTTTGCAAATCAACAATAAAACATTGGGGCCAATCCACATGAAGCAATGTGAAAATCTATTCAGTGACTATAAATCTTTTCATACATGCCAATGTCAAGCTAAAGACATGAAGATATTTGTGGTGAAATATCACCTTTTTTTACTTTTTCTGTACTTATCTGATTTGCATTTGTACTGTATAATAAAGCCACCAAGGTGGCTAAAATCATTTGAAATATAACAGATATCATTTAGGAATAAAGTGTTCTATTTTGCTCAGAACATGTGTAGTTTTTCTGGTTGTAATAGTCTTCTCCTGCCAGGAACTGATGCTATTGATTTACAGAATTACATTTAAATTCTATCATGTTCTTAAGATGTGATATAAAGTTTGATTCAGTTTCCTCTTCGTTAGAATCAATACAGATAACTTTACATTTGTTCCAAACAAGAGACAGACAAGGGGTGAGTGGTAATAATATCTACTGTAGTGCCTTCCTAATTCGTTTATGTGTACATTGGAATAACTTCATCACATTTGAATAGATAATATGTAAAACTATTAAACTAAAATGGACAGAATATGTTTGATTCCAAACTAGGTAACACTATTTTTTTATCAAATGTTTTACTTGTATATATAGACTAACTAACTCACTATGCATGCATGCCCTATGCACACTATTAAGAAATCATATTTTACTCATCAGCAAAAAAAATAAAAAATCTGAGCAAATAAAGTAATATGCCCTCGTGTTCTCTTCTTAAAAGTAATGCCATCTCATATAACATTTTGGAATAAAGAATATAAAGAATCATATACGTACAACCATATATAAATAACATTAGCTTCCATGAAAAAGGTTAGTAACCAATGAATGTACTTTAACACAAGCCCTTTATAAGTAAGCATTGCATGTTCAACATTTTGAGTGACTCCTAATATAAAAGGTAAGTATTTTACTGGTATTTGTCAAATACTGTATGTCATATGCGTCTGACAACAAATTGTAAAAATCACATTACAAATTCAGACATCCAGGCCACTGACATATTTGACAGCTTGTTAAATTAATCTGTGTGATGTATTTGATAGCTGCTTTTCACACTCCTGACATTCTCTCTGTGATTTGTAAGTAACAAATAACAGAAAATCCACACGTCCATTTTTTTTTATAACCTACTAGTTCTACTTGGAATTTCATAAAATTAATATTCTTTTTCTCTCGCTTAATAATATACCCAGAAGAGATTTTATCGGGTATAAAACATATCACTAAATGTATGTTTGGTCAGGGGTGTAGAAAATATATATTAAACGCCACCAGAATTTTTAGGATTTAAGTCAGCATTTTGTTAGGGGAGGGTGGCGTTCTGGCTAGCTCTCCCATCGCCAGAGCTGTGTCACTGTACAGTATGTGTGTCAGTGCGTATCTCTGATACATTGACACACACTCAGTCTCTCACATACTCTCACATAAGCACAGTCACACACAACACACAAACAGACACTCATATACAGTACACATACTTATAATCTCTCTCACACACACACACCCAAACAATCTTGCTCTAACAGACACTCCTCCCCCTCCCACTGCCAGTGTTCAATGAGAGTAGGGGTGGGCAGAGTACAGGAGGGCTCCATCCAGCTCCTCCCCCAGCCATCCCTTTCCTTAGGTACCGTTGCAGCATTGACTTGACCTGCCACTGCCACAGCCTGTCCCAGCACACCAGATCAGGCTTTGATATAGCTGAGAGCATTGTTTCCGGTGCCAGCTGTGATTTACAGGTCATTAATCACTGTGCACATCACAGGCACCGAGGGAAGGGGGAGGGGTTGGGGGGGGGGGGATTTTAGCTGTGCACTAATTCCATAATACAGTTGTAGCCATGCCTGTGGTATTGGCTACCAGTCTGCCCTCCCTGTCATGTAAACCCTGGTAACAGTGCAGGCAGTGACCAGACCAATCATGGGTTTTCCCCCACAGAGACAGCTCCCTTGAGTGACAGAAGAGGAGGTAGGACAAGGGCTGTGTTCTGCTCAATCCTGGGTTCAGACCTTGTACTTTCCTCCCACTGTACTTAAAGGATTGCACCACCAAATTTAGGCAGTTGTCTCTACCTATGAGAGAGACAGGTAACACACTGGATTGCCTGCACATTGGCATTCCCTGTTCCTCTTCCCCTTGGGGAAGAGAGAGGGATTACCATTCCCCTGTCCCTGCTAGAGGGGCAGGAAAGAGTACGGACTGCTTCAGGTGCCCTTCTTCCGGTTTGGATGTCCAGGGACCATCCCAAGATTGGAGATCTGCATTGAGCTGTATTGGGCAGAAGCCTGTGTGATACTGTGTATGCAGAGGAATATACCGGTTCCAGTTATCTATAACTCCTGTCTGGTGTGCAATCTTTCTGGGGGGACTGGAGTATGTTTCTTCTGTAGGAGATTGCCTCCATATACCTGGAGTCCACAGCAGATGGAGGTGCTGTGTTGCCAGAGATAAATGTGGGGGTAAGGATGGGCTGCTGCCGTTAGTGGTGCAGGAGTTGGAATGCTGCCTGCTGATTGCTGCTGATGACAGCGAGATGCTCTGGTATCTCTCCCACGTGGATGTGTCCCTGCCTCGTCAGGACAAATCAGTGGTAGCATGTCCTTGGTGCTTTGCCATCCGGCGTGTACCCCTACTGACACAGTGTAAGAAGAAATTACCTGTGACATGAGACACGGCGGAGTCCGGTACCGATAACAGCAATGGTACGTCATGAGCGGCGGAGGAGCGTCCCGATGGTGGCAGTTCCCAGCAGCCTGGTCGACAAACCTGCATCCAATCCGGCGAGTCCCAGGGTTTCAGTGAGTCAGCAGAGCAGTGAGAGACCACCTCCTTACCTCCAGTAGGACCCGATGGAAACGTCTGTCGAGGGAGTGCCAGGCTGGTACCTTCTCTTACACGGGGAGGAGCAGCGACACACCTTGGTGGAAACAGATCTCGTGAGACTGGATGACGTCATCAAGTAGGCGACCTCCAGGGCAGATGAGGAATGGCTGATGCCCATCCTTGGGAGTACAGCTTTACCTAAAGCCATCATGGACCATTTCATGGATCAGGTTAGGGCCCTAGCCCGCAGGAAATCTGTGGATCCAAAGATGGCAGTTATCTTTGTGGTACCTGGTAAGAATAGGTTCTGACAGGGGACTCTGATCGAGACTTGCAGGACTTTAAGGCCTTAGACGCTACCAGAACCACTTCACATATGTGGAAAAGGCCCAAATACTCCAAGAAAAGAGCTCATCATTGCAAGAAGACCTTAAAGCCTTCTACATACTGGAAGGACTGGGACTTTGACATGTGCTCTGAGGGGGATGAGACCATGGAGAGTGTGGTTTCTTATGTGGGTAAATCCAATATGTCATGTAAATCAGAGACTTCGGGGTTATTATCCAAAACTACTTCCAGTTCTGGTTCTAATCAGGTTGCCCCAGTAAAAGACAAAATAAGGGGGAGTGGGGAGAGTGGGTGAACTGGGCGCTTCCCAAGTGATAATAAATTAGTGTAATAAGTGACACACCGGTTAATACACAAATACACCTTACACCAAAAAAGTGAATTATAAATATAAAGTGTAAAATAGCAGCTCAACTTCCTCTGATGGGACAGTTCCAAGTCCCAGGATATGGAATTTTCTTTGCTTGGAGTTGAGGAGGAGCGCAGGGAAAAATCGTGGTATGTAAAAGAAGAAAATATATATATAGTGCAGATGGCAAATCACTGCTAATATCATATATTCAGCAATAGGAATCGAACTCACAAAAGTCCTGGTTAATTATTGCATGTCAGAGATCCTTCTCTCTCTGACTGGAGCCCTTTGTATCTCAGAAATCAGGATATCCCTCAGTGGATGGATAAGGTATGTAAATGAAAGAAAACCACAATAGTGCATACTGTTTGAACTATAGATAGTATATTCATCACAAATGTTTAAGGAAACTCACATTTTCCATGTATTAGACGGATGGTGGAGAGAACCGCCAATAGAAGGGTGGTAAAGTGTGGAGACTGCATACCGGTGCTTCACTTGCACCTCGCCGTGTACTCCGCATCAGTCACTGCCGTTGCGTCAATTCCGTTTCGCGTCACAGGTGAGGGCGGGAAGCCAAAAATGGGTCTGATGTCAGCAATGAATTTGCAGTCCTTCGTGTGCAGATTTCCTCAGTAAAACTCTACGGTTTCGAACACTGCTTGTGTAGGACAGTGTGCGAAACGTAGCAGTGTTGGAAACGCGTATAGAGTTTACTGAGGGAATCTGCACATGAAGGACTGGCAAATTCATTGCTGACATCAGACCCCATTTTGGCTTCCCGCCTCACCTGTGACGCGAAAGCGCGAAAGTGACGCGACGGCAGTGACTGATGCGGAAGTACACGCGAGGTGCAGTGAGCACGGGTAGCAGCTCCACACTTTACCACCCTTCTATCGGCGGTTCTCTCCACCATCCGTCTAATACATGGAAAATGTGAGTTTCCTTAAACATTTGTGACGAATATACTATCTATAGTTCAAACAGTATGCACTATTGTGGTTTTCTTTCATTTACATACCTTATCCATCCACTGAGATATATCCTGATTTCTGAGATACAAAGGGCTCCAGTCAGAGAGAGAAGGATCTGTGACATGCAATAATTAACCACGACTTTTGTGAGTTCGATTCCTATTGCTGAATATATGATATTAGCAGTGATTTGCCATCTGCACTATATATATATTTTCTTCTTTTACATACCACGATTTTTCCCTGCGCTCCTCCTCAACTCCAAGCAAAGAAAATGCCCCAGTAAAAGCCTTACCTTGGTGGGATCCTATGTCTCAGGGATATGTACCCTATATGCACCGGACTTGGTTCATGTTAAATGATGGAGATATAGTGGACCATTGGTGGGCAGAGGGGGAGTTTAATCCTGAAGAGACAGCTGAAGCACTAGGCCATGGGAACATGAGATACGGTTGGGAATAGTAAAACCACAGGGCTGAGCGTCATATTGTACAGAGATACAGAGATACAGATACAGAGATACAGATAGTCACATGGATTTGAATACCCTTATGTTCCAGAACCCATAATGAGAGAGGTAGAGGAGAACAGGGAAAAGTGGCTGATAGATGTCATCAGAGCTTACATTACGTCCCATAGTAAGAGTATGTTCTATCATCTAGAAGAGCATATTGCATACCTTGTAGGGGTATGGAAGGTGGGAAGGTCGATCTTTATGGATAGAGTGGAATACATATCAGAAAGGTATCCCACTAGAGTATTTTCAGTTACGGTGCCTGATACTACTGATGCCCTAGTCAGTAAGCCAGACCCACAGCATTACTATTAGACAGTACAAAGTTTCTCAATGTAGGGAGGGACCAGAGTAATTAATGAATACTGTTATATGATTGTTATTTCATATGGATGCTGTAATATCAACTATGTTGTATTGTTGCTGGTCATCAATTGAAGGATGGTACAGCAAATTGGCTCCAAGTGGGGCCCATTGGATTCCAGCAGAGGGAGAGTGTAGCCATGCCTAGTTTTGGTTACCAGTCTGCCCACCCTGTCATGTAAGCCCTGGTAACAGTGCAGGCAGTGAAGACCAATCATGGGGTTTCCCCACAGAGGCAGCTCCCTTGAGTGACAGAGGAGGAAGTGGGACAAGGCCTGTGTTCTGCCCAATCCTGGGTTCAGATCTTGTACCTTCCTCCGACTTTACTTATGGGTCTACACCACCAAATGTAGGCATTTGTCTCTACCTTTGAGAGAAACAGGTAATACACTGAATTGCCTGCACATTGGCATACCCTGTTCCTCTTCCCCCTGGGGAGAGTGAGTGATTACCATTCACCTGTCCCTGCTAGAGGGGCAGAGAAGAGTAAGGACTTCTACGGGTGCCCTTGGCCCAGAGTGGATGTCCAGGGACCATCCCAAGATTGGAGACCTGCATTGAGCTGTATTGGGCAGAAGCCTGTGTGATACTGTGTATATATAGAGGAATAAACCGGTTCTAGTTATCTATAACTCCTGCCTGGTGTGCAATCTTTCTGGGGGGAGTGGAGTACGTTTCTTCTGTAGGAAATTGCCTCCATACACCTGGAGCCTACATCAGATGGAGGCACTGTGTCACCAGAGATACATGTCGAGTATTTACCCAGAAGCCTGACCAGTAATCCCCAAGACCACTCAGCATCCTGTGAACCAACAGGTAGCATGTACCAAACACCTGGTAATGGTTTCTCCCAGAGGTTGGGGGAAACACTGTTACAATGTTATTCTAATTCTGTGTATGCTTTAGCTGCAATTTAAAGTTTAAACATTGTTTTATTATTTTTGTTCAAATATATTAAGTAAATATTCTGGGCTAACCTATGTAAATGTTCAAGTGGTTGCAGAGTATTCATAATTAAATGAGAATTCTCAATGAAGAGTCTATTGTTATATTACAATGGCTAGTTTAAAACAACTATTCAATCTACCTAAATGCAACCCGGATAGATCAGCAAGGTCCACTAAAAATAAAAGACAATGACTAAATAAACCATCATGAGCTGACTGCCAAATTTTATCCCAGGGGGAAATCCCAACAAACAGGCCCAAGAATCAGGCAGCCCGCACACCATACACACATGCACTCACACAGATACATGTACCAGACATGTACTGTACTATACAATTAACATGCTCCAAACACATACAAACACACAATAAACATGCTCACCAAAAACATATAGGATTTGCATACCACCCACACACGGAAACCAGATCTATTTCCTGCCCTGGTCTATTTCACATTAGTAAAATAAGAATGGAATTTGCTGTTTATTGTCCTTTTCCCAACAAGGTGTTCCCCCAGCAATTAAATAACATTGGTTGGCAAGCTTCTTTGTTTGATTCAGTTTGTTTACACAACCAATAAGTAGAATATGAACGCAAGAATCTTTATAGCTACTTAATGGATTGATAGTGAGTTGAGCCAGAGCCAAAGCAAAGAATTTATCTATTCATAAACAATGTTTCATAAATATTAGTGAAAGGAACATTTATGCCATGTAGGTAATTATTCAGGGACCACTTGCAAGACTGGGTAATCCCGAACCAGTTGAATTACATTTTCTGTTTGGGACCCAGGCCAAGCAGAACTATTGCTCAAACTCAGCTGAAGTTGTGCAGGGATTACTTCTCCCTGGCAACAGAGACTGTTACTCCATCTGTTTCTTTTAGTCTTGGAACATAAAAGAACATTGAAATTGTTGCCAACCTAAATTGCTCATTGACATTTTACTCTGATTTTTGTGTGAGAAAGAATTGTTGGCTCTTTGGATTTGGATTTGGAGAAAACATTGATTATACAAGAACATTTTGAAAAATATATTTTACACCCTAATTGACAGTGTCTAACACAGTCAATGCCTGGACACATAAGGGAATATTTACTAAAGTGCTGTGGAATTTTTTTATTTTTTTGCTTATTAATAGGTACTCATTTGGAGCTAAAAATAACAGAAAGCTGAAGAAATGTAATTAACAACTCTTGAAAGGTGTAAGAGTAACATGTATTAAAATAAAACAACAACTTGGATTGTCACCATGCAAACACATTGATGCTCAAAAGTCTTTGAAGTGTGTGGTTGTGGAGGTAAAGATAGACCACACAGGTTTTCCTTCAGAATGCTGTACCTCGCACACAGGATTTTTAACCCTGTTGGTGCCATAGAGGCCAGCAATACATTGCTCTTCTCTACAAATTGTTACTGGCCTCTCGGGCATTAATAAATGAATACACGTGTTTTATTATTATAATTATTATAATTTTCCTTTAGATTTAAATCTTATCTATATTCAGCTTGCAGCCTTTTTAGAGTATCATATATAATTGTTTACCATTAGGTTTTATTTGATTCAATGCAGGATTATTTCAGTAATTTGTAAGAATGGGCACATTCACGGGTTCAAAATCCAAACCCCCTAGTTATTAATTCCTCTAGTTTTTTTCTGTGCTTTCAACTACTGTTTTCATACAGTAAGTTCTTAATAATTATTTATTAAAGTGTTCCCATGCTTTTCGAGCAAGCTTAAGCGATTTTTCAATTCTAGTTGAAATTCTCTGCTGTTATTCTTGGGGTTATAGATGTTGATTGTTTTATCTTCTTTTTAATCATTTTTCTTCTTTTCAACTTTGCATCCAAATGTAATTTGCAGCAAACCAATTAGTGATCACTCCTTGGGGTAGATCCACAAATCTCTGTTAAATCATAGCATCTAACGTCACGTTACCTAAATAGATAATGGACGTTAGATTTCTCGAATTTAACGAGTATCGTATTAACAAAGCTACAGTAATTGTGATGAAATGGACAACCAGGCTTCCTAAAAACCCCAGCAAGATATAGAAAATAATGATCCAGAGGGGACTCCTATGAAAAAATTATATATTGGATCATATGTGACCATATGAGAGGTAAAAGAATGCACCTACATGGTTCATGCACACTACGCTTTATCAAGGTGTAAAAAATACAATACAAATTGGCGTTTTTAAAAGGGTGGGGTTGTGGTAGTGCAGCATAGGAGCGACTACCAGAAGGAGGCTTTACGCCAACCTGGGGATACTCTCTCCTAGGCTGCACTGCTCACTACCCTCACACACACATTTATGAAAGATATCAGAGAACTTCTGTATTAGGGAAGACCAGGGCCACAAACAGATTTCCCGGGGCCCATGACTACAGTTACGTCAGGCCCCCCATGTGACAGCAGTATTGCAAGCCCCTCAATGTCCCACCCTCTTCCCATGTATTTCTCTCACCTCTGTCTCACTCACCCCCTCTCACTCTCCCCCCCCACCTTGCATGCATTTCTCTCCCCTTCGTCTTTCTTACTCTATCTTTTCCTCACCACTCTCTTTTCTCTCGCCCCCACCTTCCATCAATTACCCCACTCTCACTCAATGCCCCATCCCCTCACACAATCCCCCCCCCCCCCAAAAAAAATACATTCCAAAAAAAACCCACCCCCCTAAAAACATACAAAACCCCCCACACCCCATACAGTACATACCAAAAAACAAAAACAAATACAAATAACCCCCTCAATATATATAAAAATACACAAAAATTATGTCCAAGTCAGCGTATACCTGCAGGCCTTCGTCTCACAAAAGCACCTTCATTTGGTTTGACAATGGTGCCTTATACTTGATGATTGCTCCTTTAAATGAATTGACTTGATAATTCAGTATAAACAAAAAGAGAAAAAATAACATCAAATTATTGATATATAAACATATTGAAAACTTTAAGGAGCTTGACTCTAAATTAGCTACCAAAATTAACAACCAAGAAAAGAACATCATGTTGACTAAACAAAACAAATTTGAAAGGGACAAAACAGATTATGGCCATAACCATGCTTATTTGTGGCATACAAAATGTAAAAGATTGGTGAGACATACTTATTTGTGGCATAAACCAACGTTTAACAACATACGTTCAACCAATAAACCTAGAAGACAAAATGTGCCAAACAAACAATCTTCATCTAAATCTATTTTGAAAAATCGTCCTAAAGAGAAGACTGATTCTGATGTCTCTGAATATGAACCTGTTTCTCATGTTGTATCTTTTTTGAAAGTGTCTATTATCCCTCCTCTGGTGATGAAGGGACGTTACCCAGGACCACCCCCGGCTGCAGTGGTAAAGACAGGAGTCATCCGTCAAAAAATGACATCGAACCAGACGAAGTAACAGGAAGGTTCCGCGGCTTCATGCCAACCAAACAAAAGAAAACCTAAGAATTAAGGACAGTAATGTTATTAACATATCTCAGCATATTTTGTCTAATGCTGAACTTTCAGTCCAACATCTTAGACTCTCATTTGGACCCAGTACCAAATGTAATCTATTTTCTACCATAACAAATGTTTTTAAATTTGTTCGCAAATTAAGTTTAAAACTGCATTTTGCTTCCAGATCTACATTTAACAGTGTAAGGAATTGGGGAACACGTCCTTTGTGACATGTTCCCTCCTTACCTATAAGCTCTCAGACCTCTGCTTTGGCACCAGCGCGTGCGCGCACCCCCGCTCTACTTACAGAGTGCGCGCGCACGAGCAGCTCTTCTAGAGTGCCACAGAGCTTAGCTCCGCCCCCTCGGACGTGCCACGCTTCTCTCACGCGTGGTGCGCACACCTGACGATGTGCAACATTTCCCAACTGCGGGGCAACAATCCAAAGTGCCCACTAGTCTCCTGCAGCCTATCCTTGCCTCCACAGAGGCAGCGCCTCCGGTCCATCCCCTGTCTCATTGATTTCTGTTTCCCATCAGTACCCTGCTCTCACTCCCAGTCATTGCTGAGCATAACTTGTTGTAGCCTTGAGCTCCTACGTCAGTTGAGCCTTGCTCCTTGTCCTGGGTATATCTTGCAGTTAACCCTTCATGTACCAACCCGGCTTGTCCTTGGAATCTCTCTGGCTATTGACCCCGGCTTACCCTCGACTCTGCGGACATCTCCAACCCAGACATCTCCAACCCTATACGGGCCTCCACGATTCTAACCCCTCCAACCCCAGACCACGGCTATACGGACTTCTACGATTCTAACCTCTCCAACCCCAGACCACGGCAAACTGACTTTGACAATTATGAACTCTCCATTCCAAGACCTTAGCAAGTATCGATTAACCCACTCTCTCCAAACCCAGACCCGGCTACATTGACAATCCGCCTGCCAGGCATGCTTCCGCTGCTGTGGGTGCGTGGTTCTGTACTTCCCCACCTCAGTACCGGGGTCCTGTCTGGCTCGTGGGTGTAAGGAATCCGCTCCGCGGTTTACGGTTTGCCTCACCTTGCAGACCTGTGCAGTCCTGGAACACTTCTCCTGTTATTTACTGCAGCCTGGATTTACTTACCAAAGCAATACAGCCACACACTCCCTCTGATATTTACTGCAGCCTGGATTCACTCACCAAAGCAATACTGCCACACACTCCCTCTGGTATCTACTGCAGCTGTGTAGCCTATCACTGCAACCTAGACTTGCATTCACTCATTGGAGCAGTACCTTCACACCCCCCTCTGGGGATTGGCCCGCTGGCCTTTAAGTACTGCTTTCCCACAATGCTCCCTGCCGAGCATAGTCCTTTCTGGATTTCACTTCTGTTCTGCCACAAGCTCCCGCTTGTTCTCCTGTGCTGAGGTGGAGGTTTCCCCTGCATCCTTCAGCTTCCTTTCTCCTGTGCTGAAGTGGAGGTTTCCCCTGCATCCTTCAGCTTCCTGTTCTCCTGTGCTGAAGCGGAGGTTTCCCCTGCGTCCTTCAGCTTCCTGGTTTCCTGCACTGAAGCAGAGTTTTCTCTGTGTATCTTCAGCTTCCTGGTTCCTGGGGTCTACTCTTTCCCTAATCTAGAGAGGCCGTGTCCTGGTTCCTGCGCTGAAATGGAGGATTCCCCAGCCCGCTCAGGACTCTTGCGCTGTAGCACTGGTTTACCCGTGCAGCTAGGCGGTGTGCTACTCTGGTCTGTCTACCACCTCCTGAGACCAGTACCATGGGCCATGGTCACTGCACGTGCAGAGGCCACCCCCGCGCTCCTAAGCTGAAGCGGGGTTTTCCTGACTACCTGTTGCCGAACTCCTGCTTGGACAATGTTTATCCTGACGTCTCCTGTCCTGACCCTGGCTTGTACAACGACGATGCTGTCTTCTCCTATCCTGATCCTGCTACGTATGACTATGAACCGCGCAATCCGGATCAGCCTGCGCGGTCTAAGGTCGGTGCTTTTACAACCCTACCTCAGCCACGCGGTACAACCCAGGTTTGTGGCGAGCACAACCGTGACAGTGGGCAGCACAAGCGTTACAGTATGCTCAGCCCAACGAACATGGAACCCCCTGAGGTGGGCTAAGCCCTGTCTTCTATCTCTGAGTATTTCCAATACTTGGACAATCAGATTGCTTCCCTGACTCAAAGTCTGGCAACGGTTTCTCTCAACCAATCTCAATCCAGAATTGTTAGGCCTGCTATCCTGTCTGTTTCCTCCCCTGAAGCCTCTCTCTCTCTAGCCACGTCTCCCCACTCCCAATCGCTATGCGGGAATCCCCATGGATGCCGAGGTTTCCTCAACCAATGTGACATACAGTTCGAGTTTACCCCTTCCCGCTTCTCTTCTGATAGATCAAAGTTGGCGTATATTATCGCTCTATTATCTGGAGACGCTTTGGGATGGGCATCCCCATATGGGAGAAGATACCTGAGCTTGTATTGTGTTGTATTGTATGTCTTTATTTATATAGCGCCATTAATGTACATAGCGCTTCACAGTAGTAATACATGTGGTAATCAAATAAATAACAGACATATAAATAACAGATCATGGGAATAAGTGTTTAGACATTAAAGTAACATTAAGGAAGAGGAGTCCCTGCCCCGAGGAGCTTACAGTCTTATTAGTAGATGTAGGAGGGAGTTCTGGTAAGTTCTGGTAAGTGCGTCTGCAGGGGGCCAAGCATTATGTATCATGTGTTCAGAATATCTACATATGCTTCTTTAAGCAAGTGTGTCTTAAGGTGGGTCTTAAATGTGGATAGAGAGGGTGCTAGTCGGGTACTGAGGGGAAGGGCATTCCAGAGGTGTGGGGCAGTCGGTGAAAAAGGTTAAAGGCGGGAGAGGGCTTTAGATACAAAGGGGGAAGAAAGAAGACATCCTTGAGCAGAACGCAAGAGTCGGGATGGTGCATAGTGATAAATTAGGGCTGAGATGTAATGAGGGGCAGAAGAGTGTAAAGCTTTAAAAGTAAGGAGAAGAATGGAGTGTGAGATGCGGGATTTGATCGGAAGCCAGGAGAGGGATTTCATGAGGGGAGATGCTGAGCCAGATCTATACAGGGAAAAGGGAGACCAAAAAGCGCACCAGCACAAACGGAGCAGGAAGAACCCAAGACAAAAAAATGATTAAAAGGGCACTTTAATGTGGCAAAAGACCCATCCAATGCATTTCGAACGTCGCAGCGTTCTTTTTCAAGGATAAAACACAATGTGATAACATCCATTATATACCCTCTTACCTGTGGGCCATTTCGCGCCAAAAATCAGAACCTGATGGGTAAGAGGGTATATAATGGATGTTATCACATTGTGTTTTATCCTTGAAAAAGAACGCTGCGACGTTCGAAATGCATTGGATGGGTCTTTTGCCACATTAAAGTGCCCTTTTAATCATTTTTTTGTCTTGGGTTCTTCCTGCTCCGTTTGTGCTGGTGCGCTTTTTGGTCTCCCTTTTCCCTGTATTGCATTGAGTAGCTGCACAGCCTGCCTGCCCTACCAGGATGTGAGTATTTGCATATTTTTCAGGGGAACCTGCCAATGAGACTGATGGTGAGTGGGTTGCACCACACACCACCTGTCTTCAGGAGGATAGTACCCATTATATGACACAATAGGTACTATATCAATTGTTAGTACCCTGGTACAGTGGTCTGGCTTATTATCATTTTGAGATATACCTGCATTTGAGCGCTTCAGCTATTTTCCATGAGCCAGATCTATGAAAGAGTAGAGTAATTCTGGCAGCAGCATTTAGGATAGATTGTAGGGGAGACAGATGAGAGGCAGGAAGGCCGGAAAGCAGGAGGTTACAGTAATCAAGACCGGAGAGAATGAGGGCCTGAATCAGAGTTTTAGCAGTCGAGCAACAGAGGAAAGGGCGTATCTTTGTTATATTGCGGAGGAAAAAGCGACAAGTTTTAGAAATGTTTTGAATGTGAGGGGCGAATGGGAAAGAGGAGTCGATTGTGACCCCTAGGCAGCGTGCTTGCGCTACTGGGTAAATGATCGTAGTTCCAACAGTAATGTGGAAGGAGGTAGTAGGGCTAGGTTTGGGAGGAAGTATGATGAGCTCTGTTTTAGCCATGTTGAGTTTAAGGCGGCGGAGGGCCATCCAGGATGATATAGCAGAGAGACATTCAGAAACGTTGGTTTGTACAGCAGGTGTAAGGTCGGGTGTTGAAAAGTATATTTGTGTGTCGTCAGCATAGAGGTGATATTTAAACCCAAAAGATGTTATTAGGTCACCTAGAGAGAGTGTGTACAGAGAAAAGAGAAGAGGTCCCAGGACAGAGCCCTGGGGTACCCCCACAGAGAGATTAATAGAGGAGGAGGAGGTGCTAGCAGAAGAGACACTGATAGTACGATGGGAGAGGTAGGATGAGATCCAGGATAGAGCTTTGTTCCAAATACCAAGAGTATGGAGAATATGAAGGAGAAGAGGGTGGTCCACGGTGTCAAATGCTGCAGAGAGGTCGAGTAATATGAGCAGAGTGCAATGACCTCTGTCTTTGGCAGCATGGAGGTCATCAGTTATTTTAGTGAGGGCTTTTTCTGTGGAGTGAGCAGTGCGGAAGCCAGATTGTAGAGGGTCTAGGAGAGAATAGGTGTTGAGAAAATGGAGCAAGCGAGAGAATACAAGACGTTCAAGGAGTTTAGAGGCAAAAGGCAGGAGGGAGACAGGCCGATAGTTAGAAAGACAGGTAGGGTCAAGCTTGCTGTTTTTGAGTAATGGTATGACTGTTGCATGTTTGAAGGAGAATGGAAAGGTTCCAGAGCAGAGGGAGGAGTTAAAAATGTGTGTGAGTGTAGGGATTATAGTAGGAGCAAGAGGTTTTAGGAGATGGGAGGGAATGGGGTCGAGAGGGCAAGTGGTAGAGGGAGAAGAGGCGATCTACAGCGACACATCCTCCTCTGAGACAGTGGAAAAAGAGTCAAGGAAGGCAGGAGGAGAGTCAGGAAGAGGTGTAGGATGGGAGGAAGAAACAGAGGGGATGTTCTGCCGTATGGATTCCACCTTTTCCTTAAAATAGTCAGCAAAGTACTGAGCGGAGATGGAGGAAGGAGAGGCAGCTGAGTAGAGTAGAGTATCAGAGACAGAGAACAGTCGGCGTGGGTTAGACTTGTGCATGTTGATTAGTGCAGAAAAGTAGGCTTGTTTAGCTTGCGAGAGGGCAGAGTTGAAACAGGATAGCATAAATTTGTAGTGAAGGAAGTTTGCAAGAGTGTGAGACTTCCTCCAGAGGCGTTCAGAGGAAAGAGTGGAGGAACGCAGCATGCACGTGTGGGAATTTAGCCAGGGTCTAGGGTTAGAAGGGCAAGGGCGGCAGAGAGAAAGCGGGGCATGTAGATCAAGAGAGGAGGACAAGGCAGAGTTGTAGTTCCTGACCAGGTTGTCAGGGTCTGTAGCAGAGCTGAGAGAGGAGAGTGAGGAGTGTAAAGTGGACTCGAAGTCAGGCAAGTGAATAGAGCGCAGGTTTCTGCAGAACCGGGGGGTAGAGGAGGTGGAGAAGGGGAGAAGCGAGATAGAGAGAATGAGATGAGGTGATGGTCAGAGAGAGGAAAAGGGGAAATTGAGAAATCGGAGAGAGAGAAGATTTTAGTGAAAACCAGGTCTAAGTAGTTGCCATCCTTGTGGGTGCTGGCTGCAGTCCACTGTTGAAGGCCAAAAGAAGAGGTTAGAGAAAGAAAGCGGGAAGCCCAAGGGAGAGAGGAGTCATCAATGTGGCAGTTGAAGTCCCCAAGGAGAAGAACAGGGGAGTCTGAGGAGAGAAAGAAAGAGAGCCAGGATTCAAAGTGACAGAGAAAGGCAGAAGGGGGATGAGTAGAGGTAGGTGGGTGATAGATGACCACCACATGGACAGGGAGAGGAGAGAACATCTGGACAGTGTGAGCCTCAAAGGAGGGAAAAGCAAGAGATGGAGGAATAGGAAGTGTTCGATAACGGCAGAGAGAGGAGAGCAGGAGCCCCGCGCCTCCACTCCTGCCATCAGTGCGCTGAGTGTGGGAGAAGGAAAGGCCACCATAGGAGAGGGCAGCTTCCAGAGCAGTGTCAGACTGAGTGAGCCAGGTCTCAGTTATAGCAAATAGGAGCAGAGAGTGAGAGAGAAAAAAGTAATGTTCAGAGAGGAACTTGTTAGAAAGGGAGCGAGCATTCCAAAGGGCACAGGAGAAAGGGAGAGAGGAGGGAGGGTGGCAGGGGATGGGTATGAGGTTGGAGGGGTTGACACCAGAAGGATTAGAGGTTGCAATTGGCAGGCGAGGACGAGCGCATGTAGAAATAAGGCAGGGACCAGGATTGGGAGAGATATCCCCAGAAGCAAGGAGGAGAAGCATGGATAGAAAGAGGATGTGTGAGGATGATTTGTAGGGTGTTTTATCCAAGACTTCCCACGCTTCAAGAAAGGATTTAAGCAGGTCTTCGACACCCCTGGCCATAAGAGTACTGCTGCTTATTCATTGTTCCACATTTTACAGGGTCACAGATCGGTTGCAAGATACGCTCTGGGGTTTCGGACCATTGCGGCAGAGATGGGCTGGAATGATGAGGCATTATCTGCAGCTTTCTAGCAAGGTCTCTCCAAGATATTAAAGAATGAATTAGCTGCTCAAGAAAGACCCACGGTGCTCGAGGATATTATTGCCGTATGTATTAGGGTAGATCAACGCCTTCGGGAAAGGAGGCTTGAACGCAATCACTCACACCAATTTCTCCTATCTCCAATCTGCCTCCTCCCATTTTCCCAGCTCTTGAGGCTCCATAACTGATGCAGATAGCAAGTCACCAGATCTCCCTTTCAGAGAAACAATGTCGAAGGACTGGAGGATTATGTCTCTACTGCGGAATGTCGTTTCACCTGGTGCTTCACTGTCCCACGAACCCGGGAAACGCCAACACTCAATGCGGTATGAGGGGATCGCATTGGGTAACATTTCTTCTTCCCCTCCTATTAAGAGAGGTCTGCCAACCAGGGTCATGCTGTCGGTCTTCCATGAGGGTCCTGGCTTTCTATCTCCTGCCTCTGCCTTCATCGATTCCGGGTCTGGGGGAACTTTTGTGGATCAAGATTTCGCAACTAAACATAAGATTCCCCTGGTCAAGAAGTCAGTTCCGGTGGGTCTATGTAACAGGTGTGCTCGCCACAAACCAGGACCGGACCGCGGGGCTGAGGTGGAGATGTGAATACACCGATCTTAGACCATGAAGCCTGTTCTGGATTATGCAGTTCGTAGTCAATCGTAGCCGGTTCAGGGTTGGAGAAGGCAGGGTAATCCATGGACAAGCCGGGGTCAGAGTTGGAGACGTCAGAGTAGTCGATATCAAGTCTGGGGTTCGGCAACTCGTAGGCAGGTGTGAACCGCTTCAGCGTACCAGCTGAAGCTCGGGAATGGCCTCTGCACGAGGAGCGGGAACTGCCCATGATTAAGGTCTCTGTAAGGGGTGAATGCAGCAGATCTCAGTAACAAGGCAAGACTAGCACTGGGGATCCAGCGCTTCAGTACAGGAACCAGGAAGCAGACCTCTGCCTGGGGTGAATGCAGCAGGTCTCAGGAACAAGGCTAAGGCAGGAGTGTTTGTGGCAAACACAGTTACATCCAAGTGGATCTTGATTTATGCTCATAAGCATACTGGGAGAGCCCAGTATAAGAAGGGCAGATAGCCAATCCAAAGACAAGGGTGTGTGGGAATTCCTCCAAAGCCAGAGCAGAGAGACAGAGCTGCAGTGATTGCAAGCACACGTTTAGTTCTATCTGAGAGGTCACCAACTCTGCAAGAGTGAGCTCCAGCCAAAACCAGGAATGGATTCCTTATAGTCTAGAGGCTATTGACGGACATCCTCGCCAGCCTTCATTTCATTAGAAACTCATAGTCTTACTCTCTCAACCATAGACTGTCACCAGGAGGAGATCTCACTGGATGTTATCCATTCACCTTCTGTGCAGGTAATTCTGGGCTTCCCTTGGCTCCAACAACACAACCCACTTCTAGACTGGACAGACAAGAAACCGTTCACTAGGGATTCCTCCTCCCCAGCTGGGGCTGGGTTCTTTTTTTTTAAGAAGAAAGATGGATCTCTCCGCCCATGCATAGACTATAGGTGTCTTAACAAAATAACCCTGAAGAATCGTTACCCCTTGCCGCTCATTTCTGAATTGTTTGATCGTTTACAAGGTTCTTCCATTTTTTTCTAAACTCGATCTTCGTGGGGCCTACAATATTTGGTTATGCCTTTCGGGCTCTGTAATGCCCCTTCTGTCTTTCAAGAATTCGTGAATTATATTTTTCGGGATGTCCTCAACATTTTTGTATTTGTCTACCTCGATGATATTCTTCGAGGCTTTGGACCGGAGGAACGTTCTTGGATACCTCTTCATCAGATTCATGCTCCCAGCTTGTTGAGGCGGTTCCATGCCAGGTTCCCACACAAGCCTTATGGGAATCATCCTGAGGCGGATCCTCAAGGGGGGGTACTGTAAGGAATCGAGGAACACCTTTGCGACGTGTTCCCTCCTTACCTGTCGCCGCACAGACTTCCACTCTGGCACCAGCACGTGCGCGCACCCCGCTCTGCTTACAGAGCACGCAAGCACACGCATCTCTTTTATGTTGCCACGGAGCTTAGCTCTGCCCCCTCGGATGCACCGCGCCTCTTTTGCGAGTGTGGCGCACATGTGACCCCGTGAACCGCTCCCCAGCTGCGTGGCAAGTATTCTTATTGCCCACTTGTCTCTTGCAGCCTATCTCTGCCTCCACAGAGGCCATGCCTCCATTCCGCCCCCTGGCTCATTGGATCCTGTCTGCTATAAATGCCTTGCTCATTCACTCCTTCTCTGCTGAGCATAACTGGTTGTAGCCTTGAGCTCCTGCGTTTGTTGTGCCTTGCTCCTGTCTTGTCTTTCTTGCAGTTTGTATTCTACAAGTACTGTCCCAGCTTCACTTCTGAACCCCTCCGGATATTGACCCCGGCTTACCCTCGACTCTGCGTGCCTCTCCAACCCAGGCCACGGTTATACAGACATCTACTATTCTGGCCTCTCCAACCTCAGACCACAGCTTAATGGACTTTGACAATTCTGACATCTCCATCCCAAGACCTTTGCAAGTATCAGGACTAACCCACTCTCTCCAACCCAGACCCAGCTATGTTGACAATCCGTCTGCCAGGTAGGCTTTCGCTGCTGTGAGTGTGTGGTTCTGTACTTCCCCACCTCAGTACCGGGTCCTGTCTTGCTCGTGGGCAGCGCAAGCTTTACAGCTACAACTAGTTATGCTCAGCAATGACTTGGAGTGAGAGCAGGGTATAAGTAGGAGACATGAACCAATTGCAAGGAAGGCGGAGAGGAGGCACGGCCTCTGCAGAGCTTAGGATAGGCTGCAGGAGACAAGTGGGCATTAGAAATACTTACCACGCAGCTGGGGTGCGGTGCACGGCGTCAGGTGAGCGCGCCACGTGCGAGAGAAGCGCGGCCCGAGAGTGCAAACTCTGTAAGCAGAGCACGCACTAGTGCCAGAGCGGAGGTCTGTGCAGCGACAGGTAAGGAGGGAACACATTGCAGAGGACATGTTCCCTGATTTCTTACACTCGCACCTTGTTGCCAATGCTATATGCACAATGAGCTTATTGTCTTCTCTGGATAGCTGCCGGGCTGGCCTGTTTAACAGAAACAACCCTTGATCAAATGGGATCTCGAGGTCTAAAATCGTCTGTAGCCAAATATGAATTCCCATCCAGAGGGGCTGAATCCGAGGGCAAGACCATAGCATGTGCAACAAGTTTGCTTGTTCACCGCATTGTTTGGGACACAATGGGGAGTACCCTTCAACAAATTTGGATAATTTTAACGGGGTGAGATACCATCTCATCATTACTTTATATGCTTTCTCCTTCAGTGATGTACAAATTGAACTTTTTGCTGCGGCCACAAATATCTCATCCCAATCTGCTACTTACAGATTTTCTCCTAGGTCCTCCTCCCATTGGGAAATGAATTGTAATGGCCGAAAGTACTCCCATCCAGAACAGACTATTTCTTTATACATTTGGGAAGTTAGTCCACTGGTGTCTGTTATCAATAAACAGAGCTGCTCAAAGTTTGTTAATGGGGAAAAGGGTGCTACTTTCCTATTAAATGCTCTTATTTGGTGATACCTAAAATACTCATAGTGGGGGATTTCTTTTTCTGCCTTAATTTGTTCGAACGTTTTAATGTTTTTTGGTGTCTCCAAATTATTAAGCCTAAGAATTTCCTTTTGTTTCCAATTTGCTAAGTCTATTGTTCAGGCCCGGAGCAAAGTTCGCGTTATCGAATATTGGGGTCATCAGCGTGTTCTTAGAGGTTAACCCGCATCTAAATTTGGTAACTTCCCATACCTTCAATGGATTGGACATTGAGGAGAACGGTTCTTTGAAGGATTTAAGTATAGATTTTTGGGACCAGATTAACTTGTATAATTCGACTGGAGAACACATCTCTCTCTCCAATTCTACCCACCGTTTCTGGCTGGGATCCATGTGACATTGTGATAACTGGCTTAATTGGGCCGCTTTATAGTACGATAACAAGCCCCCTGCCAATATCAGTTTACTTAGTATCTTACTTCTAATTCTTGATTTTGTGAAATTCCAAATTTATTTAGTGATTAGGGACTGAAGGGTGAGGATATCTTTTAACCGAATTGATATTGGCAGGGTCTGGAACAGATAAAGTAGGGGGGAGAAGATTCATTCTGATACAGTGTATTTTGCCTAGCAAAGTGATGTTATAGGAGGACCATGTTCTGATGCCCTCTTTCAGAGTCCTGATCAGTTTGGGGTAATTTGCCTAATACAATGATTTGTAATTATTGGTGAGTTTCACTCCCAAATATTTGATGGAGTGGGGCTGCCACTTAAAGTTAAAATTAATATCTAACAACTTCTCCTGTTCCTTTGGAAGACTAATATTTAGTGACTCTGAATTATTATTATTTATCTTAAATTCTTTGCTTGGAGATGAGGAGGAGCGCAGGAGAATAATGGTGATATATGTAAAAGAAATAAACCATATATAGTGCAGACTGTAATCACTGCTAATGTTCTTGATAATCTTTAGGAATAGAACTCACAAAAATCGCCCTATAGTATCACATGTCAGAGATCCTTCTCTCTCTGACTGGAGCCCTTTTCAATGAAGATGTACTTAAAGGCTCTTACACTACTGTAATTGTTCAAATTGAATTGCAGCATCATGGAGGGAAAAGTTCAATTTTAATATTAGCAACAGTCTAAAAAATATCAAATCAACTACAAATTTGCAGATTAATTTCAGCCGAAAAATCCACAGATCAGTTTCAAAAAATGAGAGACGAGACACCGGTGCTTAAAGAGGAGCACACCTTAGATACGCTAATGGCATATGCAAAGTTTATATGAATGACCCAAACTCACATTTCCTAAAAAGGATTTCATAAGAAAGACAGTATATTGACAAGCCTAGGGCACCCTGTGAGGAGTACTGGTACAGACCCAACAGTTTCAGAACCCACAATCTATGATATTCAGGGCAGCAGTTTTAGCAGTAGTTTAACCAGCTGCTGGGTAACTCCATTGTCACATTGGTGCTATGCACTAAGCAGTGATAAGTCGTTTTAAGAGCGCAAAGTGCTTTTAGAACGTGAAGTTCCGCAGAGCGCTATGCACTAAGCCGCGCAAACAGGCCCTTTGCGCTCTAAAACGGGCTTTCCTTGAAATGTTTTCTAAGTCCAATTGATCGTACGATCAGCTGTTTGCGCTGAATCCTGCCCTTCTGCGGGATTCACTAAGCAACGCAAACTGATCGTTAGTTAAAATTGCGCTGAATAAAGCTCACCAGCTAAAGGCAGGTGATAAAAAAGCTGGACTTAGAAAAAAATTTTTGTTTACCTTTTTGCGAGCGCAAAACCAATACAGCAGGCGGCGGGTGTCCCCGGCTAACCCCACAGGGGTCCCGAGGGAGGCGGGGGTCGCGCGGGTGTCCCCGGCTGACCCCGCGGCCGTTCCCGGGTCCCCGGGGAGTCCTGGGGTACCCGCGGGCCTGCAGTACAATGTTGTGCCAACAAAAATACTAAACATTATTTCTAACTAAAATACACCGCCCTAGCACATACAGTACAATAATGTGCAAAAATAAAACTTTTCCACATATGGATAATAGATTATTTGCCCATTATTAAACACTGCATTAGCATACCTAAATAAAGTCAATAAATACAGTAGCCAGCTAATCCAATCAATACAAGCAGTAACAACATCAACAATTATTTAATTAAACCATTAACCAATTAAACCAATTAATTCCTAAACCAACTCAAAATGAATAGTAACACTAACCAATCAAATCAATTAATTACAGAACATTAATGAATGTAAACATTAAAAAGAAAGAAATACATTCAAACAATTTCTGAAGAACCATAAAACGCATTAGCCAACATAATACAACATTAACTACGAATGAAACACCAATCGCAAACATTTTATTACATTAAGCATGAAAAAAAAACCAATGACATCCACCTAAGAAACTGACAATAAAAAAACAACAGCAATACACAAGCCACAATGCCCCCAAATATTGTAATAATAATGTATTATCTGTACCCTAAAGTGGTACAGAAATATATTATCAGTCAATGTGCCTCCCCCAAAAATCAAAAAATCACATCAATGAAAAAACCTGTAAAAAGAGACATTTACAAACATTGAATATATTACTTACCATTAGAAGTGGTGGCCCTCCGACTCCCGGGGAAACAGGAAGCTCAGTACCTTGAAGGCCTCCAACAGCATCCGATGCCATCCGCCTGAAGATCCAGCAAAGGTACCAAATCTTCTTTTTTATTTCTTTGCTCGTCTTCTATCTTCATCTGTAACCATTTCTTGTTCTTCTTTATCTTCTTTCATCATCTGTCAATCCAAAATACCCCATGTTAAATCCCAGCCGATGCTGTCTCGTCGGCTTCTTGGGCTCAAATGAGGGTCACGGCCTTAACAGGGCTTGTGACGTCACATTTAGCCTCAAAATGGTGAACAGCACACCTGATTGGCGTTCAAACCATGTTCGGACTTTAATTTTTTTTTTTTACATGACGTCACTTAAAGGGAATGATGCCAGCCAATCAGAATGGCTGTGCTTCATTTGCCTTTAAGATGATGTCACGAAATCCAAGATGGCCGATGTCACATGGTATTTCAGCCCATCAGAGTGTTGAATTGTTTCCCACGATATGATTGGCTGTGAAATACCATGTGACGCGGCTTTGTGACATCATCTTAAAGGCAAAGAAGCACAGCCATTCTGATTGGCTGGCATCATTCCCTTTAAGTGACGTCATGTAAAAAAAAAAATTAAGGGCGGACAACATGAGTTTGAAAAGCCGATCAGGTGGCTGTTCACCATTTTGAGGCTAAATGTGACGTCACAAGCCCGATTTAAGGCCGTGACGCCTCATTTGAGCCCAAGAAGCCGACGAGACAGCATCGGCTGGGATGTAACATGGGGTATTTTGGATTGACAGATGAAGAAAGAAGGTAAAGAAGAACAAGAAATGGTTACAGATGAAGATAGAAGACGGTGAGTAAAGAAAGAAAAAAGAAGATTTGGGTACCTTTGCTGGATCTTCATGGCGGGTGGCATCGTATGCTGTTGGAGGCCTTCAAGTTACGTGAGCTTCCTGTTTCCCCGGGAGTCGGAGGGCCACCGCTTCTAATGGTAAGTAATATATTCAATGTTTGTAAATGTCTCTTTTTACAGGTTTTTTCATTGGATGTGATTTTTGATTTTTTGGGGGAGGCACATTGACTTATAATATATTAATCTGTACCACTTTAGGGTACAGATTAATACATTATTATTACAATATTTGGGGGCATTTGTGGCTTGGTAATGCTGTTGGTTTTTTTAATGTCAGTTTCTTAGGTGGATGTCATTGTTTTTTTTTTTCATGCTTAATGTAATAAAATGTTTGCGAGTGGTGTTCGTTTGTAGTTAATGTTGTATTATGTTGGCTAATGCGTTTTATGGTTCTTTCAGAGATTGTTTGAATGTATTTCTTTGTCTTTTAATGTTTACATTCATTAATGTTGTTGTAATTAATTGGTTTGATTGGTTAGTGTTACTATTCATTTTGAGTTGGTTTAGGAATTAATTGGTTTGATTGGTTAATGGTTTAATTAAATATTTGTTGATGTTGTTACTGCTTGTATTGATTGGATTAGCTGGCTACTGTTTTTATTGACTTTATTTAGGTATGCTAATGCAGTGTTTAATAATGGGCAAATAACCTATTATCCATATCTGGATAATAGTTATTTTGCACATTATTGTACTGTATGTGTTAGGGCAGATGGTGGGAGGGGGGTCGTGTATTGATGTTTGATAATTCTTTTTTTAATATACATTTTAATTATAGTGTAGATGTGCAGGGGGTCTCCGGAGCTGACCCGCGTTGGTTTCAGGTCCGAGGACCCCCTACTTCAGGAGATATAGGCCCCTTTATGGGGTGCCGGTATCCCCTGCACTTTCAAGCGTCCGCGTCACGTGACCGGGACATTGAAATTCTGCAGGGGATACCTGCACCCCATAACGGGGCCTATATCTCCTGAAGTAGGAGGTCCTCGGACCTGAAACCAACGCTGTTCAGCTCCGGAGACCCCCTACTCATCTACACTATAATTAAAATGTATTTATTTATTGTATGATCGCCTGTAACAGCCTTGCATGGAGATGGCAAATCTCCATGCAAATGTTACAAGCGGCTTTTTTTTCAATCAGCTAGCGTACATAAAGGTTAAGAATGCTAGCAGGGGGAAAATACATTGCACACACGATAAGCCAGTTTTGGGCACGTCCGATAAAAAATGGGCTGAGGGCCTTAGTGAATCGCGCCGCCGGCTTCATTTTTTATCGGACGTGCTAATTTTTTTCAGCCCGGCGCGAAAGCTCGGAGCTTAGTGCATAGCCCCCATTATTTGTTAAATAAACATACATTTTTTTCTCTGATTTATCTTTCCAGTATAATTTCATATCTTCCTAACATCCTTTGTGGGGAAAAAAATTGCCTATCTAACTGCTGTATTGCAGTTTGTGTACCACCCATATTTATTTAATTTCCAGCAATCCCCAAAATAATGTTTCAAGTCTGGGTTTCGTATACCACATTTATGGCACTAATTGCAAATGTGGTAGTTACATTTGGCCAAATTCCTAGGGGTAAAGTACTCTTGGTGTAGCCAATTAAAATGCCTCTTTCTCAGACCTTTCGATAGCATTACCTTTCTAACTGCATTAAACTCTTCCTAATAACATTTGCCACATTTCCCCAAAATCATTCTGCCAGATATGAGATCATAGCTGAACTCCAGCCTATCTCTTAAAAGGCCATATACAGTATATCTGGAATAAAAAAAACATCTATTTCTGGGTTAATTTGCAAAACATTTTCTATATCATTTAAGGTTTGAAGATGAGCATAAAAATATTTATGAGATCTTACATTTTTCCTGGAGGAAGATCAAATGTTTACCATGTGTGTAATGTACAGTACAGTACAGTATCTCTGTCTAAAAATAGCAACGTTGTATTTAGGCTATATCCAAATTTACTGTTTCCGTTATTGTGATGAGGCGTGAGATACCACCCAATGTTACACTTTGTTCAACGTGGCTCGCCTGCGGGCGACGATGGTCAGCAAGCAGAATTATTTGTAGGTTTAATTTATGCAACTGCAAATGTATGTCTCCGGCAGATGGTGCACTGAAGATCATTGTCCCTTCCCGCATAAAATGGCACAAAGACTTAACACATGTTTCTATACAATATACATTGTAACAGAGTCCCCTTGAAAACAACAACTCCCCTGCCCTCTCCCTCCCCCCTTCTCTCTGTCTAGAAATGTCTAGAAACTGAGATCAACACACAACATCGACAGCATGGCTGAGGTCAGAGCCCCCTCAATACCTGCAGCCAGAAAGTACCTGCAACCACTGCTGTACCCACAATACCTGCAGCCACCGCTGCATCCACAGTACCTGCAGTATTTACAGACCCCACTGAAGGAACAGGACCTGCAAACTCAGCAAACAACACAGCACCTGCATCCTGCAGACCCCACTGAACCCACAGTACCTGCATCCCCAGCAGATGCCACAGTATCTGCCGATCCCACAGACCACCCTTACAGTACCTGCATCACCAGCATTACCCACTGCACAGGCACCAACCATGGTCCCCACAGTACCTGCACCCCTGCTGCTTCTCCCGCACCTCCAGCCCTCGCAATATATGCAATAGCAGTACCCTTAAGAGCGCCACATTTGCTGGTGCTCCACCACCCATACCCTACGGACCCCAACAGATGTCATGTGTGGGTTACTACTCTTGCCCACTCATTCAGCCCCACAGCCTCAAGTCGTGGGTGGGCTACTATTTTTGCCACCTCTGGCAGATAAGTGTCAGTGCAATAAGTTAAGTGTCAGTGCCATGGGTTCAGTGCCAGTTAAAATTGTCTCTTTTCATTTTCTGTAGGCATACTCCGGATAACACTGTATGCTTACACTAGGGGCATTAATCCATCCACCCTCCCATGCACTAACCCTACCAGCACTAAATTGGGACACTATGGACTGCCTATTTTGCCTCTACAGTCCATCTGCATGTTGTGCTATGTTGGCATGTTTCACCATTTCTCCATATGACTGTTGCTGCTAAGCCCGAAGTGAGTGAGGCTTCCTCTCCTGAACTGGAGTTACTCGACAGGAACAGGTAAATAGAGGAATAGCACATGATGCACATCGCCACACAGCAAAAAAAAGCCTACTTCTCTTTTAAAGTCGAGAAATTAGTCCAAACATGCGCTGCTAAACATCAAAGCTTGAATAGTAAAAAAGCTGAGAAGCTAGGAAACCCCAAAGTGTATCAAATCGATGGACTAGGCGTGGGTAAGATTTCCCTTCTCTGTGTTACATAGGATTTTGTAGTAAAAGTTGATAAAGAAATATCTTAATCGCTACAATATATGGGAATTTATAAAAGTGGACCCACATACACAAATAGCCTGAATATCATTGAAACCTCAAAGCAATTTAATCATCAGCTGTGACCAAAAAAGTTCCAGAGAGACACTGCAGAGCCGAAATTGGGTATTAACAACAGCTGACTTTCATTCAGTAAATGGCCTAAACATCCTAAAAACTTCAAGGCAATTCAACCAGTGGCTGAGAGCCAAACAGCTCCACAAATATACTTCAGAGCTGAAACTCTCCCTCTTGTATTTGGAATTCTCCACAATTTCACTAGAGACTTATAAGGAGTATTTTTGCAAGTATTATATCTGTGCTTTTTAAATATGTTCTTTTTTTTTTTTTATTAAATACCATGGTATTGTTTCCTGATATCCTAAATATATATCTCAGAATATATTGATATTTCTGAATTTTTACTGAGGCAACCAATTATTCAGTTAAATCTAGAGTCTGCTTATACTGTATATGGATGTGAATTGACACTTATACTGTGAATCTCTCTATATATCCCACATATTATAGCAATTTATGCATGTTATTTTGATTTCTGAGATAAGCGGCACAAGAACTTTTGCACCACAAATTTTAAGGAATTGGAATTCCTTTGTCTTGGTCTGCTATTCTCACAAGGTTATACACACCTTTTTGATATAAACTTTATTTCAGTTCACACTGTATTGATGGTAATTACACCAATATTTTGAGTCACCAAGTTTATTTTCTAATATAGTTAGCACATACATGTCTTCAAATGTACACTATATATTGCTGACAGTATAATGGACCCCTAATAACAAAATGCATAAGGTTAATAGTTTTATAGCCAATTCACCTACTTATGAGCAGTTTGTGGGAGGCCAGTCCCTCCTTTTTCAAGGTATATAATCTCCCAGTAAGGTCCCTGCAAATTCACTCTTCACTTTACTTGCTTACAGGTAAGTAGCTTCACTGGTATATACATGCGTAGTATATTAATCCCTTCAGGGTTTATTTCACAGAACATTTGCATGCATTTAGCATAGGGAAGTGAATCCCTGCGCTTCTCCCATAGGGATAGCAATCAATGGGGGGGGGGGGGGGAATATATATATATGTATGGTGTAAATATCTATAAGAAAAAAGGAGACTTTTGGTATACATCCTTTGATCACGCTCCTAGAGGGCAACACTACTATGGTGTAATTGAATATATTTAGCCAATCACCTGCAACTGCTTATTGAGCAGTTTGTGGCAGGCCAGCCCCTCCTCTTCTAGGTATATAACTTCCTAGCAAGCGGTCCCCTTATTCCACTTCACTTACATGTGAGTATCTGTACTGGTATAGACCAGTTTTTAATTGCACTAGGTTATACAAGCATATGCTTTGATATTTTAAACCCCTTCTGGGCTTATTTCACATAACACTAGTATGATTTAGCGTAGGGACCTGTAAAGAGATTACTTGACGTGGTTAGCAGGCTTGGCTATTTGATCAAAGGATGTATACCAAAAGTTCCTTTTTTTTATATATTTACACCATACATATATATATATATTCCCATTGATTGCTATCCCTATGGGAGAAGCGCAGGGATTCACTTTCTGTTTTGCAAATTTGTATGGCCATTTCTTCACTAGTGCATGCTCTTTACATGGAGAAGCGCAGTGAGTGATTATATTTGTTTTACATTATTGTTGGGCCGATTTTAATCCTTTGCAGCACGCTCCTAGAGGGCAACACTACTATGGTGTAATTGAATATATTTAGCCAATCACTGCCATGCTTATTGAGCAGTTTGTGGCAGGCCAGCCCCTCCTCTTCTAGGTATATAATCTCTAGCAAGGTCCCCATTCCACTTCACTTACATGTGAGTATCTGGACTGGTATAGACCAGTTTTTAATTGCACTAGGTTATACAAGCATATGCTTTGATATTTTAAACCTTCTGGGCTTATTTCACATACACTAGTATGCATTTAGCGTAGGGACCTGCTAAAGAGACTTACCTTGACGTGGTTAGCAGGCTTGGCATTATTTGACAAAGGAGGTATACCAAAAGTTCCTTTTTTCTTATAGATATTACACCATACACTATTATATATATTCCCCATTGATTGCTATCCCTATGGGAGAAGCGTAGGGATTCACTTTCTGTTTTGCACATTTGTATGGCCATTTCCTTCACTAGCTGCATGCTCTTTACATGGAGAAGCGCAGTGATTATATTTGTTTTACATTATTTGTTGGGCCGATTTTAATCCTTTGCAGCACGCTCCTAGAGGGCAACACTACTATGGTGTAATTGAATATATTTAGCCAATCACCTGCAACTGCTTATTGAGCAGTTTGTGGCAGGCCAGCCCCTCCTCTTCTAGGTATATAATCTCCTAGCAAGGTCCCCTTATTCCACTTCACTTACATGTGAGTATCTGTACTGGTATAGACCAGTTTTTAATTGCACTAGGTTATACAAGCATATGCTTTGATATTTTAACCCCTTCTGGGCTTATTTCACATAACACTAGTATGCATTTAGCGTAGGGACCTGCTAAAGAGACTTACCTTGACGTGGTTTGCAGGCTTGGCATTATTTGATCAAAGGATGTATACCAAAAGTCTCCTTTTTTCTTATAGATATTTACACCATACATATATAATATATATTCCCCATTGATTGCTATCCCATGGGAGAAGCGTAGGGATTCACTTTCTGTTTTGCACATTTGTATGGCCATTTCCTTCACTAGCTGCATGCTCTTTACATGGAGAAGCGCAGTGATTATATTTGTTTTACATTATTTGTTGGGCCGATTTTAATCCTTTGCAGCACGCTCCTAGAGGGCAACACTACTATGGTGTAATTAATATATTTAGCCAATCACCTGCAACTGCTTATTGAGCAGTTTGTGGCAGGCCAGCCCCTCCTCTTCTAGGATATAATCTCCTCAGCAAGGTCCCTTATTCCACTTCACTTACATGTGAGTATCTGTACTGGTATAGACCAGTTTTTAATTGCACTAGGTTATACAAGCATATGCTTTGATATTTTAACCCCTTCTGGGCTTATTTCACATAACACTAGTATGCATTTAGCGTAGGGACCTGCTAAAGAGACTTACCTTGACGTGGTTAGCAGGCTTGGCATTATTTGATCAAAGGATGTATACCAAAAGTCTCCTTTTTTCTTATAGATATTTACACCATACATATATATATTATATATTCCCATTGATTGCTATCCCTATGGGAGAAGCGCAGGGATTCACTTTCTGTTTTGCACATTTGTATGGCCATTTCCTTCACTAGCTGCATGCTCTTTACATGGAGAAGCGCAGTGATTATATTTGTTTTACATTTAGCATAGGGACCTGCTATTGAGACTTACCTTGATGTTGGTTAGCAGGCTTGGCATCATTTGATCAAATGATGTAACCAAAAGTCTCCTTTGTCTTATAGATTTAGTTTTCACTATGTATATTTATTTCCCCATGTATTGCTTTCCCAGTGGGAGAAGCGAAGGGATTAACTTTCTGTTTTTGCACATTTGTATGGCCAATCCTTTCATCAGCTGCATGCTGCTTACATGGAGAAGCGCTGTGAATATATATTTGTTTTGCATAGGGTTAATAGCTTTTTGGCAGAACTCTAGTACCTAGAGGAGCTTCAGTTCTTCCTTCAGTCCGCCCTCACGAGCCGGCATGATAGAGCGCACTGTTGGTGACGTCACGTTAGCAACCGCACCACTAGAGCGCAGACTGGCGAATAGAGGAAAGACGAATGCCGCAGAACGTATTTAGTGGGCGCCACACTTCACATAAGTGTGAAGGCTGTTTTACTTTGACCTGAAAATGTGACGTCACAGGCGTAAAAGGCTTGGACACCTCATTTAACAGGAAGAAGATGACGCAACAACATCCGTTGGGACTTACCATGCGGTGGATTGACAGTTGAAGAAAGAAGAGAGAAATGAAAGAAAATAAAGAAATAATGACAGAAAAAGATAGAAAAAGGTGATAGAAGATAAAAGAAAAAATAATTTTGTTACCTGTTCTGGATCTTCAAGGTGGATATCATTGGATTGACTTTGATGATGTCACGGTACGAGAGCTTGCAGAAACTCCGGGATTGGGAGGGTCAACCCTTCTAAGGTAAGAAAAATATTGAATGTATGTAAATGTCTTTTTTTCAGGGTTTTTTATTGTATTTTTTTCTTTTTATGTTTTTCATTGACATTGAATGATTCCCTGAAGAAGTAGTTGTTACTACGAAACGTGTAGGATGATATTTGGTCTGTGTGTTTATTGCTATTTTTATTTGCATTGCTATTTTCATCATTGTGTGCATTTTCGGGCACCTTAGAGACTATTTCACACTCTTACTGCTTTACTCCATGTAACCGATACGGTGACGTCACCACGCAGTGTCCCGTTACGGAGCGGAAGCGTGGCATACTGGAGTTTCACTCACAGCCAGGTGATTCACCTTCGTGTGTGACTGCACTAACCGGAGAGCTCTACGAACCGCTCTAGCCCTCTCTGACTAATCCGGGGACAGTCTGAGTACGACCACAGAGTGCATCTGTAGGCGAAAGACTGCCAGACTTACCGGGAGCCTAGCCGATCAGAGGGGAGTCCCCTATAGAGACAGTGACCGTTTGAAGAGGTGTTCCTAGGAAAGGATAACATCGCAGCTGCTATCCCAGACACCTGCTGAGAGAAGCAAACTCCTGATTCCTGTAACAGCAGTCGCCGAGTGGTAACTTGTGTGTTTAACACAATCAATGTTTATGACCTAATACCTTGATGTACGCAGAATATTTATCCCCTATTTTAATATACACTTGTCACTTTCATACTTCACTATTTGCGTTGTGCGCTGTTTTTTTGTCTCCATTTCTTTAGCCATTGGGGGGTGTTGAGCCACCCCCTGTTTTATAGCAGCAGACGCTTTCTACACCGCACTCCACGGTTACGTAAAATTTTTTTTATTGTTCACAGTGTGTTTTTTTGTGGTTTCACCAGTTGGGTTACTAATTAGAAGGGTTATGTTTAATACACTTTATCACTGATAATATTAGAGGTTGATTAGTTACGCACAGTATATTTTGTTCACCACTGAAATCATAATAACTGCCTAAAATGATTTGATTATATAAAATTGAAATTGAAGGCAAAATTGCAAAGTGTACAGTACGTTTACATGCTTCAGGCACTAGAGAAGGACCTCCAGCACCCAATCTACGGCTCACTCCATTGGAAGAGCAGATGAGTGAAAAATTCTTACCTGTCATGGTTGAAGGCTTGTCTGGTGATAGGGATTTCGGTGTGTATGATCACCCGTTGCCCCTGGTCAGTACTTTTACATGAGTAAACATTTTCACTTGAAATGTATTTTTCAAAAATTCAAAAATACAATATCATTTGTGTTTTAAGTTGTTTATTCTATTATGATCACATGATTGTATAACAAAATAAAACTTGGAACTTACTGTTTATGTAGACTCACAGAAGAAACAGTAGTACACACCCCTTCATACAGATCTGCATTCACATAGTATGTAGTAGTATTAATTTTGTATTTTTCATGATATCATGTGTCAATGAAAAACATTATTGATATGTAGCATATACACCTGCTGCTGATCAAAGTTAAACACTCAAATTTAAACCAAGATTATAATGAACTATATATTCTTATGTATGCAGAGTAAAGATAATGTTATGTTAACATACTTGACATTCTTATCAACTGTCTTTTCGGATATTTACATACTGTAGTGGCCCATGCATCCCTCATCGGAACACAGGTGCCAGAACCTGCATCCCAAATGTCATCACCATTAATGGAAGGTGAGGCCATCAATTTTAAACATTCTTGTGTGTCAATTTATATGCCACAACTACACATTCATATGAGCATGGGACATTTGCAGATGTGACTCACATCGGCAGAGTTAGCTATTAAAAATTTGGACATCTGATTTTGCAGTCACATAAAAATGTAGTTATTGAGTTGTCAAATCCACAGCATTAATTAAGAGAATACACAAATATTCCATGTTCTGATTCATGGCCAACTCACTAGGTACCGTTTCAATGTGCTAAAATGCCATGCTTAATTTTAAATCAGACATTACATTCATTATGAGTGTGATGTCATCATTGAATGTGTTACTAACAATGAAATCAGCACACATTGTTACATCAAACCATGTTAAAGATTTTTTAAATGTAACAAGCAATTAATGTTATGCTCATGTTGTACAAACAGATATTCAATGTACTGGAAACATCTCAGGACTTGAAGATTCACTGTGTATGTCTTTCGCTTCGGAAGTTGAGAGTCCGGGATTAAGCCATTACCAACCTGCTACCGCACTACATGATAGTGCCCAACAAGAGCATTTGGCCTCAATCGAGCAATCTGAAGCATGTTTATTGCAAAGCCAAATATCCTGTCATCAACAATTGATGAGTGTTCATGAAAAAATGGTAGCTGAAATCACAAATATAAAAGAAATCTTGCTACTGAAACTGGTGAATTTCAAATTCACAATTCCTCGATGCAATCTATTGCTGCAAGTTTACTGAAACAAAATGAGATTCGGGCCATGGCAATCGCATCTGAAGTACGCTTTCCTGCCTCTTCAGAAGTTGGATCATTAGATTGTGCAGTTTTTTCACCAGAGACATCTCTAGCAACAATCCTAAAACAGTTAGAGATGCGTCTCCACAAAGATTATTGGAATTATCTTCTGCAACAATCATTGAAGCATTGCTGCCAAACGTTATTGAAGCTTCTCCACAAACACTCATTGCAAAGACCTGCAAAAACTAAAAGATGTACAACACAGAAGAGAAAATTTGTTCCAAAATACTGGTGAACATAATCCTGTACTTGGAAGAATCGTTTTTTAAAACACACTATGAAGACAACAGATACAATTTATCATGCACCGTTGCCACAGCCAGCTCGCATAATGCCACTAAGTCCACACTTCCCACAACCACATTGCTTGCCAGTCACTCCACCTTTGGCACAGCCACCGATAAAAATGCTAACACCACCCTTGGCACAGCCACCTATACAGAGGCAAACACCACCCTTACCAGAGCCACCGATAGAAAGGCAAACACCACTCTTGGCACAGCCACCTATACAAAGGCAAACACCGCCCTTGCCACAGCAATCTGCCGTTATGTCAGTGACAACAGCAAGTGGGCAGCCTAGAAGTTGTAATGTACATGGCAGAAGGAGAACACGTTCCCAAGACACACAAAGCAACAGGCCAATGACTAGATCGCAAATGTTGTTAACAAAAAATAAAAAACATGTTCGAAAATGTAACTTCTTTGTAGTTGTTGTTCTTTGTAAAATATATATAGATTCATACATTGTGTATTTTAAATCTAATGTAAGTGTACAGTTATAAATTCCATTTTCAATGTATGTCCTTTCATACTTATAGTAACAGGGAGTACATGTTCATTCTATTTTCAATGGTAAATACAGTATGAGGGAAGTTGGGGAGAGGGGAAGAAGGCTATCTCTTCCTACTGTCTGTGGAATGGTGCCAGGGGTGAAGGAATACTGGACAAAAAACTACACTTGCCTAAACAAGTGAAAAGGACCCCTATATAACAAGCACTCATGTAATAATTGTATGATATGTTCAGAATAAAACTTAACCTTTATTGGTATATGAAATAATAAGTGAGTATAAACTTTTAAAAGCAAACACACACACTACTAGTTAAAACAGAGAAAATGCTGGGATTGCAGCGGAGCACAGCATGAAGAGAAGGGACCAGCAGGGTGTGGGTTAAAAATATTATTTATTGAAAAGCATGGTAACGGGGACAAACCCTCTGATGCGTTTCGGGCAAAAAAATGCCCTTTATCAAAGAGATGATTCGCGTCATCTCCCCCCTAACAGTCTTATAGACGGCTCCCCGCCCACATAAATCATGACGCTACGTCAATTTGGCGCGAAGCAGCTGAGAATCAATGTCATTGGTCAGGTTCTCCTCCAATAGAAACACTGAGTTCAGTAGGTGCATCTCGAGTGAAAGAGGAGTGACGCGCAGACCTTGCAGTCTCGCGAGCAACCCCCCGCCCACAAGAAGAGATGACGCTGTATAAATTACAGTTGAAAACACATTGCATAGACAAAGATACGTGGGCTCTTCCTCCAATCAAATCTCTTTACCTAGCGAGTGTGTCTCATGGGAGCGGGGAGTCCGAAATGGGGGGGGGGAGGGAAAGGGAAGACTGATTAAGGGACAAAACATATACAACATTGAAAAGTTATAAAAACACAAAAACATTCGAGGAAAACAATGAGGGATATTAAAAACAGATACAAATAAATCTGCGAATCGTAGTCTGGAATAGGTGAATAACAAGAAGAAAAGTACAAAGATAGATGCAACTTATTTCAAAGAGTATATATCTAAAGAGTCACATAAGTATATTTAAAAATTCAAACTATAATAGATAACGTTATCCTATATGTATCTATCTATTACAACTGTATCATATAAACGGATAGATACAGGTGGGAATGCATACCAGATAGAGAATACAAATGATAGTCACAATGCATATTGATATCACAGGAGAGAGTGGTTAGTGTGAACAATTTAGTGGTTAATAACCCACTTATAAATATCCCAAACATAAGGAATATAATGTATGCATACATATACTCATCAGTATGCATTTGATAATGATGTTAAGAGACATATTCTGTAATACAAATATCTAATGAATAAACATGTACAGGCATACCCCGCATTAACGTACGCAATGGGACCGGAGCATGTATGTAAAGCGAAAATGTACTTAAAGTGAAGCACTCCCTTTTCCCCACTTATCGATGCATGTACTGTTCTGCAATCATCATATACGTGCATAACTGATGTAAATAATGCATTTGTAACAGGCTCTATAGTCTCCCCGCTTGCGCACAGCTGCGGTACAGTTAAGGAGCCGGTATTGCTGTTCAGGACGTGCTGACAGGCGCATGCGCGAGCTGCAGTTTGCCTATTGAGCGAGATGTACTTACTCGCGAGTGTACTTAAAGTGAGTGTCCTTAAAACGGGGTATGCCTGTACATTGGAATGGGACACTATTTCAGAAAGTGCTTCAGTTCCCAATCCTGATTCATGCCCCTGTGTGCTAATGTCCCAAGGGCATAAATCCAGAACATCTCCCTGCAATTCAATAAGGCTTCCCTATCTCCTCCCCTAGGATGTATGTGTATATATTCTATAGCACTGTAGGAGAATGTAGTGAGTGATCCTAAAGGGCATGTGGTAAAGTGACGAGCTACAGGAAACCGATCATCACAATTTTTGATGCTACGAATATGTTCACTTATTCAAACTTCAAGTGCTCTGATCGTCCTACCTGTATAGCCACTCCCACAAGCACACCTCAACAAATAAATAACAAAGTTCGTATTGCAGGTCATAAATGATTCAATACGATATACATGGTTGGTATGGACATTCTTTATAGATTTTATCGGTGTTGCATATCTGCAGAGATTGTAATTCCCACACTTGAAGAATCCCCTGGGTAATTTTTTCACATTGTCTTTCGCTGAGCAGTATAGACTGGGGGATACATGATTCCCAATGGTTTTCGCTTTCTTAAAGACCATTCTTGGGTTTGAAGTAGTGTATAAATCAAGATCTGTATCTAATTTTACAATTCCCCAATGTTTTTGTAAAATAAATCTAATCTGCTCAGCCTGTTTTGAAAATGTGGTTATGAAGAGTGGTAGCTGGTTCGTTGCATCATTCTGAATATTTCTTTCATTAGTATATTTGATTAATTTCTTTTTGGTCAAATGTTGTCTTCGATCCATACTTAATGCATAATCAAAGGCAACTGCCAGGTCCCTCTCTCCATAACCACGGTTCCTAAATCTGTTCTTTAGTTCTTCTGCTTGGACTAGAAAGGACTCTTGTGTAGAACATATTCTCCTTAACCTAAGGAATTGTCCTTTGGGGATGCCCCTTATTAATGATCTTGGATGGGCACTGTTTGATCTGAGCAGGGAGTTTTTGGAGTTTGTTTTCCTATAGATGTTGGTTTGTATTTTTTGACCAACATCTATGTATAAATGTAGATCCAGGTAATCGATATGTATGTCATGATATGAATGAGTGAATTTCAAATTATAGGTATTTGCCTCTAGATATTCAAAAAAGGCGTGAAGTGTGTCAGTGTCCCCATTCCAGATAAACAATAAGTCATCTATAAAACGACGATAAAAAATAATGTGTTCTCTAAAGGGGTTTGTGTCACCGAAAATGTGAGTGGTCTCCCAAAATCCCATAAAGAGGTTCGCATATGAGGGTGCAAATGACGTGCCCATAGCTATCCCCTGTGACTATAAATAAAATTGTGTATCAAACATAAAATAATTGTCCTGTAAAAGAAACATAACCGAATCTAATAAAAACGTGCTTTGTGCTAAGTTTATTTTTGAGTGATTAAGAAAATAACTAATAACTCTAGTGCCCAAAGTGTGATCAATAATCGTGTATAGTGAGGTCACATCAAGTGTGACCCACATAAAACCATTTAACCAATTGATTTTTTGAATATCTAGAAGCAAATCCGAAGAATCTCTTAAATAAGAGGGAAGTGTTTTGACTAAAGTCTGTAAAAAATTATCCACGTACCTAGATAGACCATCTCCCAAAGATCCAATACTCAATATAATTGGTCTGCCAGGAGGGCAGACAAGAGTTTTATGGATCTTTGGGAGATGGTGAAAATTAGGCACGATAGGAAACGGATTATAAAGATAAGTTGATTCCTGATTCGTAAGTACTCCTAGCTCCCTGCCCAGATCCAACAGATCGTGAATCTCCGCCAGATATGACTGTGTAGGGTCCCTATCTAACCTGCACTATGCCTGAGTATTGGTAAGCTGCCTCGGGGCTTCTGTACGATAAGCATCTCTATGCATAATCACCACTGCTCCCCCCTTGTCCGCATTTTTTATGACTATATCAGTCCTCTTTTATAATGAGTACAAATGCGATCTTTCCTCTTTAGAAATATTGTCAAAGGGAGAAGTGGTGAAAATGTAGCCTTTTGCAAGAGTTTGTAAATCCTTCTCCACTAGTCTCTCGAATGTTTCAAGGTGTGGGCCCTTGGAGAAAGAAGGACAAAAAATAGATTTATTCCTAAAATCTGTGTGTTTCGTACCGCTCAGGAATGAAAACTGTTCCTCAATGTCTAAAGAATCTGAAACTCCTTCTTCTGTGGTTAAATCTAAGATATCCTGAAGTACACCATATTCTCTGAAGGACAATCTATCTTCCCGGGTCTCATCAATCGCATGGGAGGGATCCAAAGTATCCCTGTCATCCAATGGAGGAAACTCAGGAATTGATGTCCTTCTGGATGAAAAAAAAAAAATTCAATGACAATTTTCGGACATATTTCTGTAGGTCAATGACTGTGTTGAACAAATTAAAATCATCCATAAGGGCAAAGTTAAGGCCCTTGTTCAAGACAGCCATTTCACCATCAGTAATTTTTACACCCGAAATATTCACGACATTATTAATTTATATCAAGGATCGATTTTCCTTTTCTTTAATGCTCCTTCTTTTATTCGAGCGCCTTGTCCTTTTGATTGTTTTTTTGAAATCTTTTGACTTCTAAGATCATAAGAGGTAGATGCTTCTACTTGATGTCTCATATTCCGGGTTTCATATTCCGTATGATCACGACATCTATCTGTGTCGTCATCTGTTGAAAAAGATACAATGTGTTGACGGTTCTCCCCATCTGAAATGTCCGAAATTCTCAAAGTTTCTGGAAATTTCTTTAGAATCGATCTTTTCGGTGTTAATTTTTTAGGATGATCCTTCTTGCTCTGGGAATTCTTCTATCCAGCCTCTTGACAAGCAGGGGTTCTCAATGGCGGTGGTCTCTGCCAGACATACACTTGGTTTCGTTCGTAATCAACCCGATCTCTGTCGAATTTCTGTTGTTTTTTTGTCATAATGTCTCCCTCGGCTTTTTCCACATTGCTTGATAATCTCTTGTCCATCGTTTGAAAATCCTCCATATCTTTAAAGGTGTCTTATTTAAGAGATTCTTCGGATTTGCTTCTAGATATTCAAAAAATCAATTGGTTAAATGGTTTTATGTGGGTCACACTTGATGTGACCTCACTATACACGATTATTGATCACACTTTGGGCACAAGAGCTATTAGTTATTTTCTTAATCACTCAAATATAAACTTAGCACAAAGCACGTTTTTATTAGATTCGGTTATGTTTATTTTACAGCACAATTATTTTATGTTTGATACACAATTTTATTTACAGTCACAGGGGTCAGCTATGGGCACGTCATTTGTACCCTCATATGCGAACCTCTTTATGGGTGTAGAGGGAGAAAGGGGGTGGCCCGGTATTAAAGGGGTTGCACCCCATATGGCCATCCCCTGACCTCACCTGAGAGACAAGGGGTTAACTGGACTGCGGTCCAGGGATGAGGTTTGCACCTTGTTGTACCTTGAAAATGTATGTTTCCCTGTTCCCATGTTTCATTGTAAGCATGTATTTTAATGTTTTAAAGTGCATTTCTGTATCTCCAGTTCTGGAGGTCGCAGAGAGTTCATATTTGGCCAATATGTGGAGTCACTGTAGGCATTAAAAACTGGCAAAGGTCGACCCACTGAGCCCACCAGAATGGAACTTATTAATATGTGTAGATATTAAAGTGTATATGTATTTTATTTTGGATCTGTTCTGAAAATGCAGACGCCATTTGCTAGGCTAATAAGTCATGAAGGGCAGACGGCTGAGTAGCCTAAGCACGGTGATCAAAAAGTAACTGCCTTGATTGTTACCCAATGTCTACGGATTAAGTATTAGTCAATCAACAAACTCTGCCAGTCTAATTGTTACCTGAGGGCATGGGTTAGTCTGTTAGTCTGTGTCTCCACATTAGAGGGATTAGAGAGTGGATACAGATAATTGTTCACCAATAGGCTGTGTTCAATGTTAAGAATAGGGTTGCACAGGTATATAAACTGTGTCAACCCTACAGTTTTTATTTGTGCTTCTGATACCATCTTGAATGTCACTGGATTGCTGGAGTTGTGCTTCTGATACCATCTTGAATGTCACTGGATTGCTGGAGTTGTGCTTCTGATACCATTTTGAATGTCACTGGACTGCTGGAGAATTGCTATTGGATACTTCTCCATTCCCCAACTCTAAGTAAGTGTTATCTTCTTGCCTGTTAATTGTACTATATTGCTGTGTTCACCTTATTTAAGGAATAAATTATATTTTATTATATCTAAGCCTCGTTCAGTTCAACCCAGATATTTGGTGTTCATTATATCTTGTCATAAGCTACCGTGACAAGCTCTATAATTAACTGGTGGCAAGCGGCGGGATTGAACTGGAACTGTGTTACAGTATACTGCGGGATTCTGTAACATAGTAGGAACTTGATGTTAATTGCAAGTTCCTGGGACTAAAGATATTGAACACACAGTAGTGCAACAGTTAACACAAGTTGTAACACCACCTCACTGCTGCGACTGAACCATGAGCGAGGCTGAAGGCTCATCCAACATGTGGACCCGAGCTCAGCTGAAGGACAAGTGCCGTGAATATGGACTGCCCTATGAGAACCAGGAGGTCGCAGACATGGTTGACGCAATCAGTGACTATGAAGCCCGGCTTGCAGGGCCTCAGGATACGGCTCAGCATGCCCTTTTACAGCCACCCTGAGATTAGGGAAGGAACCCAGTGCCGGGGCGGCGTAATCTCGGGGAGGGAACGAGTGCACCTCACGGGAGCAGTGCAACAGGAGGGATCTGGTTGCTGCGGCTACCAGTCGGTTCACCCCGTGAAATGTTGGCACTGATTACTGCGTGGGGAGACAGAGGGTCACTGGAGGAGCGGCTGCAGTTTATCACTATGGCAGTGAACAGACCCGCTTATTGCCCCCCTGTCCAACCCAACACAGATGAACTCAAACTGGACTAGCACAGTCTCACCAAGTTCATGGAAGGCACTGACCATATTGACAGTTTCTTAAAGAACTTTGAAACACAGTGCCGGCGGTACAAAGTGCTTCCCCAGCATAGGGTTGCACGTTTGTCTAAGCAGACAATGATGACGCTTCCAGATGAGTTTGCTGATGACTACGAACACCTGAAAGAACTGTTATTGTTTCAGTATGGTTTTACCCCTGAAGCCTACCGGGGTAAATTCCGGCAGGAAGAGAGGCAGCCCCAGGAGTCCTATGTTACCTACGTGACCCACATGGCTTTGTACAGGATACGCTGGGTGGAGGGCTATGAGGCACGTACTTACCAACGCCTGCTGGACCTCATCTTTCAGGAGCAGCTCATGCAGCAGTGCCTGCCGGCGGTGAGGGCTTGGGTGTACGACAAGAAGCCCAAGACTTACCAGGAGGCGGCGAGGCTTGCAGATGACTATGTCACAAGACACACAGTAATAAAACCTAACTATACTCCCAAAAAACACACTTCACTAAATAAAATCAGTAGCCAGCTAATCCAATCAATAAAAGCAATTACAACTTCAACAATGAATTAATTAAACCATTACCGAATCAAACCAATTAATCCCTAAAGCAACTCAAAATGAATAGTAACAATGAATTAATCCTACATTAATTAATGTATCCATTAAAAGACAAATAAATACATTAAAACTATCTCTGAAGTATCCATAAAACACATTAGCTAACATAATATAACTTTAAGTACAAGCGAACACCAATCGCAAACCTTTTAATACATTAACCATAAACAAAC
>CM071571.1:116137538-116150903 GCA_036426205.1 Ascaphus truei
TACAACGAAATCCATCAAATCAAGCAGAAAGCGGAGAAAACCCCCCAAATATTGGCATAATAATGTATATAATGTACCCGAAGAGGTACAGATTAATAGTATTATCAGTCAATGTGCCTCCCCCAAAAAATAAAAAAAACACCCAGAAAAAATAGACCTGTAAAAGAGACATTTACAAACATAGATAAATATCTTACTTACCATTAGAGAGCGGGTGGACCCTCCGACTGCCGGGGAACAGGACGCTCACGTACTTGAAGGGCCGTCAAGCACATGCCTATGCCATCATCCATCAGGATCCGGCTCAGGTACCCCAAACGTCTTTTTCTCTTTTTTCCTTTTCTTTACCACAGCTTCTTCTATCGTTCATCTGAACATTTGTCTTGTTGTGCTTATCTTCTTTCTTCATCGATCATCCAAAACCTCCATGTTAAAATCCAGCCTAGATGCTGAGGCTCGTCGGCTTCTTGGCTCCAATGAAGGTCTCCGGCTTAAATAGGCTTGTGCGTCAACATTTACCCCTCACAATGAGTTAAAAGCCACCTGATTGGACTGTTAAAAAAATGTGCAGTATTAATTATTTTTTTTGCTGTGCGTCACTCATTAAAGGGAATGCAGCCAGCCAATCAGGATGGCTGGCTCATTTACCTTAACATAACGTTCATGTAAATCCAGATGGCCGCGTGTCACAAAGTATGTGTGTCAGCCAGATCAGATCGTAGGACCAATTCCACACGGCCTGTATCTCGGGAAGCAGGGGGTCCCCGGACATAAAACCAACGTGGTTCAGCTCCGGAGACCCCCTGCACCTCTACACTATTAAAGGAATGTATATTTAAATAAATAAATTTCGGGCGACATTTCCGCTGGGAGAGGCGGCTCTCTCAGAGCTGCTCTCTTTGCAGCAGAAATGAATCGCTGGTTTTTGCCTTTTCAGAGGCTCGAGGCTCTTGCTGGCAGCAACTCGCCAGGTTTGGGCATTCTGCTATCACAGGTATTCGAGCCTTTCTGAATACCGTGATAGCAACGCCCAAAAAACATTCATTTTAAATTCCCTGGCAAATTTTTTTTATGAATGTTCTCTGAATAAGGCCCTATATCACATACAGTGCATGTATGGGGGCTATACATTAAAAGTATGTATTGCACACATATGTCCAATTACTAGGTACAAACATTGTGTTATGTGATTTGAAGAAATGCAAAATAACAGAATATATTTTTCCCCAATAATTCACAATACAGCTAAAGTAGACATGAAGTACTGTTGTTTTTAATGTATGTTCTGTCAATATGTGTAATTAGTTAATTTAGAAAGCACTGTATACAATTCTCATTTACTTAATTGAATTATAACATCGATATTGTTCTAAAAAATAAATAAATAACGAACTCACATATAGACACACACACACACATATATATATATATATGGGAGCGGGGTGGGGGTACGTAGGGTCAGTGGGCGGGTAGGGTCGAGGGGGTGCGGTGATATAATTAGGGGTAGTAGTAGAATTGCTGGTGCGCGTAGTGCTCAAACAGAAGAGAAGGGTAATGTACAATTGACATAGCGGGCCCGCGTGAAGTATAAAGGGTGGGGGGGGGGGGGGGAGGTGGGAGAATGTGTGTCTACTTAAATGTATTACTGTAGCGGAGGTGGGTAACTGATATACCATATATATTAAATAGAATAATAAGTAATACTCATGTGGGTGGCTAGCTAGTTATAGGGTGTGGGAAACAAGGTAAGCTAGAGTATGGGGGCTGGTCGGTGCTGTACTGTGGACGGGTCAGCAAGGCAAGCCCGGGGGGGGGAAGGGGGGGAAAACCGGTAAAAAAAGGGTGTAAAAAAGCCGGTGGAATGGAGAGGCGTGAAAGGGGAGCGAGATTAAGTATGATAGTCTGGGCGCGATGGAATGCGAAAACACATACATCAAAAAGAGGGTAGAAACTGAACCAGTCCTCGAACATAGTCCAATAAGTAATGAAGATGCTATGCAGGGGTCTCCGCAGCTACTCCAAAGGACTAACCTGTCCATATGAAGCGTCAGAAAGGAGAGAGGAGAGAGCGCACGCCCCATAGTATAAAACGTAATTATGAGGGGAAGGGGGGAAGGGGAGGAAAATGCACTCACAAGGGTACAAAGTTTAAAAGCATTGCGTGATCATATCACACCATCCGTAGCTCGGCACTTGGTTCTTGGAGACCCTCGATCTCAAAGATGCAAACACTTCCACCGCCCCTTGGCAAGATGTCCAGGGGGGACAAGTGGATGTTCAGCAACCAGTTCCAGAGAGATGAGTAAAGTGCTCTCCTTCTGACAAGCCTCTAGTGGTGTTTTGTGCGCCAGAATCTTCTGGCTCGGCCTCATGATGACAGTGGCTATGCTTCCGATGGAGAGAGAGCGTCATCACGTAGGACGCATAGACACAATAACATAGGTTATTGAGGCAAAAGTGACACTGTGGTGCTCATTTGCATGTCATTTCCCAGAATCCTATGCTGGTGATATGGGGAAAGGCGGGGTTGCAGACCTGCCTAAGACATGCAGATGAGCACACAGCTATATTTGCAATTTGCTTCCTGTGGGGTTTTGTCACTTTTTTTACTCACCATAACTTAACTCAGTATTATGGTTTAGCCTATCCCTAGCCCTCTTGCATTCCCAGTAAAATCACACCCCACACTGATGAGACCCATCAAGGTCGAACCAGCTTCTGTGGGTGCTTCTGGGTATGCACCTTAACTCGGCTGTGCTCAAAGCTGTGACCATGCAGCAACAGCTTAAGCCTATAGGTGAACCATTTAAAAATGGTTATTGAGGCAAAAAGTGACACTGTGTGCTCATTTGCATGTCATTTCTCCCAGAATCCCTTGCTGCAGTGGAAGTGCTGTTGCTGGGTGATATGGAAAAGGAGGTCGGGTTGCAGACCTGCCTAAACATGCAGATGAGCACACAGCTTATTTGCATATTTGCTTTCCTGTGGAGGGTTTTTGTCACTTTTTTTACTCACCATAACTAAACTCAGTATTATGGTTTAGCCCATCCCATAGCCTGTCTTGATTCCAGTAAAATCAACCCCCACTGATGAGACCCATCAAGGTCGAAACAGCTGTCTGTGGTGGTTTTCTGGGTATGCACCTTAACCCCTGGCTGTGCTCAAAGCTGTGACCATACAGCAAGCTTAAGCCACTATAGGGAACCATGTAAAATGGTTATTGAGGCAAAAAGTGACACTGTGGCTCATGCATGTCATTTCGCCAGAATCCCTTGCTGCAGTGGAAGTGCTTGTATGCTGGTGGATAATGGGAAAAGGCGGTGTTGTCAGACCTCCTAAGACATTCAATGAGCACACAGCTATATTTGTATATATTATATATATAATATATATATATATATTATATATACTATCATATATATTTATTATATATATATATATATATATGTATGTATGTTATTGTTTACAATGTACTCCAAACAAAAATTAAATGCAAAAATGCAACCATTTTTTTGTTTCAACACATTTCCTCTATTCCATCTTACTAGGTGATATTCAAAACAATAATACTATTCCTATTGTTCATATGTATTTATGAGTAATTACACACGGACTACAAAATAGAATGGGTTTGTCTTAACAAATTTACCTAGAACTTTTCATACTCACTCTTTTAACACTGCAACCTCTTGGTTACAAAGAAGATATTGATATACATGATGTCAAACATCCTGAAAGAGAGTATTGTTCAACATTTATATGTTTTATATTAGTTTATAATTAGCATAGAAAATCAATGTACAACAATTGTCATATTGTGCAATACAAGTGACGTTGTGAATCAATTATGTGAGCGCATGCCGTTCAGATAATTCCCTTTGCGCATATGCATGATTTTACATTGAAAGCTGCTCATGCCGACGCGTAATCCAATGTCTGAAATAACAATGCGAGACAGTGGCCAACCTCCCTCCCCCTTCCCAACCCAAGAGCATGGACACACGAGACTAACGGACTGAAGCAATGCAACTGTATTTTAAGTAAGAAATGTAAATACAATATACTCATCATACAATAACTGTAACGGTCTATTCTCGTGTTCATCATCATATCAGAAATATATATGTTCTTTTTTGTTAACAAGAATATCGGTATTTCTTATTGAGAAGAAACATACATCTGATTCATTTACAATTCTTGATTCTGTATATTATTTAGAGGTACATATAAAATGAATTTGTTTTTATTCAGAGAGTTAAAAAAAGTTATAAATCATGTTATCAAATTTATATACAATGCTATACATTTATGTCCCACTCTTTTGTAAGATGACTTCACATATGAAGTGTTAAATATTATTCATCTGACAAACATATCACATGAAATGTAAGCATACACATCAAACAATCTTTAATATTACATTTGTACATGCACAACATTGTCCACTCATGTACACATGATACAAGTTTTTACCACACTTGGTAACATAGGTGTTTCAGCTTAACATACCATAGCCAGATGTGCTTGTACATAGAAGATGTGGACAGCCATCACTATCCTATAATGATAACATTTTTACACATGTAATTATAATAAACATGATGCACAGTATATATTATTATTAACAGATACATTGTTTCTTACCAGAGAAATAGGTAGCGATCACATTCCGACATGTCTCCACCCCACTGGCTGTCTGCTCCTGATCCCCTGCAGCATGGAAAGGACGGTCCTCCACGAGACCCTCCTTTATGTTGCCTGGAAGATTGTGACGCAGTGCAATATTGTGAAGAATGCAGCAACAAATCGCTATGTTAGACACCTTTTCAGGCTTGTACTGTATGGCACCACAAGATCTATCAAGACATCTAAAATTACTTTTCAACAGTCCAAATGTCCGCTCTATAACCGATTGAGTGTATATGTGTGCAGCATTGTATCGCGCCTCTGCAGGGGTTTGAGGGTTAGCCAGTGGGGTTTATTGCCACAGTCAAATCTCGTATCCTGAATCACCTATAGTACAGCGTTAGAAAGTAATATTGCACATTGTACAGTGTACTAATGTAGAAACATATATATTGTTTTTTTGAGAAAAAACATTGCATAGATTAAAAATAAAAACTTTATATCAGATGTGAGGTTCTTATTCATATATGAGTGGCTCACAAAACATGCTGATATGTGTCTTTGAGACATTAGTTCATAATTGTATTCTATTCAATTACACATCCCTAGTGTAGTCAATTATAATTGGCATTAAGTAATGTTATCTATATTGTCTTCAAAAATGTTTAAGCATATTTTTGACATAACTACTGCATTGTCTGTAAAATGTGTTTGTGTGTGTGTGTCTCTATATGTGTGATACAATCAATTCACATGTACATTTGTATTATAAACAATGTTTTTCAGATTATAACATGTAGCTTCAAGAATGTATTAATATAGATGTGAGTATATGAAACACTATATATGTCATAATAATATGATTTTTCAATCTCTAATACATACACATAAAACATATGTGAATTTACCACTTAATTGTATTGTATGTACTCACCCACCAGCCAACCATGTCCAAAATGAACCATTTCAAATGCATGGAAGACTGATGGGTTTCTCAGAAAAGAGAAATCGTGGCTAGAACCCGAGAATCTGGCTACCACATAAAGAATCTTCCTATTGGCATCACATACCACCTGCACATTGATGGAGTGAATGTGTTTTCGGTTATGGAATGCATGCTCATTCAGACTAGGCGGGATCAAGGCAACATGGGTGTAATCGATTGCACCCATCACACATGGTAGCCCGGCTATGGTATAAAAGCCATTCCTGAGTTACAGATACTCTGTCTGCTCTCTAGGAAAAGGAATATAATTACTAGCGCATATAGTCAGTGTACATAGAAACTGGCTAAAGGCCCACGAGAATGACGATGGCGATACCCCGCCTACTATGCCAACAGTTGTCTCGAAAGACGCAGAAGCAATAAAATGTAATGAGCACAGCATTTTAACAAGGCCAGGGACTGCACGACCTCTGCCTATTATGAAATCTAAACATTCTCTTATCTCTGCATAAAGAGCTAAGATTGCTGCTGAACTCAAGAGATATCTGCTAATAATTTCATCCTCAGTAAGCCCCTCCAAAAGTGTGCATTCACGGTATAAACAAGGATGGGGCACCACCTCTCTCCTCTCTCATCTCCCTCGCCCTCTCCTATCCTGTCCCTCTCATTCTCTCCTCTCCCTCTCCTCTCCCCCTCTTTCTCCTATTCTGTCCCTCTCCTCTGTCTCTCCTACAGAGCCAGTCTTCTCCTTCTCATCATAATGTGTCTCAACTCTATCTCCATCTCTGCATCTGCCATCTCACCCATGAAGCAAGTAAGTAGCAGTTTCTAGATACAATTGGTACCCTGCTAGAGAGAGACCTGGGATGAGGAGGCCAACCCAATCAGAAGAGGAAGGGTATGTAACTTTGATAATGCTTTAGATATTATAAACATTTAAAAATTACATACAAAATGTATGGCATGCGTATTTGTGTTATTACAAACATTTTTGTCATAGCACATAAATTATTTATTATTGTTTACAAACATGTTTGATATTGTAAGAACAGTACCTTTAAGAGGTTACTATAGGACTATCCCACTACTCTGCTGAGCTGAAACATTCATGTACCCCGTATATAATCATAACATCAACAAGTCATATCTTAAAACATACATAATGTACACTGTGACACTATACGGTAAATAAGGTAAACGGTTATATTTATTACAACTCGTATTTTTTAAGACCACGGAATAACAAATACAAAGTAATATGTATAAACACAGAAAAAGAAAAAGAAACCTCACAAAAAGCACTCAGACTAATTTAGCAAATTAATAATAATACATTTATTGAATCAAAATATAAAGAAAAACAAAAAATAGCTAACTGAAACCCTAACTACTGGACTCAAAAAAGAGTTATATGATTGGACAAAAAAATATTATAAATGAATGGGTCTAACTCATATAACACAGATATAAGGAGGAAAATAAAAAGGGGAATAAAAGCAAAACGTCAATAAATGAAACCACTATGGGGACCAAGTACAAAGTAATATGTCTCAGCTACATATACTCCATGCTTGTGTAGCCAGGTCTCCCCGAGGTTCCAGCACCCCCCTCCCCTGGTGCGCGATCGCGGGTACCGCCGAGTCACAAGGCGGCCCCGCAAGACAATCGCGCGGGTGAGGGAGGTCAGGTCCCGGCTCGGGGGTTGCCGGGGACGCGTGCGGCCGGTTGCCAAGGCCGCACGCGCATCTCAGGGCTCCCGGCGCTCCCGGAGCCGGGCGAATAGGGCGCCGCCATGTTGCACCGGGTTGCGCATGCGCAGTGAGTCCCCGGCCCGAGATAGTCGCGCATGCGCAGGGAGAACCCTAGCGCCTGGGAGCAGTTGCGTGAGGGCAGGGAAAGTGCAGGAGAGTCGCGCGAGAGTAGGGACAGCTCAGGAAGGGTTGCGGCGGCCATTAGGAGTTAGTGTAGGCAGAGGGGAGGAGCGCACGCGGCCCCAATGTTATTGTAGGGGCCTCGGGACTACAATTCCCATGAGGCTTAGGGCCAGGCACACCAGGTGGGACAGTGTGGCCAATGAGGGCCAAGAGTCTGAGGGGAATAGATACATTTCCCGGGCTTTGCATGAGTCAGTTGGAGTAGCGGAGCTGAAGAGGAAGGAAGGATGCAGGGAGTGAGTGCAGCTCCTGCATCCAGATAGGTACCCACACCCTCCAGGTAGGCCCCAACTCCCCACCAGGGTAGTGGGTAATTTTATAAGGGACGGCCTTAGATAGGGAAGGTCACCCTTAGTGTGTGTAAGGTGCAGGTTTGGCAGTGCCACAGCGGGTAGTGCTGTGCGCACTGGCAAATAGGCACAGTGTGTGCAGTGGGTTATTGCTGCGGGTTCCAGGTTGCTGTGTTGAGTGTTGCATGTGTCGCTGCATGTGCTGGGCGCAGTGTGTACAGCGTGTGTGAATGTCTGCAGGCGGACGGTGAGAGCTGTGTGTCTGCTGCAGGCTGTTAGGAGTAGCGAGTAGCTAGTTATAGGGAGGATTAGGGACTTGGGTAGCTAGGAGAGTGGGGCAGGTTATTAACCCCTGCAGGCCCTAGGAGTTTTCCCCAAGTCACCTCAGGTTGCGGTACATCAGGGACAGGCCCTAGGTTAGGGTTCCTGTCACGCTACTGCCCGTTAGAGAGATAGGGATTCAGCGGCGGTTGCTGTTCCCGGAAAGCGGTTGGACCCACGTTGGGGTCCACAGAGACTGTGTTCCCGCGGGGACCGCCCTAGCGGTCCACAAGTGCAGGAGTTCGGTTGGAGGAGTCGTCCTCGTCGATTGACCCTTTGAGAAGAGTGTTGCAGGCCCGAGCATCGGAGTGCTCGGAAGGTACCTCTGTATTATATGTGCACCAACAGGCCTATTAATTTAGTGACTGCGCAGTCACCCACGATCTCCGTAGGAGTACGGGACATTGGGTGGGGGTTACAGGACATTGGGTGGGAACACCAGACATTGGGCAGAAGGTGCTCCATTATTGCATAAGGTTATGATGTTGTGTAATGTCTTATATGTTCATAAGTAAAGTCCTTAGTTATTATATAATCACTGTGTGTGTATATTCTGATTGGGTTCCTATGTAGGGTCATTCTACATTTCCATAGAATCCTACATAGGTGGAGGCGCTGTAAAAGAAGATCCGTTCCAGAGGATTCACCCCAGGCTCTCATTAGCGGAGGCTCAGACCTCCTGTGAGCCTGCAGGTATACGCACCACACCGGTAACACTACATGTTCTACTCACCCACACTATATATGCGATTGGGTGGGGTGGAATACCCGTTACACTTAAAACATATGTTAACAGAAAATATTTTTTTTTCTAAATTCCGTCTCGCCGCTTATCGACAGCTTATCGACAGCTCCTCACCACCTTCTGCCAACTTTTTCTGCGGGATGATTTTGAGTGAAAATCTCAATTCTAAAGCGGCGATTACCATCAATAAGCTAATCAGGGCTACTAGAATAGCATTATTTTGAAAAGCTGGCAAAAAGTGGCTTATCGTCACACGTTAGGCGATTTTTTTGTTTTCGGCCCCCAAAAATTGTGAAATGTTTTCTTATCACCAAGTTATCGGGGCTTAATGAATCGCTGTAGCATTGTTTGGCAATAAGGTGGCGATAAGTGGCTTATCGCTGCTTACTGCATGAGGCATTTTATCTGTTATATCATTTATCAGTCACCAGTAGTGTACTTAACCACTAGTAAAGGTGCTGTCATCCTAGGGGATTAATACCCTCTGTGTGCTCCGATTTTCTTTGCTCACTATCTTATACCATATGTCGCAGACGATTTAATGGGGACTATCGTACACATCTCAAAATGAACTACTATGTTTATATGAGATGTTCAGATAAACATTAATACCCTATCTACTTACTCCTCTATGGGGGCTTTTAACCTTAATTACCTTTATTATTATCTATTGTATTTTGCTAACTCATATTGTACCTATAAATTTATTGTAATCATTTTTTTTATTATTATTGTTTTTAACACTTATGATTCCACTGGTCACTTTGACTGCCATTTCCAGACAAACTATCTGGTGGACCATTGCTTTCCAATATTCTTTTGCCCATACGCATAGAGTGCAGCAACTGGGGATTCTTTTGATTCTATTTGGATCAACTCTTTATTAATTAATACCTTCCCTTATTTCACCATGCTTTCCTTTTACTATATATTACCTACTATGGAGACATAATCTATGGTGAGCCGTCCGATATACTCCTCTTGATTCTAGTATTATTTGGGTAAATCTTGTGCCGCTATCTAACAGACCGGCTCCCAATCCACAAATTATTTATTCTACTTTACCTTTTATATTACCAAACACTTGGGTTCAAGATATCCATTTGATTAAGATGACTGGTTCCTAACAAATAAACAAGACTTTGATTTGTGGATGAAAGAGGCATTTGATGTATTCTCCACCACAGCGACACCTAAGGATAGTACACCATATAAGGACATCAAAATCTTTTTTCCCAATTTGGATAGAACATACATTTCGCAGGCTAAAATCTGCTGGGAGGTGGCTAGTCTCAAAACCTAAACACAAAACACAAAAAAGGGCGCAAAAGGGGATACAAGACAAAAAGCAAAATCATTTATATAGCAAAATTATTTAATAATGTCACATAGACATATAAACATAAAAGTGATAAGGGGAAAGATCACATAGATCTGAACATCCACTCCTCAATAGCACCCATCACCACAAGGGATATACCCCATAAGGATACACACAAAAAAAAAGCTTGCAGTCCAGATCACAAATAAGGACAGAAAGGGGCAGAGAACACAGCTCAAATCACAGATATTATGAACTGAGTGTTAGTACCATACATGAGTTCAAACACCCAAATCAAAAGTCCCAGTAAGAAATAGGGACAAACACAGCTCAATCCGCATTAGATGTAAAGGGACAAGATTATTTTAGGTGTTTGCGTCCTCGTGGAGGTGGGAATGGCAGTGTCCGTGTATCGTCGCCACGATCTCATGTAACTGCATGATGACCTCAATGCGTTCCGCGCCTATAAGGCCTATCTTAGGGCTTTGGTATCACAGAGATCACAATTACTGGCTTGTAACATTAAAAAACAACCTGACAAAATTATCAGGTTCATAAGCACTTACAATAGCCAATCGCAACAACTAAAAAGCACTCTGGATAAACACTGGCCTTTTTTGTTAGAGGACCCTTATCTACGACAAGTCCTAGGTAACACTCCTAGTACAGGTTATAGGAGAACAAGAAACATCAGTGACAGACTTGTACATAGTCATTTTCAGCACAACCAACAAGAACATGGCTGGGCAGGAAACCACATGGATCATATGCGTGCACAAGATGTAAATCTTATAAGTTTATGAAAACTACTAAAAATAAGTACCATCATTCACCCAGTATCCCAAGAACACTGCCTAGGGGTCACACTCGACTCCTCTCTCACATTTTCCCCTCACATTCAAAATGTATCTAAAACATGACGCTTTTTCCTCCGCAATATTACAAAGATACGCGCTTTACTCTATTACTCGACTGCTAAAACTTTGACTCAGGCCCTCATTCTCTCCCGTCTCGATTACTGTAACATCCTGCTGTCTGGCATTCCTGCCTCTCACCTGTCTCCCCTACAATCTAGAACACGAGAAAAACAAGAAGCAAACAGCGCAATGCCAGGGAGTCAGGTGGTGAAAAAAAGTTAATACCATTTATTTCAGTACATCACCGATAAAAACATCACCCCAGGAGGGGAACAAACAGCCTCCTACGCATTTCGGATGGGTAGGTTCTTTATCAAGGAGTATGGAGTATAGAGAAAATAGGGTGTCTTATATACCCCTCTCTTAATCATGAATAATTGAGGTCGGTTGAAAAAATCGATCTAACCCTTCTCTGCTCAGTGAAGGGGTAGATCGATTTTTTCAGCTGACCTCAATTATTCATGATTAAGAGAGGGGTATATAAGACACCCTATTTTCTCCATACCCCATACTCCTTGATAAAGGACCTACCCATCTGAAACGTGTAGGAGGCTGTTTGTTCCCCTCCTGGGGTGATGTTTTTACCGGTGATGTACTGAAATAAATGTGATTAACTTTTTTTCACCACCTAACTCCCTGGCAGTGTACTGTTTGCTTCTTGTTTTTCTCGTGTACTGGATTTTTATTTCAATGGCTGGCACACCACACTGGACCACCAAAGACTCTGGGAGTGGGTAAGAAGCTTATATTTATTCTTTATGACCTTTATAGTTGAGTACTCTAATTTGTATAGTTTAAACAAGGATGCTTTATTACTTATGATCATATGAGTGACTCACGGGCCATTTTATATATACCCACTCCGTTATAGTCTATTTGGGGCCCTTGAAGATTTATTGATTATTGGATGAATTTATTCAACGGTGAAGCACCCTTCTCCTTTTCTTCCCCTACAATCTATCCTTAACGCAGCTGCCAGAATCACTCTACTCTTTCCTAAATCTGTATCAGCGTCTCCCCTGATGAAATCCCTCTCCTAGCTTCCAATCAAATCCCGCATCTCGCACTCAATTATCCTCCTCACTTTTGAAACTTTACACTCTTCTGCTCCTCCTTACATCTCAGCCCTAATTTCTCGCTATGCACCATCCCGACTCTTGCGTTCTGCTTAAGGATGTCTTCTCTCTACCCCCTTTGTATCTAGAGTTTTCTCCCACCTTAAACTTTTCTCACTGACTGCCCCACACCTCTGGAATGCCCTTCCCCTCAATACCCGACTAGCACCCTCTCTAGCCACCTTTAAGACCCACCTTAAGACACACTTATTTAAAGAAGCATATGAGTAGCACTGTGGCTGATACATAAAGCTTGGCCCCCTGCAGACGCACTTACCAGAATGCTCTCCTACTGTCTCTGTACGTTCTCCCTACCAATAAGATTGTAAGCTCTTCGGAGCAAGGACTCCTCTTCCACAATGTTACTTTTATGTCTGATGCACTAATTCCCATGATGTGTTATTTGTAGTTATTTGTTATTTATATGATTGTCAAGTGAATTACTGCTGTGAAGCGCTATGTATATTAATGGCGCTATATAAATAAAAAGGAAAAAAAAAAGAGATCCAGGGCAACTTCGGATTTTGTAAGAAAAAACAATTTATTTTAGCCCATTAACACGACGTTTCATCCCTCCTAGGGGACTTTTTCAAGTGACTGGCTTGCATTGACTACTACACAGCCCATGTATATAAGGAAAGAAACCCATGTGAAAACAATTATACCTACAGCTAATTGCCCCCCAATTGTCACGTGATAAAGCACATCCTGGTCCCAATGTTGCAAGCTGTTCCGATCAGTCGCGCTGACGTCATCAGGTGGTTCCATGAGTGTTGACGTCATCCGCAGGTCCTTCTGCGTGGTACGCTTCATCTGCCTGAACAGGCTCAGGATCCCATCGGCGTGCTTCCTCTGCTCCTCCTCTGCGTGCTTGTCATCCCTCATCACGTTGTCTCGCGAGATTACGGAGTTTGTGATGATGTCATTGGGGAGGGTAATTGTTCTTCTCCTTTGCTGGGGATGCCGGTGTGCACACGCGCAGTGCATTCAAACCTTGTACGGCTGTTATCCCAGGGAGAAGATAACTAAAGCTGACTACTGGATGTGGCTTCAGATCTAGATGGAATTGTGAGGAGAGGAGGAATATTAATCAGTGTGATAACTTAGTACAAAGTGCCACTATACCCTAATAAAAGATTTAATAAAGATT